>VZTD01003599.1:4295115-4315314 GCA_013397725.1 Rhagologus leucostigma
TTTTTTTTTTTTTAATTATTTGCTTCATGGCAGAATTCAAGCGTGAATTCTGAAGGGTTGAATTCAAGGGTGAATTCTGAAGGCTCAAGAAATGAGCCTTCCTCCATCACCTGTGACAGTCACAGAAGAGGTCCCAGCCACCTCTGGTTACTTCAGCAACAAGAGCAGCCCTGGCGGTGACATCAGCAGGGAGACAATCCTCATAAAAGTGGAGATTAAGCAAGTGCAAAGCCCAGCAGAGCCACAGCCACGCAGCAGAACCGTGGCTGTGCGCCCTGAGAGCGAAAGCAGCCGGGGGACATCCTGCCTTTTGCTGAGCCAGCAGTGTGAAAGTGGTGGTGCACCAGCTTCACCAGAGGCTGCCCTAAGCAAGCATGAGAGTCCTTGTGTCCCATTTCATAGGAAAACAGCCGTGCTGAGCAGGGACAGCCATGCCATAAATCACAGCCCAAATGAGAGAGGATGAAGGCGGCAGCGTCTCTGCTTCACCTCACGCACTGCCCTGGGGAGAAGTCAGAGCTTGGAGGAGATAATGGCAGAGGTGTCTCCCTGCCAGGTCCAGACTGCAGGGAGCAGTGGGAGGGGACAAGCCAGGAGCCAAGGGTGATCCCAGCACAGGCAGTGTCCTCACCAGTGAGGTGACAGCCCACGGGGTCTGAGCACAGGGATCAGAGCCTCCATCAATGGCCCCAGGCACACCAATGTAAGGAACCAAATCCAGAACCCATTTGGGAAGGCTGGGGGAATTTTTTCAGCAGGAGCAGGAAATGGGGACAGAGACAGGGCTCCAACACCAGAGGGTCCATCCAGCCAGGGGACAAGATACCTACAGCATAGATCCAAGGTCTGTCCCAGAGACTGGATCAGAGCTAGGACATCGGAGCAGCACTCACAACACAGCAGGGACCAGAAGCTCAAGCCTGAGCTTAGATGAGTTCCTGAGGTTTGGGCAGAGGGTTGGGGGGTGTTGTGGGGGTGAGTCCACCCACAGAAGAGGCTGGTCAGTATCATTATGGCCAATTAGTGCCCCCAAGGCCTGACATTTGATGGATCCTGTGGAGACATGAAGGGATGGAGGTGAGCCCGTGTGGAGCCCCAGTGACTACTCCTTCTCACAAGGTCAATCAAAACAGCTGCTAATGACATGGTGGAGATGTTGTGGAGCTGGAAATGAAACATGTGGGTTGGTAAGGGCTGAGAAAAGTCACTTCATGACCATGGGTCCCCCATCTCCTGAGGGCTGTAGGGAATCTTCAAGGCAGGACACGTATCTTTCACACCGGGTGCAGAATGCAACCCTTGTCCTCCCTGAGCAGAACAGACTCGGCAGTAGTTATCCCAAACTCTACCCCTGAGGCAGCCCATGGAGCTCCAGGAGAAGCAGGGGAAGGTGTGTGGAGGGACCTTGGCACACGGCCTTTCCCTGCACTGCCAGACACCAACACCAGCAAAGCCAGGGAGCGTGTGCCACCCAAGCCCAGGGATTCCCCAACCCGTGGGCACCCAAAACTCCAGCGCAGCAGCCCTCAAACAGCCCCGCCGGCGCCGGCTCTGCCTGTTGGAAATGATCGGAAATGATTCATCCCGTCAGGCCTGGCTTGTTTGCACCGACTCCTTCCTCGCCTGCCCTCGCCACAACAGCAGGGAGAAACGAAATTTAAAAAAAAAAGTGCTTTCGTTTCCTTAGAGTTTCTTTATCCCCCAAATGACCTTTCTGACCTGGTGACTCAGCTGCAGGAAATTTTCATTGACTTCTGCATCCACCTAGAAAGGCACAGGGCTGAGAGACGATCGGGACCGAGCACTCCTGAAATGAATGGAAGATGCTCATCCCTGATCCTCTTGCTCCTGCCAGCTCCCCACTCCAGGCAAACCCCTGGGAACTGACTCCTTCATCGAGTTGCCTTTCCCACCTCTCCTCTCCAGCACCACAGAGTGGCACATAAGGACAGCCTAAGGCTGGAGTGGGAGAGGTCCTATCTCAGCCCTTGCCCTCTTGCCTCCTTACAGAACAGACTTGGACCATAATGTCTGTTGTCTCTGAGCTGCTGTTTGGCCATAGCTTTGCTAAAATAAAGCAAAACCCCAGTTGTTTGTTTTCTCTACTGCCTTAGTAGGATGGGAACTACAAACCCCTGCGAGGAAATCTATTTCCCGCAAACATTTGCAAGACCAAAACCCTTAAAGGAGATGGAGCAAATAGCCTGGCCATATCCAGCTGTGCCGGCTTCGCCATCTCTTGGTGATGCTGGGATGCTTTCCACAGTGCTCAATCATAGGTGCTTATGGGGAAAGATAAGCACGTGGCAGCGCAGACCCTGGGGGGAGGAGGTGTCACGGCAGGCCCCTACAGAGAGGAGGCTGCCAGAAGCAGACAGGCAGGTGAACAGTGCACGATCACCCCATAGAAGGACATTTAGAAGGCGCATTGCTGATGTGGCAACACGGGACTGGTTGTGTAGTGAACATTACCATGTAAGGAGATACTGTACCTTAAAGAAGTGTATAAAACCAGCTTGTTCCTCTGAATAAAGGATTCAGATCGGGATTCAGATCGGAGATCCAGGAACCAGAACCAGACTCAGACTCAGTCTGAATTTCAGTCGCCAACAGGTGCTCATCTCTGCAGGGACCAAGCTTGGTAACCCAGCTCAAGGCTCAATCTCCCGAGGATGAAAGTTTTTAACATAAGGACTTTCTTACTTTTACTTCTATAAAAACATACAGCTCATACCTCATGCACACACTCAATATACAAATGAACTGGAGCTTGTAACAATCACTGTGCTCTACAGCAAGTGATATTTTAACCCCTAGAAATGGGTGACACCCACAGGCTCCATCCTCCCTCCCTCCCTCCCTCCCAGACTTGAACAGAGAGGAATAGCAGTGTCCCCCTGTCCTGGGTTTTACCTGTCCCTTGTGAGGGTGCCAGCACCCTGCCTGCAAACAGCTGAGGGACAGGAGAGGGGAGCAAGGAGAGCACGAGGACAGGGCCAGCCTGGAGAAGCAGCTCCTCCTGATGAGTCCCAGTGGGATCACGGCAGCTGGAAGACGGTGGGAGCTGGTGGTGGAGCTGGAAGCGGTGTCCTTTCAAAGACTGGTGGCACTCCAAGTGATGTGACTGGTGCACATCCATCTCCCCAGCACTGCTCCAAGACAAGCACTTCACCTGCAGCCAGACAAGTGTCCACTCCATTTGCTGAAGGGCCTGTAGAGTGGTCCAGCTCTCGTGGACATGCACAAGCCATCTAAGACCAGCAACAAAATAGACAAGGCACAGTGTTTTCCAGTGCTGCCGAAAAGGTCTCGACTCCAAGCAGCTCAGACAGGACATTGCACACATTCAAAAAGCTATAAAACTTTTTTACAAAAATAACATTTCTAGTGTTTCATATAAAAATAATGCCACAGTACATCACCTCATGAGTTCCAGCCGTGCACAAGTGGGGTGTGTGGAGAGGTGGCACTGACAGCCCGATTTACCCTCTAGGAAAATCAACCCCAAGCACAGTTCCGCAGCTGGGCTGCTGCACAAGGAAGGATTTCGCTCCAAATTCATCACTGCAATTAATCTGATGGCATCCTGCACTTGCAAAGGCCGAGATGAATCCCTGGCTCCTCTCTCTCAAGTCAACAAAATGCAGAAGCAAGGGATGTGTGATGGCAGAAAGCAAACACGTTGTAGTCTGTCCTCACCTCCTGCAGGGCTGGATGGATGCCCTGAAGGTGCAATGTGGCAGATCTAACAGGCCACGTTCCTTGAGCTCTGTTTTACAGCTGGCCCATCATTTTTGATGATCTTGCTTATTACATTTTTCCTGTCACTTTCTGCACGCGTATTCATACTGAGGGATCTGATTCACTGAGGGTGGTTAGGATCTGACCCTTGATATGTTATCTACTTACAAAGCATCATATCATGAAGACCTTTGCACGCTCCAGCAGAATTCATCCTGGAGTCAAAGACTAATAAGGGCTTTCAGGACCTGACCACAGATAAAACATAAGACTTATGTACAGCCATGTCAGGATGTATAAAAATCAAAATCAAATTGGGGTTAAAAAAAGCCTGGTTCTGTTACAGTGCTTTCATAGCCTGGTGATCAGTGCTGTTCAAAATGGAAAAACTAAAATGTGGCTGAAATGTAGGACCATGAACAGGCATTTTGTGCCTTTTTTTTTTTTTTTTTTGTGGATCAGCAAATGTGCTTATTTCTAGAGAGAAAATGGGATCAAAAGGATGTTACGTCTGCTATGGTAGAGTAATTCCTGCGTGACTAAATCCAGAATTGCCTTTAGCTCCTCCAAGAGTATTTCCTGGGTTTTATGCTTGAGGAGAACAGCAAAAATGTTCCAGTGATAACACAGGAATAGCAAAATTACTGGGTGACTTCTTGTTTTCTCCCATTTGCAAAGATTCATCAGCATTATCCTGCCCTGGTGTTGGATGCAGCTGGACACAAGGTGCATCAGCTGGCAGAAGGGATTTATTGCATCGATTTGCCAAGAACCAGCTCTCAGAATTTATCTGCAAGAAGAAATGCCCACAGCTGCTAAAAGGAAGGGCCTGATTTCAAGGAGGAGATAGACTGTGGGTTGCCAGCTTCTCTGAACGTGAGATCTGTAGCACTGACCTTCAAGTCCCCCCATCAGATGCAGTGTTGGTCACCTCTTTCTGAAAAGCTGGGCTATCCCTCGTGTCTCCAGCAAGAGAAAAGGATGAGACTAAATTCAATCAGCCCAAGAAGAGCCAGCACCCAGCTGGCCACCAGCATCGGTCTTGGTCTGACAGAGCAGAGACCTGAAGTGCAAAGAAAGAAGCAGCAGAGAGTTTAAGTGCAAATTGTGTGGGTTTGGTGTTAAGATTGCTCAAGGTGGCCGAGCCCAAGTCCAGCAGTGTGGGTGGGTGAGTGGCTTCTTGGCTGGGCCATGATGAACCACACAAAAATTCCCAACAGCGACTTGGAAGATCACATCACCTGGCAAAGAGCCACCAACAGCAACAGAACAGCCACAGCGTTTGTACATAACAGAGCCAGTAGAAAAGAAGTGTCTCCCTTACTTCCAAAACACTGACTGGTAGACGATGAAGTAGATATAGTGTTGGACATTCTGTTCTACAAAAAAAATCAGTTTTCTCTGTGATTGTTATTCCCAGGCTTGCTTCCTACTGGTCACCAGTTCAGCATGAACAGCTTTTCTGCAGCAACACGCATACAGTTGAGGCCAGAAATGTCCATGCCATGAAGCATTCAGATTACTTCCATTGGATAGACATTGTCTTGATGTCCTGCCTGCTGGTAGAGCAAGCCCTGTACCATTTCTCTTGATGTTTCTTCTGGTTTGACTCCAAATTTCAGATACAGCCACACGAGAGCAACACTGCTAGCCATCAGTCCACACACCACAGACACTGGAATGACAAAGTGCATTTGAGACTTCGACAAGAAGCTGGGTGGAGGCAGATTGTTTGGCCTGACTGTGATCATCTGCACTCTGGCTTGGCTTGAGAATGCCTGGTGAGTGGAAACTACTGTGTCTGAAGGCTCTTGCTTTCCTCCAGGCGATGAATACTCAAATGTTCTAGTACTAAACATATCTGCAAGGGGACCAACAGCCCTGTTGGTATGGACAGAAGCAGCTTTGTCTATGGCAGTGGTGGAGCTTAGAGTAGAAACTGAAGTAGTCTGTGGTGCTGTCTGTGGGACTGTTGTGGTCTCCATACTGTCCCAGATGGAGGGGAGATCTGATCTAGAACTGCTGGAAGCAGTGTCTGGTGTGTTGGCTCTGGCACTTGTAGGGTCCAGGGATCCATTTGTAGGAAGTACAGGTTGGTCTGATCCTTTAGTAGCAGCCATCAGGTCTGAATTTGAGTTAGGAGAAGCTGTATCTTGAACAGTGGGGTGTGGGGTGGGCTGGCTGGAGTCCATGCCTGCTGTAACAGTTGTTGAAGATGTAGGAGAGTTTAAGGACTCTCTCTGTGCTTCTGGAGTGACCTCGGAGTGTGCAGCCCCTTCCTGTATCATGGGGGTGGATCCTGCAGGGAGCTGGGTGGGGTCCTGCCTGCCCGGTGGGGACTTGCTGGACACCTCTGTCCTGGCAGCAGGAGCATGTATTCTCTCCCTAACTGTTGTTCCAGTCCCTTGGAAGAAACTAGCTGGAGCAGTGGCTTGAGATGGAGCCACTTCTGGAAGACCAACACGTCTCTCAACACTACCAGGCTCTTCTGGTGAGGTGGCAGCACGTGGAAGTGGGGACACTGCGGCCTTTTTCCGGTCCAGTTTCTCTCTGATCTTCTCCACCCAGTCTGCGTGTGGATCTGCACAAATCTCCTTGGACTGCAGAGTACTAAATCTGAAAATAAAAAAGGATCACTTACTGAATAAAGAAAACACTGGTTCAGATGATCAGAGCTATGGGGAAAGCGTGTAGATAGCAAACACTGAGTGTTGTCTGGATGACTGATCTCAGGAAGGGCAGGTGCCTCTGATACCTGACAATGAGCAGCAGCTGAACATGACTCATGGGTGAAGGGATTTCCCCTAAGAAGTTTTTTCTCTTTCAAAAGCATTGTCCTGCTCGGACACAGTGTTTTCCTCCTGCACTCAGGGCAGAAAGCTCCACAGGCACCAGTTGCCCTGGGGCACACATGCATGAGGGCAAAACCCTCTGATTTCCTGGGTGATGTGACACTTTCCAAGGTCAACCCAGCAGCTTCACTTTGGAGCCACCCCCTGGGCTGCAATAAAACACTGTCAGTGGTGCGTCACCTTCAGTGTAAGCAGAAAACAATTATCCCAAAGAAAAGAAATGGAGCTTTTCTCACTTCCAGACAAGCTCACAAGTCTGAATCTGTCTTCAGACAAAATATCTGCTTTCAGAGAAACACATGAGCTCTCTCCCTGCATGGTTACTCTGCCCTGTTTTGCCAAGTACATCCCTCAGTCCCTTTCCCCATCCATTTAACCCTGATCCCACCTCGAAGTGGGGCAGCACTTACATGATGGCTTCTTTTCTGCAGCTGGGTTCGGTCCTGCGGTAGCTCCTGATATACTTCTCTGCTAACTTAGTTTTTGTAAAACTTGTGCACTCTGTTGAACACTTCAGAGGTGCTTTGGGTTGCCCTGAAATAAAAATTTCAACTTATTAAGAGCTGGCTTTTTATCAGGGCCTCTCAAAACCAGCACTGTTTCTTTTCCCCCTTCTCCAGGGAGGAGTCCAAAGCTTGCCACAAAAGTTTCCAACCCCTGCTAAACTGAGACGAAGACAGATCCTGATGAAGACAAAGCCAAATTTGCTTGTAGCACCTACACATGTGATAAGATACCCAGAAAAGTGAGGGAAAAAAAAACCTGTGAAAATTGTGGGCTTTTGGGACAGCGTTTCAGCTTGTCCTGTAGGATGTGCAAGCCCCCTGGACCTGCAGGTCCTTTCCCCTTTGGGTCCCAGGAGGACTGGTCTCAGCACAACGCCCAGAAAACACATTTCTTCATCCCCCAAAGACCTACTGCAACCCTCACCAGAGGGCTCTTGGTGCAGGAGATGCAGACCAGTCGGCAGGGTGTTCTGCCCTCTCTTTATCAGTCTTATCTCTTCCTCCCGTGGGACTTCCCCTCCAGGGGAGCATCCTGCCTCTCTGCTTGCTGGTACACAGTCTCTGAATGCAACCTGGGCTCAGAGAAAGGGTGCAGAGAAAGAACCTTTTGGTGAATGATGCTTCACTCCCACAGGTATCTCAGCAGCCCAGCTTCCCAAACACGTCTTTTCCACCTCCACCAGAAAATATGGTTTTCAGTTAGCAAAGTGTAAAAATAACGCCCCCCTTGACCCCTTCAAGGGGCAAGGCCAGTCACACCACTGGGGACCATTCATGCCTGCATCCACCTCCAGCCTCCCACAACAGGCACTTGCACAACACATCCTGCCAGCTTGTTCCTGACATCCCTGGGGGCAAGATTTACAAAAACAAGCCCTGATTTATCTGGGGCCCCTGTGAAGAAAGGAACTGGCATCTGGTTTCAATTAGGCTGTCTCTTACAAAATGTTGCCTCTGATTCCCAAGTGAATGTGGTGAATTTTATGCAGTTCAGTTAGGAATGATCCAGGTACCAGATACAAGAACAAGCATCAATACAGGAGAACTCTGAATTATTTGAACCATTTAATGGGGAAACCCGCGGTTGCAAAGAAATCCCAAGCAAACACTCCTGTGGCCCCTCTACAGAAGCCCATTTCCACCTCTAGGTGTCCGTCAAGTTAAAGCAAAACTATTTTTTCACGCAATAACGTCTTCTGTGGCACTTTAGGGTCAAGACTTCCCTGCTCAGGGGCAGCTGCCTTCCCAGTTAATTCTCATTAGCCAGAGGATATTCTGCCGGTGTCCTCCACTTTCAGGAGCACAGTTCAACAAAACAGGCACAGTGACAAGAGGGCCAGACCATCCTTGTGGGCAGCCAGGGATGTGCATGGTGGAGAGCAGTCCCTGATTGCTTCCAAAGGCCCTGTTCCTCTGAGAACCCCAAACTGATTTTACAATTACGGGCACCAATGCAAATGGTTTGCATTTGGCTGAAATCCTGGTAGGTTTTTCCCAGAGTGGAGGAGCTTGGAAAACACCTTCCAAGGACAGAGGGGTGCCACAGTGAGCATGGAGCCCTCCTCCTGGGGCACACAACCCCGCTTCTCTGAGCGGCATCTGAGTCTTTGCCAAAGGGATCTGGGAGTTTCTCCACCCAGGACTACTGCTCTTAGGAGCCACTGGACCTGCTTTTCAGCACAGTTCCTCAAAAGACCCAGGGAGCTCCACCAGCCTTTCAGCAGAGCCAGCCCGATTTCCTCATTGTAGGGGAAACAGATGCTTGGCCATGGGTGAGTAGAGTCAGGCAGTGCCAAGCAGGCAGTGGGTTCACAGGGCAGGGTAAGCTGCCTGGTGTCCCTGTTGCCCACTTTTCTCGGGCCAGCCCTGGAGAACCTGCCCAGAGGTGTGAGGAGGGAGAAGCTCCATCCCCAGCTGCCCGTGCTCTCCTCACTCTTCCCGTCTGGTGGCAGCAGGACACAGATCTCAGCGGCTCTTTGCCCCCTCTCCCTTCCCATCGCGGGAATAGATTAACCCCCGGTGCTGGATAAAGTCCAGCCTTGCCTGCAGTGTGACAGCCCAGCACCCCCTGCTGAAGTGCTGCCTTGGGCAGCGGTCACTGACCTGTGCCACGGGCCACTGACACCGAGCCCAGCCCCGGCAGAGTGAGCCCACCACGTCCCGCTGCTCTGACCCCGCTCGGCACCACCCGAGCTCGCAGAGATCTTTGTCCAGAGAACAGGAGAGCGTTTCCCACTTGTACACCCGCACACACACACTGCAGGTGACAGCCCCCCAGCCTCACGGGGATGGCAGCACCGGCACCTTCAGCACAGGGTGCAGTCTCCTCCGACACCCACCCTTGGCCAGGCTGCAGTCTTCCTGCCACGTCCCCAGGGACATGAGAAAAGGGGGGAAACAAGCACGTTATGCTTTTTTTCTAATACAGGTTATCAGGAAGTCTCTCCGACACTCTCCCCATCCGCCTCAGGCCTGACAAAAGCCATCACGGGGCTGCTCGGATGTCCCTGCTGCCAGGACTGCGGCCATAGGCTTCCCCCGCACCGCTTCCCAAACCCAGCCTGATCCTGCTAGGAGATCTCCTGCATCCCACAGAGGTCCCTATGGCCCGATCCAGTGCCACCTTCCCCCTTCCCCGGCCCCATCACCCTCCCCTCATGAACCTGGCTGTTCCCTGGGGAGGGTGGGGGGCAAGGAGAGCTGTGGCTCACCTCCAGCCAGGGTCACCAGGCACAGGGCCCACAGCAGAAGCAGCGGGATCTGGAGACAGACAGCCTTCATGTTCCCGTGGTCGGCAGAAGGAAAGGCAGGCAGGGAGGGATTACAGGCAGTATTTCCCACTCCCGGCTGCTTATTGCATCCTGCGGAGCAACACAGATGCTGCCGCTCATTCCAGGATTATGAAGCCCCGAGACAGAGCTCTAGTTGTTATTCAGCTCCCTCACACGTGTCCACGGTGACGACAGGAGGCGGAGGGAAGAGAGGGAGAGGGGAGGGAATCGCGACTGCCGTGGAACGGGATGGCTCCTGGAATTCCCCAGATGGACTTTCACAGCTTTTCCTAACACACGCAGAGCTTGGCAAATTATTCAGGGACTTTCAGAGGTCGGCTGCTTCCTCCTCCTATCCCACCAATGTGTCTCTTGGCCTGTGCCAAGGCATCACTGTCCTTAGGCTCGTAAGGCTCTCCCCGCCTCCAACTACGGCTCCCCGCTGCTCAGTAAGCCCATTAATTACCCCAAATGCAAAAGCAGTTATTCCTTTCCTTTTTGGCAGCCATCTTATAACAGCAGACATTAGGCCAAAAGAAGCGGAATTTGCTAATCAGGATTATGAGTTCATCAGCTACACTTTGATCTCAGCCCAGGCTGCCTCTTAAGGAGCGTCACCAAAGAGAGGGATGAGCAGGGACCCAGGGACTCTGCAGGCAGCTCCTGTGCCCTGGCCGTGCTGTCTGCAGTGTGTGCTCGCTATGACAGCCTGATTTTCCGTATACACAGGGGTTCAGACATCAGGGTCTTGCTGATGCTGAGAGCAGGAGCACGAGACCCCCAGCTCTGCAAGAACCAGGCTGTCTGGGGGCTTTCTGGCACTAGCCCCAAGCCAGGTTGGAAGCGGACATACCAACGCTGCAGTCACATCCTGCACCTTTACTTTCTCTTCCCAGCAAACAGATCAAGACCGAGTCTGTGACTGCCCCCGAAATGTTTTTGGCCGAAGTTTTCTTACGGCTGGTGGAAAGCTGGCGTCTCTGTCCTGTGGGAAATTCCGACAGCTCCACTTGGGATTTTAGTTTTCAAAAGGGAAAACCCCCAGGTTTCCATATAATGCATTTGGTGAAAATCCCAGCCTGTGACTTCAGCTTCTGCTTTTATTGCATTAGAAGAAAAAGCCCATTTCAAGGAAATAAAATAAAAATTAAGGCTTGAAATAGTCTGTTTGATCCAGCCAGAACAGAACATACTGAGTCTGTTGGGATGTTTTCTGGCCCTTCCCCAAATGGTGTTTTCTCAGGCTCCACAGAGCCTTACAGGAAACTTCTGTCCCAGGAAGTGGCATTGCCTGAAGCCATCAGGCACCTTGGCTGCTGGAAGTGATGGCACAGCCCACACATGCTCACATCTCCCCTGAAGAAACAGGTTCTGCTTCTTCTGCAAAGGGTTTGCTGCCAGAGGTAGGTAAAACTGAGGAAGGGCTCTGACATTCAGGTAAGTGGGAGGGGGAGTGCTTTGTTTGCCAAAGGCATGACTTGCCATGGGCGTTGTTGTTTTAAGGCACAAACTGCTCTCTGGCAGATAATGCAGCTGCTTTTCCTCTGCAGATTGGGCTGGAGGTGTTTTACCTGGCAGAGGACTCCTCTAGGTCACTTTTGCTCCCTTTGAGCTCAGTAGCTGGATTTGGAGGTGGCATCTGCACAAGGAGATTCCACAGCAGGAGTGTGGAGGGCAGCTGCAGCCTCAGCGTGGCTTTGTGGGACGCCACAAGCCATCAAGTGCTGGCAAGTGGCCTAAGCCACCACCAAGCCCTGTATTTCCCACCAAAAGCAGGACACAGCACAGCAACTGCCTCCAATGGGAGCAGGCAGCTCCAATGAGTAGTGACAAACCTGGGCTGCAGCTGGCAGAAAACTGGCACCATCACTCCCAACCCACTTCGTATACCACCCTCCCATCCCATACCTGCTCTCCACACCAGTGGCAGACCCTTACTACACTTCTTTGAGGTCTTGCAGCATTGAAGAACCTAAAGTCAGAGGATCTGATGTAGTCCAGGAGATATTCCTGATATAACTAGTGGTAAACCACAGGCATTGTGTCAGTCTGACAGTGAAGGATCTCAGGACTTCTCTGAGCTCATCTTCCCTTCAACAGATTTTAGCTTCTTTAGTTACAGTAGGAATTGTCTGGGCACTTGTTTTCTCAAATTGATTTAGTTTCACTTTAGTTTCCAGGAATAGCAGGTCGCTTTTCAGTGTAGATCCGGACCTGTAGATTAAACTGTGATATGGATGAGTGCAAGCAGGCAGATGAGCACCTACACGAGCAGTCCAGTCCACAAAGAGGAATCACAGCATCCAAGCAATGGAGTGTGCAACCCTGAGAGTCAGGGACATTCAGCCTTCAGGGAAACGAAGAGCAGAAAAACTGAGTAACTGGAAACCAGGGCCAGCTTATCCCAGCCTGTCCCCATTCCTCCTTAGGAGACTTCTTGAGGTTACCCTTTGCAGCCAGAGGCTCTGTGAAGGGTGTTACAGCACCAAGGAAAAGCAGTAGATAACAGGAAAAGGGTGGTTTTTTCCCCCTGTGTGTAACTACAGTATGGCTGAGGAAGGCTTGGAAATGTGGACAGAGGAAAAACATTCCCCTGTGCTCCTGCCATGGGGTGTGGGCAGAGGGACCACACACTGGGCACTGGGCACCAGCAGGGCGTCCTGCAACCTCTGGGCCTTCCAGCACTGCCCCAGGTGTGACGCTCAGCACCCACAAAAGGATGTCATGCCAGACGGTTCAGTGTCCATGCTGGAGTCTGGGCTCTCTGCCTCCAGTTCCTGCTCTGCTCTAAGGACATTTCTGTATCAGGATAGATGTTCTGCTACCTAAACACTGGTTTTGGTGCACACAAAAAGGAGAACAAGGTCTGCTGGGGACGTTGGTGACAGGCACCAGGCACGCTCAGAAGCCTGATCTGATGTCATCCCCTAGCCTTTGGTTGCTCACTGGCAACCCTTAGCCAGGAACTTGGTTTATTGCTCCAAACTACAGATACCACAGGTCAAAGTGCCAGGTCCCATTTTACCCAGGAGAGACGTGAAAGCAGCTCCAGCATTTCCCACCCACCACAGCTTTGCCAGGGCTGTTCACAACCAGCTTGAGCTGTGCACAGGGTCATGGTCCTCACAGGTGGAGGGAATATATGACTAATGCCTGGGGAATTGCTCTTGAAGGCAAAAAAGCACCTTGAACCTTCAAAGCTTTATATGCAAAACAATATATAAAGAGAATGTGGGCTGTGTCCTAAACAAACAGGATATGGCCCAGAACACCTCCCATCTCCTTCAGGGAGTTTCCGTGCTGGCAATTTTTGCTATTTTGATTGTGAAAGAAGAACTGTTTGTTACAGTAGATTTGTATTCCTTGAAATAAGGTGAAGACTGAGAATTAAAAGGGAAAGTCAGTGAGAGCTAGGAGCCTGTATCTGATCTGAAAGAAAGATGCCAGAGTGGATCAGATGAGAATGTTGATGATTTCCACTTCATGGGAAGCATGTTCAGGAGCTCCCAAGGCCTCAGGAGTTGGTGACACAAGAGCAGGGCCTGGTAACAGGTACTGACAGCATCCTTGTCTGCCCACAGTACTGTCCTCCATCCCAGAGGCTTGCTGGAAAGAGGCAGCAGGAACATTTAGCTTTTGGGATGACCCAGCCAGCATTGATGCTGCAAGGGATACACACTGACACATGACCCCAGCTCTGGACATACGATGGGATTCTCCTTCCCCTGACAAAGCTCCCAGCTGCCTTGTGGCAGCTCATCCTCACACTAACCCACCTCTCCTCAGTAGCCTTGGCAGCTCAGCCACTGCTCTGACAAAAACCGACCCACCAACCCCATCTCTCTTGGCCAAGGACACCAGTGCCAAACTCAAGAGAAGGTTCCTTAGAGCCAAATGTGGCCTCTTACTTTGGAGATACCCTTTGGAGAAGCCTCTGTGCTTCATGTAGAGCTCTTGAGCCACTAGTGTAATAAAGGAGAGAATTAAATGGCAGGGAGTTGAGAGAGTCTGCTTGGCACCACATGATTTTGTATTTTCTCACATTTAAGAACAAAGCAGGAAATGAGGAGCAGATGTCTGGACCTGTCTGCAGCCAGTGTCTCCGCAGGGGATGGAAGAACTCCAATTTTGGAAGTATCAACCACTCTGGGGCTTGTGTTTTAAGGAAACTGCTTTACATAGAAAATGTTTCCAAAAGTAGTAGAGAACATCACATCGGTTTTCACTTCTCTGAACACAATGGCTTCCTCCTTCTCTATAAATGAGAACCAATTTGGGGTCCAGCACACAGTGCAAAGTGCTGATACTCTGTATTTTCCACAGCTACCAGTCAGCATCCCAAGGCAGCCAGGCTGTGGGATGCAGCATCACACCTGAGCTGCAAACTGCTGGCTGATCCCAGTGGGACACTGCAGGGAGAGGTGCACATCTGCAGTGGGAATTGGTGCCTCTCCTCGGGAGCCGGAGCAGCCCGGACTGAGGAAAACTCATCCTGCGCCTGTCCCATGGAGGCTGCCAAGGGCTGCACTCTCTGCTGCAACACAAGATTGAAATTGTTTGAAAATACTGTGTTTAAAGAAACAAACACGGAGCTCTTCAGTGCACAACATGGTTATGCTCTTTCTAAACAGAGAAGAGTCACGTGCCTCCCACACAGCAATGCAGCCACCAGGAACAAGCTCTTTCCGAGGGAAGGAGATGGGGAACTCTTGGGAAAGGTGCTTGGATGGCAGAGGTGAAACCTGGGCAGCTTTTCAGCTGAAAGGAAGGGGCATGAAGGGACTCTACCAGAGCAGGCTTCCCAGAACACATCAAGCCCTTGGCTCCTGCCCGAGTCCCTACAGAGCTGGGGAGACATCCTGATGTTGCAATCTTTCTGTGTCGCTGCAGGCCCTGAAGGGAACAGTTCCATGAAGCTGGCACAATGGAGGAGAGACAGAGGATCTGTCCCCCCAGCTCTGGGGCCCCAGCAGGAATGTGGAGCTGCTGGAGCACGTCCAGATGACCACCAAGATGCTCCAAGGGCTGGAGCACCTCTGTTATGGAGACAGGCTGAGAGAGGTGGGGTTGTTCACCCTGGAGAAGAGAAGGTTCCAGGGAGACTTTAGAGCCCTTGCAGTACCAACAGGACTACAAGAGAGCTGGAGAGGGACTTTGAACAAGGGCATGGAATGACAGGACAAGGTAAGATGGCTTCAAACTGACAGAGAACAGGGTTAGATTAGATATCTGGAAAAAATTCTTCTCTATAAGCATGGCGAGGCCCTGGCACAGATTATCTAGAGAAGCTGTGGCTGGCCCATCCCTGGAATTGTTCAAGGCCAAATTGGATGGGGCTCTGAGCAACCTGGGATAGTGGAAGGCATGGGGGTTGGACTAGATGGCATTTAAAGATCTCTTCCAACCCAAACTGTTCTGTGATTCCATGATCCATGGAAGAGCGATCTCTTGCCACTGCACTGCAGGGAGGAGAGGTGAGAGTGGCAGCAACGGTGGTCAGGAGGGCAAGACAGAAATCTCCATGTGCCACAGGAGACCACAGCTGCTGTTTGAGCTGCTGCCAGGCTCTCCCTTGGCACAGGGGTGGTTGTGCTGTGCTTTGTCCCAGGGTGATAAAGGGGGCTCTCCCCTCCTTTGCATGCTGGAAAAGGATCCTTCTGGAGCCCCTGTGGATTGGACAGAAGATGGGGAGCAGCAAAGTGCCATGGCTCTGCTATTTCACCTCTGCCAGAGCCTGAGGCCAGGCTAGTGCCTGCTGCCTTGGCTGTGGGAGAGGATAAGGCATGTGCCTATTTGCGGCAGCCCCGCTTACTTCCCCTGTTCCTCCCTGTCAGCAAGAGCAGCAAGTGCCTGTGCAAGGCATCCTCGTGTCCTGCAAGGGTCTTCCTGGCAGGAACAGCCAGGTCCTGGCCCCAGCCCTTTGACTGGGGTGCTGTGAGTTCCTGTCTTCCACAGACCCAGCCCTCGGGCCCCATCCCATGGCATGCATGGGCGAGCACTATCAGCACCTCACCACATCCCCTCTTCCCACTTCTCCATCCAGCGTGTCTGCACATGCTGACAGTCTCTAAGAAAGGTGCTTACCAGAAGCAGCTCTGTTCTCAGGAAGGCTCACCTCTTCCCGGCTTCTCTGGGCAGGAGAAGTCTGTGAGCCTTCCAGCAAAGGTTGTGGGAACTGTTTGACATGAGGTTATCATTAAGCCATGATGGTGGCTGAAGGAGAGCTCCCCAAACCCCTCTCCAGTGGAGCCATGGGGCTGATCCCCAGCAGTGTCTCCATGAGGGCTGGCGGCACCTGTGGGCCAGCCCCAAAACAAGGGGGGCTGCCACGTGCAGTGCTATGACCTGACAGATGTGGCTGTGCTGGGGCACTGGCAGCCCCCGGGCTGAGCTGAGCCCTTCCATCCCAGCAAGTTTCCTACAGAATGGGATATCACAGCCTTCCAGACTGGAGCTGTCACCCCACTCATTCCGGTGGCTCTCTCTGCCGAGCCTCAGCCACAGGCAGGCACCGAGCTCCCGCCGGTGCCCAGGGTTGCACACAGGCAGCAGCAAACAGCCCCGGGAGCCTGCACGGCCTTTCCATGGCCCAGCACAATAAACACACACACGGGCTGGGCAGAAAAACAAGCCCAGGCAAGCATCTCCCTGCCCAGGTGCTTAACCCTTTTCAAGCCTTGCTGGCTCAGCTGGGAGACCAGAGAGTCACTGGACCCTTTCCCTCTCCCACCCCAGCTTTTCTGCACCCCATGCTGTAAGAACAGGGTGTATCCTCCCCCTCTGCCTCTGCCCAGAGCCTCCACACTCCTGTGGGTTTCAGCTATAACCCCACTGGGGACCTGCTGCCTCAACAGTGTATTTAGATGAACAGAGTCAGCCTGTTTCCAGGGCAGCACGCTTTTGCCTTAGCCAAGCTTTCTTTCTGGAACCATGACAGCGTCGTGCGTCTCACTGCCTGATGCATGAGATTCTTGGGCTCCTGACCTGCTGTCGTGACTGTGGGTGTGTTTCTAGGGTCAATGCAGCTGTCTTGTTGCCTGAAAGAGCAACAGATGCCAGCCATTAGCATTTTGTTGTTGGCTGGGGATAGTTAAAAAAGAGGGTGCTCTGGATAAGGATAAAAGAGATTCCTGCCCCAGGCTGTGTTTCTTCACATCAACCCAAGGAAGCAGCAGGGAAGAACTGAAGAAAACAGAGATGAGGTATGTCTGGGATTCAAAGTGGTTTTGGGGAACAATTTCCCCCCTTAGTGCTGATGTCAAACCAGGGCTGTGAGCAAAAGCAGTCCTGTTCATAACTGTGTGCCGAAACAAAATGAACTGTCTGTGCAAAGAGCAGACGTGTCTGTGTCCCTTCTCACTGACCTGGACCACAGCCCAGAGTTCTCCCTGCGGGCATCCTCCCCTATCCAACCCCAGCCCACGACTCCAGAGAACTGCAGGTTCAGCCACTCCAGGCCAGTGGGGTGAAATTTAGGGACCAACCCAAGCGCAGAGAGCAGGACCCCCGAGGGCCCCTTCGCGCTGTGACAGAAGGGACGGGGTAGCACTGGCAAGTGCTGGAGCAAAGGCTCTCTCTGGGAGAGATGCAGGGCAGTGGTGCAGCTGCCCCCGTGAGCCCCCCGGCCACCGCTGGCCGGCATCCGCCGGGAGGAAAAACCCCCATCAGCAAAGGATGCGCCGCTTCCCCTGGGCGCTCACCGGATGGCTGATAAGGAACAAACGCACCCGCGCCTGGCCCTCCGTCAGGGCCCTAATGTGACGGGCTGTGAGGAAGGGACACACGTCCTTTGTCCTTTCCTGCCCTCGAAAGGGTCCCGCGGGCCCCGAGGAGCTCGCAGCGCGCTCTGCCCCCGGGGGAGGCTCCTGCGGAGTTTCCCGAGCTGGAAGAGCCTCGGCCTCTCGCTGCAGCAGACAATGCCATCGTGCGGCACTTACTGCTTCCTCGGCTGACGCATCCAGGCTGAAAATTGCTGCTTCCATCCCGGAGTTAATAAGCAGACTCCTGTGTCCTGCTGAAGTGTTTCCATAGCGTGAGGAGACCCCTTAGCAGGATGCTGCTAACTAGGAGCTGGTATGGGTGAACCAGGGCTCCCAAACGCTGACCTCCCTCTGGGTCCTGGACACTGCCAGAGACTGGCAGGGCAGGAGAGGCACCTCTGGGACAAGCCCCAGCCCGCTGGAGGTACCAGGCCCCTGCAGATCCCAAGCAGGAGCTGGACCCACAGCTGGAGAGGCCACGTGTAGATGATTTCAGCGCTGTTGTATCGCTTCCTGCTCGCTGAGATGCAGCCTGTGGACACAGATAAACATTCCGGCTCTGAGGGGACTTTCACTGCAAGACAATGGGCTGACTCAAAAGTTTAAAAAATAGCTTTCTCTGCTGGCTGTTTATGTCACTCTGGATCTGGTTTTTTTTTGCCTTTCTGCCACCCCCACCTCATTCACTCTCATCTGGCTGCTCTCCCACCTTGTTTTTGTAGTAACAGCTCATGCCAAGAACTCCTCTGAGCTGTACCCACGGGCTGGTAGGGCAGGAGGCCGCAGGCAGGTTCCATACAGATCCTTCTCCAATTTCCAGCTAAAGTATTTCAAGGAAAAGCCATTTCTGGGAAAGGGTTAAACCAAGCCCCTGGGAAGCTCCTGACCAGTGGTCTCGGTCACCCTCTGAGACTCAGCAGAGGCTGAGGGGTTCCAGTGGCAGCAGCTTGTGGTGGGATGTGTGACCAAGAAAGACTGTGTGCCACAGTAGCAGATGTCCTGGGCCCTCCTCAATCCCCCAGCAGTCTTCACTTCTCCAGAGTACGTACGACCACATTTCATGTAAAACTAAGATTAAATACACTGCGGACAAGCAGCAGGAGCTGCCAAGGAGTGCTGAGAGGATTTGTCTTTTTCTGTAGAGAAGCCCAAGCACTGACTTCTCTGGCCTGTGTAGCAAAGGGTCATCTTCCCTCATCCCCTCAGAGGGACACCGCTGGCTATTTCTTTTTAATATACTAAATAAGCAGGTGCACACTGGGAAGGTCGTGGTGTTCCAGCACCAACACTGACTAACACATCCTGCAGCAGAGCAGCAGCTCAGGAGCAGAGACACGAGTGTGCTTTGGCCAGGGTCGAGCTCTGAGCTCTCTCCTCTCCTGCTCTGCCCACTCACTGCCCAGGCTCCGTCCACACATAGACCCGGTTCTGCCCCGTTCTGGGTTCCATCCATTGTGTCCCAGTTTCACTGACCTCTGTGGAACCACCAACCATGGAGCAATGACTGATTGTAACATCAATGTTAACAGTCACACCTGCAGTACCTTGGCTGAATTCTGATCTTCCACGTCATCTGCAGCCATCAAGCAGCCTTTGGTGAGTTGAAATCTAATTTCAGGCTGTTAGACTGGGCACTTTGTCAACTGAATCCTTAAAATGGGAATTACCTGTCCAAGGTAATGAGGAATTACCTGTCTTCAGCCTCCTCACAAGTCTTATGAGGAGCATCTGAAGGAGCTGAGGTTGTTTAGCCAGGTCAGCAGCCCAAGTGACATTCACTTTCCTTCTGTTCCCACCAAAAAAACTTGGAAAGCATGATGAAGGACAGTTTGGATATTAACAGAGATTTGGTTAATAATTTCAGAAAATGGGGTTCCAAAAGTGATGGGAAAGGTGGGAGAGGATAAGTGCCACCAGGCTCTGACAAGTCTTTGTGGCTCGTGGGACTGCACCCGCAGCAAAAGGCTGTTTTGTTTCAGGGTCTGTTTGTTCTGGGGTTTTACTTCTATGAATCTTAACTCAGCCACTTAAATACGGTCTAATGATGCATCAGGGTGGGGTGGCCTCACGTTCTTCACTTCTGAAGGATGCCACAGCCTGGAGACACCAGTGTATCCCTTGGGTCTGCCATGAATGGGATTCTGGATTTTCTGAGTTCCATTGTTGCTCCTTCCAGGTGAGCCAAGACATGGCCAGTGGCACAAATCATCCATCCGAGGCATTCTCCAAAATGGCTTCTGGATCCCAGGGCAGAGTGGTGGAACGTCATACTCGAAAGCTGGTCAGAGAGGCAGAGAAACCTCTAACTGTGAGTAGCTGCTGTGACTGGGCCTGAGCTGTGTTAAGGCTGGAAACTCCCCTTGTGTCCCTCCTCTCCCTGCTCCTCCTGTTGTGCAGCAGCACTGCAAAGCTGCAGACCCCCTCCCCACCTCTTTGTGCCATGCTCCTGTTTCTGGGGGCTGTCATGCTGCAGTAGGGAACACCGTGTGTTGCTTCAGGGACAGTCCAGCGTCTCGCCTGGCTGTGCCACCGGAGCCAAGTTAAACCAGTGTAAAGCTGAAGCCATGAG
>VZTD01003600.1:2159-452939 GCA_013397725.1 Rhagologus leucostigma
TCGGCATCCCGCGTGCGCGGCTCGCGGGGCTGCTGGAAGGGAACCGGAGGAAAACGCTTTTTGGATCGCTTCCCTGCAAGCCGTTGCACGGCCTCTTTTATGCTCTCTGGGAGTTTTGTTGAATCCTGTTTTAACTGACCAAGAGTGAGAGAGTTCCTAGCGTTTCCTACAGCGAGGTGTTCTCCAAGCATAAGTCTCCCTGTTAACTCTTGGCAGTTGCGTCTCGATTTGTGATTGATTACTTCTTTCTCGTTTGTAGGGCTTGGCTATTCGAAACAGCTTTTTCCGTTTTTCATAGTCTCTTTTCCTTAAATCAGTGATCTATTTATTATTATTCCTGGAGTATTTATCTGGTATTGAACTCTCCCAAGACTTACCCATGTGCAGGCTGGCTGATTGCGTGCAGATAAATAAATACCACGGGTGATTGTGCAATTGACAATCATTAATCTCTGTCATCTTGGTATCACTTGTTCATTATCCCCAACTCATAATTTTGTGATCAGTCTTCGTGGTGATCAGTCACAGACTCAGTACTCGGATCTGGTATAGGGCCCTTTATGGGGTCACATAGTTTGTTTTCTTTTATAGCCATGATAACAGTTTCATTACTAAATGAAACATGATGTGAGATCTAGCCTTGCTTTTAGCATAAATATGAATATTTTTGCTGCTGAAGGCCCTGGAGGTGAATGGGCTGGAATCCTCACAGTGTTCTCATTAATCAAAGACTAAAATAGCTTTGAAGTTATACAAAGGAGAAAAATATTAATTGAATCCCAACTCTGACAAATAGATCTTGCTCTGTAACTCATAGGGGTCATGTTGGTCCTTTATGACAAAACCAGTGACATTTCATGGTGTTGTCTACAGTTGGACTTTGTGCAACCTGTGACACAAACCCCCTGAATTTCTGTTGCTGTTGTTTGTATTAAGTTAGCTGTGGTAAACTTAAGGTTGGCTGTTGTGTAAGCTTAAATTCAAACAACCAACCAAAAAACCCGACAAAAACGCCACAGGCATGGAACTGGGGGATAGGAGAGACTTCGGTTTTTCTGTGATACTTCCTAGTCTTCAGATAACTCCCAAGTTATGTACTTGGGCCAGAGTTACGCTTTTGGAGCTTTTTCATGCATTTACAGTTTCAGGAAGGTGATGCTGAATAGAATCAATAAGCTATGTAAGGATTTGTTAAACTTGTATTTAAGAAGTTCAGTTAAAATTTATGTACAGCTCTTGTCTTTTAGATATAAAGATATTTTGTATCTAGATATTTAGTAATTGAGAACTGAAATTGAGTTGGTTCAAATCAAAGATTCTGTGATACTTGAATAGATTTTAAAGATACTGGGTTCTGTGAAATGATAAAAAAATGATAGTTCATAGATTATTAAAATACTTAGTTTAAAAATGCATTATGTTACTTGAATAGCATTCATTTTATAAATTGGAATATTCAGTTAGCTGATTGTTAATCTAACTAAAATTCTGTAAATATATCACATTTGAACTTTACGTGTTCAAGTCTTTCAATGTTTGGAGTGAAATAATTTCCACTTGGAAGGAGTGTAAATAGAATTGTCAGTTAAATACTCTCCAGGTTTATTTTGTCTCAGTGTAACTTACCAACAGCAACTGAATTATAAAAAAAAAAAGTAACGTAGACAGCTTCTCTTGAATATTACATGCTACTGCAGTCTCCTGTAGAAAATAGCTGCAGGCAACAAACCACTTGAAAGTTCCTGCTCTTGGTGGTGGGAACAACTGTGTTAGACTTAGTTAAGTCATGAAATGATGTTGGCACATCAAAGCTTTATGAACTTCTTAAAATTAGATTGCTCTTTGTCACTTACGGTTCAAATTTAGACTGATTCCAGAATCCTCGTTTGTCGTTTTCATTTGTGGTTTTACTGTCTCAGTTGTGTTGCTGCAGGCAAATATTTTAGGAGGATGAGCTTTTCTGAAACTTGTGTGCCAGCAAAAACAGGTTGTATGTTTTACAGAAACCTGAAATACTTTGGTTTCTTATTTTCACCAAATGAATCCCAGAACGTAAGCAAATATTTCTGCTTGTTACTTGTGCTTGTTGGTTGTGGTACTGGAATTCTGTGTTTTGTCAGATGAGACAAGGTTTTCAACTCAGTGTGATCTCTGCCTACAGTGGCCATTTTTTCTCTGACTATCTGGTTCAGTACTTGTTTTGTCATGGAAAGAAGTGATCGATAGCAGCCATCAATATACCAGTTTAATGCTCTTAAATAAAAGGTTTGCGCTCTTTCTCAGTATCACTTAAAACATTCATATATGAAGATCATTGACAAAGAAGAAGAGAGTGATAATCTAGTCCTTGGGAAACAGGTGAGCATGGAATTGGAGTTTTAGGTTGGAAAAAAAAGCTTGCACACAGCAAATATATGGAGGAATGGAAAGAGCTCTTTTTCATGTGCATCACAAAAACTTGAATGGTGACACAGAAGCCTATAGCCGTGGTTTAGATTCAATACCATCCAGCGTTTTAGATCAACTCCCCTTTTAAACTCAAAGGCTAAGTGAAAATGGGAATTCTTCATGGTCCCATAGTTCCTGGGTCACTGGCACCAGCAGTCCTACGTACGGTGTGGGCTGCTCTGGGCTTTCTTCTGCCTCCTGACCCTTCTGTCCTGTTGACTACGCACAGAGGTGGAACTGAATGGGGCTGCAGGCAGATGCAACGTCCTGGTTAAGAGCGTGGAGCCCCTCCCGGCAGGACGGGTCGCGGGCCGTGCCGAGCTCCCGGCGGCAGCGGTTGGGTGCGGGCGGCGCGTGCAGCGGCCGCCCCCGGTCCCCAGGGGGCGCCCCGGCGGCGGGGCCGCGGCTGTGCGGGCGGGGGAGTCTGGAGAGGGATGGGGCGAAGGGAAGTGGCAGGGAAGCGCCTTCGGTCGCCTTGGCAGTGTCACAGCTGCGGAACCGGAGCTCTTGGGCTAGCGTTTATTCAGTCTAAAAGACTGTTTTGAAGAGTAAACCAGTTCAGCTCTTCCATTCAGTGAACAGGTTTCGTGTTTGAAGATTACTACAGTGACTTCAGCTGGCTTTTTATATTAGAAAAAAAATCTGCTTTCAAAACGTTCTGTATCTTTGTGGTTTAAGGGTAAGCCTTGAAATCTGATGTGACTTTTGACAAGGTCAGGTATTACTTAAGAGTGCTATAGCAAAAACTCATTTTGAGAGTACAAGGTTAAAATTGTAGTTTTAATTGTATGTTTTTTTAACTAGAATTTATTTTCCTTTAGTATTCTCATCTTGAAATTCATAAAAACTTGGTAAAGTTGGAATTTTTTTTGTGAGAATAAATTCAAAGTAAGGGAAATCTCTGAAGGTGACCCTCATTTAGATCATCACAGACAATTGTAGGACTGGTGCTGGTTTGTTGAAGTTGGAAAACTTGAGGGGCTGTTGTCTGACTGGCTTCTGTCTTGAGAAAGATGTTTCACTGTTCAGGTATCAATGCATAAACTGTGTTCTTTTTTTCTTGATCCTGTCAGTTTGATGGGTGAGATCACTGAGACTAGACCAGAATCCTGGATTTGATGGGTTATGCCATTGCATTATTTCACAGAATACTTGATCAGTTTTTAGTATCTCTGTATTTCCAAGTGCTCCACTGTTTAAGTCTCCTAGATCTATGAAATCTTGGGTAGGAAAAAGGGAACGAGAAACATTTCCTTCACAAACATTTTCTGAGATCTGGCACCCAGTTTTGGAGATAGGAATGTGGGAAAATTTGATCCCCCAAGGTACCTCTTTGGCTTTCATGTGGCAGTTGGCTTTTCTTAGCCTTTACTGGCTACCGATTTGCATGGAGGAGCACAGGACTAGTCTGTGTTTAAACTTCTTTGTGCCAGTTTGAGTCACAAATGAAGGACATGTAGGACTGTGTTTGTGTGCAGCTACCTCTTGTCTTATTGTGGCTTCAGAGGGAAATTAAGTTAGTTGTCAGATAGCTGCTTTGTCCAGGTATATACTTCATTGTCTTCTATTCTGCACATTTTTTTGATTGTGGAGCTAGCTGTGATTTCTACTTTTGGAAGGCTTATTTTGGTAAAAGAATATGATCAGAAGAGGGAGTAGATGTAAGAAAATTGGCATATATAGCAGGGTAGTTTGTGATATGTGATTGAGAAGCTGATCACAATACCTACCCAAAAAACTATCTGAGAACATGTGTTGGTTGGTTTTGGGGTTTTTTGTGAATTTTTTTTTTTTGGTAGGTAGCTGAGTGGTTTATTTTCTTATGGCTCTGAATTTAATGGCTTATTAGTCCTGCCCTTACACAACCTTTTATGCATTTTAGTTTTCTATGCTTTATTTCAGTAAAGATTAGTTATTATATTAGAGTGAGGGAATACGTGTGACACTAGAAATCATTTTGTTTTCCACAGCAGTTTTTTGTTACTGCTTCTGTGTAGCTCTAGAGAGGAAAGTATTTTTGCATCTGTTCCCATTTTTCAAGGGTTGATAGAACAAGCTGATGACTTCTGCTTGTGTTTTGGAAAAGGTCTCAAATGGTGCCTGTTGCCATATAATGGATATCTCTGCAGTGGTTTAGATTGATAAGAATTATAGCTGAAATTTCAGGGTTTCCTATTAACAAAATAATGAAATTGAGTATGCAGACATTTTGGGATAGACAAAACATTTCTGAAGCTACTGACTATTTTAAAAAGTAACAACAAACCTCAGGTATGCATGTTTTATTTAGTTGGGATTGCATTCCAAATTTGGCTTTGGAGTTGCTACAAAGGTTTGGTGAAATGCTGCTTAGTTTGTGGCCTTTGAGTGAGTGAGCTGTGGGTGATGTGGAGGAGACCTGACCTTACCTGCAGGCTCCCCTTAGGTTTCTCCCTTCTCCAGTGGTATGTCAGTCCCAGCCAGTGCAGGCATCATGTGATGAACACTTGCCTGATGCTTCCTGGGAAGGTGTGTGTTGTACTTTGTGTGGTCACATGGCAAAGATTACTTAATGCAGTTGTTTTCCTATTGCTTAGTCCACGTGAACTGACTGGAAAGAGATGGATGTTGTTGATTGGGAGGTAATGTTGCAGTTCTTGGTTATGGCTGAACTGCAGTTTTTTTCTGAACATAGGTTTTCAGCCTAAGTTTTAAGACCTTCCTTGCAACATCATATCTGGGCAGAAGAAAATTGACTTCTACTTTGTTTACAAATAAAAATAAGGTGTTCAAGCTAAGGCTTTTTTAGTCTTTCATGCTATTACCTGTTATTTCTTTAGGTAAAACTCTCAGTTCATCCCTTAAGAAGGAGCAACTGAAAATTTGGACCATATCAGGTCTTAGTAAGCAGATAATAAGCAAGTGACATATATAATGGGCTGATTTTTTTTTTTTGTCAGAGTGTAATCTTCCAGCAAGGAGAGTTCATTATAAATAGAGTTTGTATGGAGTAGGGCTGTGAATATTGAAGGTCTGTGTTTTTTCGTGTGTTACTTTTATTAATGTACTGTGGGTAATTGAATATACAGATTGCTAAATGTAAAAAAAACTCCAATGTAAGTAGTAAATGTCAAGAACACAACCTTGTAATTTATGTGTGCATTTGAGGTGTCTGGTTTTCAATTTGAAGGTGACTGTCTGACAGGAGTCCTGGAATAAGACATTTTTTCTAGTCATGGATATAGTGGTGAACTAATTTAATTTGTGTAAGATGGCAGTGTGTCCTGACCACTGGCCATTTACCTTCTGATTTTCTTAGAAACAGAGGACTGATTATTATGACTTTTTTTTCCAAGGAAGGAAACTGGGAAGACTTGATCAAGCCTTTTTTNGGGAAGATTTTATAAAGCTTTTTTTTTTTTTTTTTTTAAAACAAGGATGACCAGTGGCTGCACTCTATATATCATATGGCAGAGCTGTGCTTGCGGCAGAGAAGTAGGGAAGAGAATTTATATATTGTTTGGTTTAGGTTAAAGAATACAATTTAAATATATTTGAAAAAAAAAGACTATCATATTAATAAATTATTAATATATTGATATTATAAATATTAAATTTAAGATTAATAACATGAGAATTTGTAAAACCTGGCTATTTTGTACTATTTTGGGATGGGAACAGTATTCTTGCAGGAAAGTTCCAGTTTGGTGTATGGCTATATACTATTTTATTTTTATTGGTTCTTAAGTACTTTTTTGGACAACTGTATCCAAAATACTTTAACACCACATGAAATAAAGCTTTGCATAATGAATGCGCAGTTGCTTTGTAGAAGTAATGCCTAGAAGTAATGAAAAAATTATTTGTGTTCTTGGTGACAGAATTGCATAGGTGGGAAAGGACCCCTGGAAGTCTGATCCAGCCTTCTCCTTAAATCTTGTCCTGTAAGGCCACTTGTCCAGTCAAGTTTTGAATGTCTCTGAGGATGAAGTTTCCACAATCTCTCTGGCAATCTGTTAGGCGATTCCTATGGGAAGGTCCTTTTTTATTTCCAATCTTAAAGTTGTCTTAAATTCCTGTGAAGATTCATGTTTTCCACCCCCCCCAGTATATGTTTGGAAAATATCCCTTGATGTTGGAGGCTCGAGACCGTAATGTCCCGATTTAGAGCTGGTGATGTTTTCTTGTTGGGAATTTTTGAAAAAGAGACTGGTAAATGGCTATTGAATGACTTTTTGGTGCCTACTTTTCTCTCTTGTTCCATGTGCTGTATTTATCCTCCTTCTGTCCATGCTCAAGCTTCACTTACTGTGTCTGACGAAGTCTTGCAAATGAAACTTCCTTATTTAAGCATTTACCTGTTAGCTTAAGTGTCATTCATACACTAATCAAAATGATTCTTCTTACAGTTTTCATATTTAAGCAGTGATATTTTTATTCCTTCTCATAATTATTGTTTCTAGAAATGTACAGTTGATTTGAAACTATGGTAACCACAAAGGAAAGCTGCACAAGTATCTCTCTTGGATCTGTGGTATAGGTCTGTTATTACTTGCATAATAAACAGTTGGCTAAAGAAAAGGTGAAACTGGCTTTTGCATGTTGATTTACCAAATGTAGAAATGGTTTAACAAGGCAAATGCTTCAATAACAATGGAAAATGTTTGGGTTTTCTTCCTCGCTGAATTCCTTTTTTTTTTTTTTAATATTCTGCGTTTAAGCTGTTCTTGTTTTATTAAGTGTGCTTCCATTCAACTAGTTTTGATAAGTTGTATTTTCAGAACTGAAATATATTAGTATTTGATTAATTTAAAAAATGTTTATCACTTAAAAAGTATTGCTGATGCAGTGACGTGTATGCTGTATTACCGCTCTGCTGTGAAACAAACCAGATTTTGTACACGGATGAGCTGTGGCTTGACAGTTGAAATATAATCAAAAAAATCAGTCTTTTGGAATTTTATTTCTCTTGCTGCGTTGCATTGTCTCTGCTATACTGCTCAATTTCTATTCAGCAATGCAGTGGTTTTATGAAAGTTAACTCAAAGTATGATTGTACCTCAGAGCAGTAGTTGGTGCTAAGCAGAAATCTTCAAAAGTGGCAAGACACAGATTGTTTACATCAATATTACATAAAAATGTCAAAAACATTTTTAGACACTTTCAGTTCAATAGCATCAGGTAGAAGAAAATATAGAAAGTTATCCTCTTCATATACAGTAAGTCACTCATTAAGATTGTTACTGCATTTGGGGGTGAATAGGAAGAATCTCTGCAAAACTGAATTCTCATGTGTTTTCCTTTTTGTGCCAAGGGGCTGTAAACTATGCGAAGCATACCTTGCATTCAAAACTGGTGACAGAAGTTTTGTTTACAAGACAGGATTTATGCATTCTTGCGTAATCCTACAAATGGGCTTAGTCTTCTCCTATCTCCAGTGAAGGGAAGCATGGAAAAATTCTAATGGTTCTTTCGGATGCAAGATTGACTCAATGTTCATGGTAGCTTGGGGATTTAAGAAACTTATTGAAGTTTTTCAGTTCCTTTACAATAAGCACTATTTGTTAGTATATAAGGAATTAAGCATCCTAGGAGATAAAATAGGATTACTATGATGAAGGGAAATATAGCAAGAAAGATAGGAAAGGTAGGAACGTGTAAGAATATGGTGATGAATACTAGAGCCATTTCAAAAGTATGTTGTGTGTCCAGTTGTATCATCTTCTCTTTTTTATTCTGTTGTGGAATATGTTGACATTGAGTTATTAGATATGTACAGTATAAGTAACTGCTTTAATATAAAAACCTAATCTTGGAATACATTGCCAGATGTTGAAGGTGCAAATGTTTTTCTTGAATGTTTAATTTTTCAATTTCTGACTATCAAACATTAAAGGCTTTTTGAATGGGACTTGGAGGGGAGAAATCAAACTGGCAGTCCATTGAAAACGTAAGTTTTCCTGTGAAGGTAGTTGATGGAGAGCCTAGTTACTTCACTGATGTGAAAGAACAGAATTGGGCAGTTATGTAACTAAGTAATTTTTCAACATTAACTTCACATGCAGAGTTTCCTCTCTCATTCATAGTGTTCTTCCTTCCATACTTGTTCACTTCAAGCTACTGAAGATGAACCTTCCCATTCACAGGGCAGTTCCATGAGTAGGTGCTGCTAGTAGGGTGGTTCTGTCTCTGTCCTGACCACATGTTCTGTTGTTAGCCTTATGCCTGTGTTTTATGACGCTGTGAACCCTACAGGTGAACTGGTTTAAGGAGCTAAACTGTGAAGAAAAGTAGTTTTCTATGGGTTAAATTCCTGTGGAGTCAGATGTGTGCTGCTTCTCTATGGGAGAGAATATGGGAGCTTCTGGCCAGTAAGAATACAGAAATACTCAGTATTTCAGAAGTTGAAGTGTTGTATCGGTTACCTGGTCCAACAGTAGTAACAATGTCTTCTGTAACTGTAGAGCCAAGCGAAGAAAACTTTATTCCTGCTGTCATCTACTACTTTTCTACCTGGCCTTACTCAGAAAAAGCATTAGGATGACATGCCAATTCCAAAAGTAGTCCTCTAATCTCTGCAGTGATCTCAGTTTTATCTTTTTTTTTTTCCCCTGAAATGTTGCAAAGTCTGTCATAGATCAATTAGAGCTCCACAAGGAAATTCAGGACTGCAGTTGATTTGCATTAATTTGTGCAGGCAGGAAGATGATGTACATTTTTCTCTGGTTTCAGTCTATGTGCTGGTTAGATGTTGTGCAGGTGTTACTGGGAATAAGATGGAAGGGGTAAGAGAAGATTTTAAGAACAGTTATAGAAGTTTTTTCTTTCAGCCTTGGTATGGTTAATCAGATGCTGTTGTAAAAACCCTGCTAGACCTCCTCCTTCAGCTGGATGCTTACCAGCCTGTTGTGGTTAGATCTTATTATGAGCCTTTGCACTCTTGAATTTTCTGTGGTTTCTAGAAGCTGCAGTGCCAGTTCTATACGTAAGGTCTGGCTTTGGCCTGTTTACAGAATATGGGCCATGCTATGCAATGATCCTAAGTCCCATCCCTCCTAGCTTCGAAGGTTTTTGGGGCATGCTGAAGCTACAGGTTTTATCTCTGAGAGTACCTGATAATTAAATCAGACTTACCCTTTTTTAATCTCATAAAATATTAATATTGTCCTTCAGAGATACTGAGAAATGCCTGAACATGTCATGTGCCTCTCCTCTTTACCTCACTTTTGGCTCAATTCAGACCATTTTGGTTTTTTCCACTCTTAGAAGAAAGCTTGCAGAGTGTTTTTTGCAACATGGGATCCTAGCTAAGAAGATGGTGGCTTTCTTTAGGTGTTTGGGAAGAGCTTTACTCTTGAATGGTCAGAAACTATTACATTGTGATTCATTGCCTAATTCCTTGCCATTTTAGATCTTAAATCTGGGAAAACTAGTCTGCTCTAGGCAGAACTGTGATATATTGAAAATAAGATTCTATATGAAAATCAAACTGACAGCTACACTGTAGGCTGACTTCGCTTTGTGAAGTTGTAGTCTGGTCAGGAATACTAGGCGACAGGAAAGTCATATTTACAAGATCTTTGGAGTTCTGTAGATCATTTTAGGTTGTACAGAGGATTATAGAGATGTGGGTTGTTCAGCATGCATTTGTATAAGCTGTGTTGGAACAGGAGTTTCTTTTTTGGTGTTGGAATTTGTAGCAGGCAGTGGGCATTGGTTCTCCCCAGTTTTGCAGGTGCTCCTTAAGAGGACTGTTGTGAATATAGCTGCAATTGCCTGAGCGCTCTATTTCTCCTTACTGCTGTTGAAATGTTTCTGTGGGACTTCCCTGCTTGGAAGCATGCCAGAATGAGTGTGTGGGAAGACTTAATACTTGCTACTTACATAGCATTTTGTATGTTCAAACTCTTCTGCAAATATTAACTAATCTTTATTTAACATTTGAGCCTAATTTCTGTCAGTAGAAATCTGTAACAGGCAGTTATGACCCCTAGTTTTTTGATGTCGAAAGAACAAAATGCTGTAACTAGAATAGTAAGAATAATCTTTGTCATCTCATTAACATACTAATTTTCGTCACTGTACCGTTCTGGTTTCAGGTGGTGTAGAAAAATGTTACAAATGGAGTGCAGTGCTACTCTTCAGGAGGTCTCTGCATTCTAGGATGCTGACTGTGGGAAGGAATTGTATTGTGTTCATTTTGTGTGTGGTATTTCAAGCTTTTCTGTGTTGGTTTTTGTTTCTGAAATATTAAGGTTTATTTCTTTCCAGTCTGTGCCATAGCATATTCATAACAAGTAATGCTGTGAGAATAATGTTCATTTTGAGCTTGCTGCTTAAGAACTGTCATTCATCTTGAAATGTATAGTTAGGTTGAAAATTGCTGTAAAAGTTACTAAGGTTTACCCTGCTTGTTTTGGCATTATAAATGCCAGTTTTCAGTTAACTGATATTTATTAAATAGAGCTACTATGACAAATTCATTAAGCTGTTAGTGTTTTAATTACTGTAAGGTTCTTGCAGCACCAAAACTAAAGCAGCTGTGGATGTTTTGATTAGGGTCCCATATTTTACTTTGAAAATCACTATTACATTGGTTTTTGTTGATGCTGTTGATCAACTCCAAATGACTAGTGCGTTGTATGAAAGTATTTTGCTGCAGCAGTGTCTAAAAAATCAGCATAGAGATTTCAAACAGATCTATAATTAATAAAAATGTCCCTTTTGAGTGTCAGGTTTTGCAGATAGCTTGTTTTGCATTCTATTAGCCAGATTTTCTACAGCTTCTTTTTATTTTGAAGAGATAATAAAATAGTTTTCTTCATGTAATTTACAGCTGTAGTTTGCATGAAGTTATAAATATGTGTCTTTGCAATTTGGATTGGATATGTTTTCATGTTAAGCCTCTTTTTAAAGTGTGGCTTCAGTTCTGGCTTAAGTATCAAGATTTTGTCTTTCCAGCTTTTGCTTTGGGAGTTAAACATGAAAGAGGTGAATTGCATGCTGGAAACAGCATGGATTAATAGGAACAAGTAGTGAGGTCAGGGTCCTTAGTATAGGTGTGGTAGTGTGCTAAACCAGCTTGTTTTCTGCACCAGGACTGGCCTGGACACTCTTCTGTGGCTTTGGGTTCTATATTGGAGACGCTCACAGAATGCTAAGGGAAATGAAAGGGTGGATTGGGCTTATTGGTCTTAAAATTTTAACAGAGAATTCAAATAGAAATTCCCTAAATTAATGTAAATTTTTTCTAAATTTATTTTAATTCATAATAGCATCATTTGTAGAAGCTACACAGATCAATGAAGAAAATAATTAGAAATAGACCTAGTTCTCATTACCTACTCTTGGAGTGTTGAACTACTCAGTGGTGAGTGCTGTGTTGGAATAAAGCTAGTCTTGCTTTTGCATGGAGGAATGGTACATTCTAATCATGTCTGATGTGTTGAAGTAACTTTGTAATAGTAATGGATTAGAGAACCTAGATGAGGCCAATCTTACGTTGTACTTGGTAAAGTGAGCTAGTGGTTCATTTTTCCGCAAGAATTTAACGTTTTTCAACTTCTGTCACATCTCTGCTGCTTTCATTGCCATTTTATGTAGGCTTTAGGCAAGGATGATCAACTGTTGGCTTGTCAGAACATTGAATTTATTTAGATAGCACAAACCAGAGCGAGTTAAGAATTTTCATTACTGGCGGAAAAACAGCATGTGGGGCCAGGCTTTTCTGTTTCATAGCTGGCTAGGTAGCACTTGGTACAGGCACTTGGGTGTTGTACTAAATATTCCCCATAGTGCTATAGCCAGAGAGGGTAGGCTGGATTTGGAGCAAAGTATGGCAACTTCTAAAGCAGTTGTAGCTACCAAAACAGTACAGACATCTCTGTTTGCTTTTGATGGAATTGAATGGTTGATCATGGCTGCCATAGTGTCTCACTGATTTTCAAAAGAGCCGTTTTGCACCAGCCACAGGACTTTTGTTGAGCCAGCTCAGCTTATTAAACTGTTGGAAAGCTAATTCATTTGAAAAGAAATTAATAGATTGTTGCTCAACAATGAATGTGACAAGTGCCCTTGACTATGAAGTATGGCCAGAAGTAAATGCAAGAAGGGGGCAGTGGGGCTGCTCTTTCTCCAGTAGCAACTTACCTATTTTATTGTATTATCAAACTACTATGCATATTGTTTGTGGTTTCATTCATTTTTTAGCAAAAAAGAGGATAATTAATGCAATCTCTTGAAAAATTGGTATAAATGTCCTTTGAGTTGGTAAGTGAAAGGAATAACAAAATAAAATTTGAAATTACTAGAATTTGGCCAGGTTGTTGCTGTTGAACAGCTTCCTTTTCTACAGGTAAATGACAATTTGAGAAGGTGTAGAAAAGGCAAAGATTGCGAAATAGGAAAGTTAAGTGGAAATGGTGGAAGTGCTTAAATTGTAGAATGCATTTTCTACAATGTAGAATGTAATGTCTGATGTGTTTTATATTCTAAGTATTCAATAATACTGGTGTAAAACCTTTTAACTGCTGGAGGGCATTATGGTTTAAAATGTATATTCAGTTTTCAGATTTGGTAGTTTCTGTTAAAAGTATTTTAAAATGACATTTAGAGCTGAAGGGTTTGTTTTGCAGGTCAGACATTGGGCTTGTGTACCACGGTATCATAGAACGTAGTCAAGAGTCTTAGAAACGTGGGATATCTGTGTTACTTCTATTTAAGTGGTTTTCCAGAGCCACTAATCTGGGAATATATTATACTCCAAATGAAATGGAGGAGGTTTCTTCACGTGTTTTGGGGAATCTGTAAATGGCTGAGTTATTCAGTTAGATACCAAACAGTATAAGCTGCATATTGCTGTAAAATCACTGGTGTTTTGGGCATCATACAAAACCTTAATTATTGCAATTGTCATATTCTGAAACAGTATCTTGTAGCGAATCAGAAGTTTTTATCTTCTGTGGTAATAAACAACAAGCAAAAAAAGTTACTTGAAAAATATGTTTCACCAGTGTTGTTACTAGATCCTCAAATCTTGAGAAAGTGATGCTAAGGAATAAAGAATGTCTTTCTACGGATGTACATGGAGTTCAAAAGGAGAGGAAAATAGTTTGTTTATGTTAAGAGAAATATAAATTGCCGAGAAATAGTGTTGTCAAAAATGATAAGAAAACACTGGTTTAGACTATTTTAATGATATAGTGTAATGATAAATCAGCATTGAAGAAAATGCAAACTCATGGCAGTAAGGAGTGCCTTTAAGGAAAATGTAGTTTGGTATATACTACAGTATTTTGGTTTGTTATAGTCTATATTGGTTTTACTGGACAAATAAGATGTTTACTTTTGGAGATACTTTGTCCTGCTGTATAAGTTTAAGGTTTTTATTCTAAAAATGCTATTGTATTTTAATTCTTTGGTGACTTTTGAAGCTGTGTGTTCTGTACCTGTCTTCTCCTTCTTTGTCTGCGTTCTTGACAACCTCCCTTTCCCCCAAAGCACGAAATTCAGCCGGTGCTAGGTAAAGGAAGGGCTTCTGTTGTCTGTAATAATGCTTTTAGTATTGCTTCGGATTGTTTTTTAAATTACAGAATAATTAACTATCACATTTTGCGCCCACCTCTTGTGCATAAGGCCTGGCAGCACTCTTAAGTGTCAATGAATCAAAAATGCCACACCCACATGTTAGGAGGATGCTGACTTATTCTTCCTGTTTATAAAATCAACCTGTAATCAAGCAGGTTTAATGATGGATCACATATCTTCTGTCCAGGACAGATCTGGTTAATGCAAAATTACCAGAAATGTAGTTGTGGGCCTCAGTCTAAGGGACATCAAGGTTCTGTGAGTGTGTGATCTGGTACTACTTTGTCCAAGTATAAACACTTGTGGTATCACTGTCAAAGGACTCCTGGGTGTGCTTGTGTGTCTTGTTGGCACAGAAGGCAGATGTTAATGCAGAAACCTGGAAGATGGTGTGATTTAAGTATCATGCTGTGATTTTTGACTGTCTTGTAAACTAGTCTGTGTTTAGAATCTTTGGCTTAATTTTGGAATGAGATGGTTTTTTGTTCTGAAAATGCCATGCAGTAGCTTGGAACTGGGTTATTGTTCCCCTGGGTGTTGTTGCTTGTGGACTGTGTATGTTGACACTATAGGTGGGCCTACCGGTTGTGTGCATTATCTACTTGTATTGCTTCATGGGGTACAAAATGAAATTCATAAGTTATATTATTGTTGAACTCCCTAATAACTGTAAAGTATTACTAGACAACTAATCTTCTCTTCATTGAGAGATTAATTAAAATAAAGGCAAAAGATACTGCAGAAAAGCCAGTAGTACTAATTTTACTTAATAAATACTAAATTATATGGTAGGTAAATACTGTCTATTTCATAATGACAGAATATTAATCTTCTGATCATAATTTGGTAGCAGTTACTTTCCTTGAAGTAATTCTTTAACCCCAAGCCATTTTCATTTTTTTCCTCCTGGTCTCTCATTCCTGCACCCAGATATTTAGATTTATGATTAGCATCTCTCATTTAACACTATTAACTCCTCTGTCTTCTGGAATTCTCTGCAAGACATGGTAGTGCTGCCCTATTTAATTGCATTGAAAAAAGAAATTCTTGCACTGACGTTTGCTAATTCATTTTGTGAGGTAAATGGTCTTTGGAGTAACATGTAGGAAGGGGAGAGTTGTCAGTAATGGAGATGTAGGCTAATGGGTCCACATCAACCACTACCACTGACAAGGCGTAAGAAACTCCACCAGGACCTTTTAAAACAATCTGCTAAACCAGAGAAAGCGTAAGGGGCACCCTGGAGTTTTAGGAACCTGTTCGTTGCTATGGAAGTAGGCTTGATCACCTAGTACCAGTTAGAACAAAAGTCTAGAAAGGGAGAAATAAAGTATTTTCCCTGATTTTGTCACTCACAATTCTTTAGCTAGATGTGCAATTTCCTGTGCAGTAATGCAAAGGCTTTTTTAAATTATTTTTTTAAGAATACATTTTTAGGCTTTTATAGATATGCCTACCTGTAAGATTGTGAAGACCCACAGTCTGCTTAGTCATAAATTCAAGTTCATAAAGCAGTCCTTGAACTTAAATTTCATTTTGTTTTTCTACGTATTGATGGAGAGGATAAAAAGTAAACACTTTTTCACTATCTCAGGAAAGGTTTTCACATTAGATCAGTCATCTTTAATTGAAATTATTCATTACTTTGCAGGGAGGAGTACACGATTGTACTCTTGAATAAATGTTTTTAAGAAATTTTCTGATCATAACATTTTCGTTTGTTTTTTTTTTTTTACATGCATACTGCTTCTAATCTAACTTGGGCATGTAATAATGTGTGCTACATAAACTGGGCTGTGAAAACCCAAGCTTAGAAAAGTGGTTGTTGAAGGCCACAAATAAACAGGCAAGCAGGTGGGTTGCTGAGTTCTCAAGGGAAGTGGGGTTTGTTAGCGTTAAGTCAGATGGGCACTGTAGCTCTTGCAAAACTGAGGGAAGAATTTAAAAGGAAGGTGTCAGCTTTGGTGGTCTTGCTCTTTGCTTTAAATGGTTTTAGTGATGGAAGCTTGAAACTGAGGTGAGGTATAACATTTCAATTGTTTAACTTTGGAGTGGCCAAAAACACCTCCAGTAGATTGACTGTAGTGGATAGTCATCCAGCTCCTTATGCTTTGGCCAACCATGTTTAACTTTGTACGATGTACGTTGCTTACAGGTCTATTGTAAAACTCGCATCCTGCTAAAAAAATCCTCTAATTTCTTGTCAGTAGCATTTATACTGCACTAGTGTCCAGTTGTGGAGGAAAAAAAAATTGCATGCATTGGGCGCTTTATGTTTTTTCACATAAGTAAATAAAGCGTGTGAGATTCAAGAGGTAGCCAGTAGAAGATTCCATAGTATTTTTCACAGCTTTGTGGCTTAAATTTAAAAAAATATTTTTTCTTGTCGTACAGCATTGAATGAGAACACTTTTGGCTTAATCTTTTGGATTTTGAACTCAGTCTTTTGGCTTTTTCAGGGAGCAATACAAGATTGCCTTGTCTGAAGGGTAACTGTTAGGTTAATAGCCTGTTTTAAGGACTAAGCTTATATAGTTAAAAGGCTGCCTTTTTTAAAAATAAGTGATGCTTACCTATCTGCAAATATTTATGGGGGACAATATTTTTTAATTTATACACATTTTCAGAATGGATTTCACTGAACATCATTTTCTTTGTGGCATTAGAACCACCGATGAATCAACTGATGAGTTACTGCCTGGGTTTGTACTTTGACTGCCCATACTCCATGTGTTTGTACGATTTTTAGTTTGGGAATTGCAGAAACCTTCCAGGAGTTCATAGCAGTTGTCACAGGCTAAAGCGAGACTTGAAATTTTTGTGAAAATGCCTGGTTCTTGATTTCCTTCTGATCAGTAAGGGATCATAAAGGAGCCTGTGCTACAAGGATGAATAGATAGGGATGCAAGTGTGAATTCTGTCTATATGCTAATATTCAAGAAGGTTTTGAAGAACTAGCTATCATCTGTTAGAATGTCTTTTTTCTTGCTCCCCACATGAAAATAGAGTCAGCACTGAAGCAGCCATAGCAAAAAAATTGTCTACTATAAAATGGCTGAGGGAAGATTAGGAAGATGAATAGTTTTTATTCCAGGTTTACAGTTTTCTTCGGGCTTTTTGTGTTCCTTTTTGTTTCTGGTTTCAAACTGTTTCATTGAAACACAGATAACCTGTGTCTGGTGTCACTTATAAGAGTTTCTGAAAGGTTTGTTCCACATGACTGGACGTAATTAAACTATAATTTTATCAGTTTTCTTAAAATGCTACTCTTCATGAGTGATTTTGTCTATATTAAAAATACTCAAATGTCAATATTTCCTGTGAAAGAGGCGAGTTTTGCCAATTGTGGCTCAACAAAGGTTTTTAGTAGTAAGTTCTCTTCACTCATGACAAAATGCACGTGTATCCCTCCTTTCAAGTGACTGAGGGGACTAGAATACTGCAGGAGTGCTGGCTTGATATTTGCGGCTTTGAACTGATAAGGGTAACCAAATCATATGGTCGTTCACTTGTTGTGCTCTCCCTGGCAGTGGCAGGGGGGATTGCTACCTGTGTGTGCCTCGGTGTTACTGATGCTGCTTCAATCAACCACAAGCAGTTTCAAGAGAACATCTTGAAGACATATTGTTTCCTTGGGGATTTATTGCATTTGCAACATCACACCTCTGATCCTGCTGCTTACAGAATATGATTATCAGCCATTAGGGCTGAATATTTAAACATGGTCACTACATAGTGTTTCCCTTCTCATCTCTGATTTTTTTTTCTTTTTTTTTGGCTCATCATTAAAGATATCTCTCCAGTCTGTGTAGTTTTTGTGGACTTCTTCCATGTGATGTTTTTACTGTATTCATTGTTCCCCTATGAGTTCTGTCTACTTCTTGGTCTTGCTGACAGAAATGTTGATAGTTTTTTACAAAATTAATTTCTATACAAAATGCATTTTCTTCGTTTTCCTGAGGAAGATAAATGTTCTGTCTTTTTTTCTAGTCATCAGTCAATCTGTAGATGCTTTGTATTGTTTTTATATTGTTTCTCCAACCCCTCCCCCCCATTAGTCTTGTGTGCTCCAGAAAACAAACCAAAAAAGTTTAGGTTTTGCCATCGTGTTGCCTAGATGAGAACTGCTGACAAGTATGTCATTGCACGTTAGAGACTGTGTGATATAGAAAACATCAAAGGGTATTTCGACCTGGACAATTTAAAAATTTTTTATTTGTTTGGTTTTGTTTGTTCCAGCACACACCCATATGGTCATACTTAGTTTATGTTACCCTACTGTGCAGGAGATGCACGTTTTAAACCATGTAATTTATTAGTAAATGATAAATAAGATTTATTTAGTCTGTTATTTTAATGTAGATTTTGGGAATGGTAAGTATTAAAACTTGTACTTGGTCTTTTAGTTTCAGGATAGGGAATTGTCATAGTGCATGAACCCTGATGTGTTAATTGGTGAGAGAATTGGTTTAAATAGGCAGCCAGGGCGCTTCTTTGTCTTCTCTCACTTGCAAATATTAGCTGCCATTGTGAACAAGAACATTGTTTTGGTAAAGGGGAAACATTTAATTGCATGATTTTATGCTAGTGCTTGAGGGTTGTAAATATTGCAGTCCAGCAAATACTTGGAGATTTCTTGAGCTGGAAATTGCTGCATGTGTTGCTCCAAGGTTGTGCCTTGTATGTGAAGTGAAGTGCTTGATGATGTAAAGTGAATTGCTTGATGAGTGCTTCGTTTTCTTCAGAGTTATTGGAGGACGTGAAAATATTTTGGTATGTGCTTCTGGAAGAAGTGTTGGACAATTGTCTTTTTCTCTGCAAAGTGATGTTTTTACTTCTATTTAAATTAAGGGTATTGATTCTTGAGGAAGTCAGGTTGTTGATATTGTTAAAATTCTCAATTTATACTATACAGTGCTTAACATATCAATCGAAATAACTTTAATCCTCTCCATTAAATGTTCTTTTAGGGGGTTGAAGGGACTGTGAATGCCATTCTAAAATGTGTATATTCAGGTTGGGCTGTCATACAGAATTAAATACAGAAATACTGTAGTGTAAAGAATGATTAAACCTTCCTTGCTGCAGAATGTATCTTGATAGTCTGTAATCATCATACAATTATTTTGCTTGAAAGGAAAAGATGTGTATTTGTATATGGTACAGAGAAACCTGAGGACATTATGGTAGGCCTATAAGAGTAAGGTATCCTTTGTAGATTGGATTTCTTTGTAGTCATAAAATGCCAGAATTATTTCCATAATTATGTCCTAGGTGTTAAGAGTTTTATGCATTTGTTTGCGAGAAAGCTGTATGAACAACAATATTGATGGAGTACTATTTTTATGTATCACTACAAGGGTGAAAAGGCTTATTTAGAGCTTGTCACTGGTGGTATGTTTACTGCATGTGAATTCAGTACTAATATTTGATATCTAAATTTTAACACTTGCTATGCTTTCTTATTTTTATTAATATATATGGATGTTAACTGGAGTTAATTGCCTTGGAGACCTATGTGGAGTTCTGTAAATTGAGTGATATCTCTGGGTCTTGCAAAAGCTTTTTTCATTTCTCGGATGGTGTTTGTGTGCTGTGATTTTTCTCTTGCTGTTGAACATCTGTGACTTTGCCATTCTTGTGCTTTAGTCTTTCAACTACTCCAGCTGTGTCCTTAGACCTTTCTTAACCACATAAGTTAAGTTCAGGAGGAGCTAATTACTGCTTGTTCGGGACCATAATATGTCTTCTCTGACCTTTTTAAAGGTTCGGTGCTGCTGTCTGGCTCCCTCTCTGCTGGGCAGCTGCTCTTACCTTTGTTCCTTCCCTGCAGCTAAGACTTGCACAAGAGGAATTTTACTACTTTGTGGCCTGGCAGGTCTATCTTGCTATGATCAGCTGCAAGAAGTGCTTACATACCTTTCTGGTTGTTTTTTTCCTCTGCCTTGTTTTGTTAGCGTACTGTGTATTATACCAGGATCTGTAGTTCTAGGATAGTTTTTGCACTTAGCATATGAAGTCTTTAGTTAATTCACGTAGTAATAAAATTTATGTTCTGTAATTAATTTTTTTGGCAGGCATCTGTTTCACAGTAATGAATTGGTAGCAATTCCTAAAATGTCTGTTGAGTGTCTAGAGAATTGTAGGAAAGCTGGCATTTAAAAATGTTTCTCATAACTGAAAGAAGTGGGCAGCTTTATCTTAAACAATCTTTTCTCAGAAAAACTTCAAAAACTTCCAACTGAAATCTATCTATCTAAATTTTAAAAAACAGTACTTTGAATTTATTTATAATTTGATCTTTGAATTTAAAGGACGGTTACTTTCCCTTAATCTTAAAAACACCCTGAAGTAAAAAATCATATACTAAGGATAGAGATAATAGTTGTGTTTCTTAAAAAAAACCCACAAAAAATCCCAAACCGAAAATCTGCCAAAGAAAAGCCCAATTTGACGTTGTGTTATCTATTATCACTATTGTCTCCAACACTTAACAGCAGTTGAAAACTGTGGCTCTGATTGTAGGTTCATTTTGGGTTGCTTGCAAGACTAAATTTGTAGCATTTAATGATCTAGGATTTTCATACCCTAGGGCAAGATTATAGTAAGTGGAGGTCAAGATGAACAACTGCCAGACCTGATTTACACTCTGATAAAAATGTTCTTGTCTAACAATTAGATTGAATGTTATTACCTCTCCTTAACTTGTGCTGAAAATTGTTTTCTATTGTTTCAAGACCAAGGCAGTCAGATGCCAAGAAAGCATTCTCTGACTGGAATATTAGTCTTGCCTTTTGAGTTTATGAAATTGCAGAAGATCCAGGTATATGTATCAATGGCCCCTGGCATGTGTATTGTGGGGGGTAGGAGACTTACTCCAAATAGAATGTGATTTTAATACATAAACTCTTCTTAATGTGATGTCCATGTGAAAGCAACAGTCAGTGATGCTGAAAAAGGGAGAAGAACAAAAATCTTAGAAAGACATAACTTTTGATTATTGACATTTGAGTCTTCCCAGACATACCTGCTAAGTGTGTTTCAGTAAGGTTTGTATAATTACTTCTCCAGATCAGTTGATTGACTAATAACCAATGTTTTGACAGTTGTGTAATAAGTAGATCATGACCAAAACAGTGACAGTTTTTAATATATGTTAGGTGAGCAATTAAACTGTAATCTGGAACATTAAAAGTAACATTTAGTTAATGTGGGTAAACTAAAGGAAAGATGGTAAATGTATTTCAGTCGGAGCATTGTGTTATTTTAACTAAATGTTGCGTGTAGCTAGTTTGTCAGGTGATGTTAACTTCCAGTGGCGTGCCTGTATAGGAATTGCATTTGCGTTGAAACAAGGTATTATACTGGTAATCCTGATTAGTGGTACACCAGCATGAGAATTTTGTACTGCTGATTTATTGCCAGAGCAATTTTAAACAGTAAGTGATGTTTCGATTAAGAACACAAAGTTGGCAGTTTGCGTTAGTAATGTAAAGAGATTACTATAATGTAATAGCAGAACAAGCTCATTGTTCATCAGTGTTCTTTTGAAATTGGTGCCTGGGGCATTAAAATGATGACTTGAAAAAATTTGCTACTTGATGATACTTAAGCATGCTTGGTTATTTTTTGTATAAAGGTATTTAAACATGAATGAATCCTAATCCAGTTACCTAATTTTAAATCTCTTCCCTTTTCCCATAATGTATAGCCAACCCTGTGATGACAAACTGCATGTAATTTTTTTTTTTTGGTAAGCAAATCATGGTTTCAGGAGCTGTGAACTGGTGTAAGTATTAAATGATTTTGCCGAATCTTAGCTGGTTAAAAAGTTTTTATTTGCCATTAGGTATTATGATTTGATGTAACAATCCTGAGTGGTGATCACAGATTTCTGGTAAAAGTAATTGGAGAACAAAATCTATTAGACGTAAGTTAGAGCAGAGTCTCCTGAGTTCAACACAGGAGTAATAAATAATTATGTAATTGACGGCTAACTAATTAAGTCAAAGAAACACTGCTCTTGAGTAGGTATCTAGGAGAACAGGATAACTTAATATGGGGGATTCAACAAGATTGAAATTCTATTTCAGAAAATTAAATATGTGTTTAGAGAAGGTGTGTTGACTTATTTCAGCATTGCATCAGTGCACAACATAAAATGGAGTAGAAAGATCAAAACAATCTGAAAGAGGTATTGCCTATTTTAAATAATCCCTCTTCTGTCCAACTGTTTGAAATAGTTGGAATTTTTATTTACTGAGAAATGTCAGAGAAACTAAAGGAGGATTGAAAAACTCTACGTGTAACAGTATGTTGTGTTCTCTATTGCTGAGTTACCTGTTTCTGATTTGAGTGTGGGGAAGTGGGGGGCAGGTATTTGGTACAAAACAGAGAAACCTATCCTAGGAGTAGGAATGCAGATAATTGCAAAACTACAGCAATTGTTGGGGAAGACATGGTGACAGGTACAGCACTTGCATGCTGGCAATTCTTGTTTTAATAATTAGAAGTAATTGCAAACTGATAAGGCAAATATTATCATGAACTGAAAACTACAAGAAGATGACACAGTTCAGATAATAAATTAAAAGCTGAAACTATGGTGAATAAAGTATTTTTCCATGCAATTGTTGGACAACTATAGATTTGTTGGTTGTCCTCTGGTTCCATCCCTCTGTCAGAGGTTACCTCCCATGCCACAAAAGTCAACAAGATGGGATTTGTCAGCTCTTCAGTCTTCTCTGTTTGCAAGGTCAGAATATTAGCTTTAATTGTCACTGCAGATGAGTTGCCATTAATAGATCTGACTGTACGCCTGAGCATATGAAATGTTTTCTTTTGTTGTTTTGAGTTGGGTGGTGGTTTTTTGTTGGTTTTTGGTGGTTTTTTTTTCCTTCTCCAGTGGAATGATAATTATCAATCTAGTAAAATTTCCCCCCCCAAGCTCCCCTCCAACAGCATCTTCTTAGAAGTCTTAGAAAAGGGTTGGTTGGCAGTAACTGTATCTGAATTTGCCACACAAAAGCATGAGTATTAAACTGCTGTAAGAGTTAAGCTGTAGCTGATGTAAATTCAGCTACAGTTGCATTGTAACCTTATTTTATCTTTTGTACATACTTAAAATTAACTTGTAGCAGGCAAAAATGGTTTTTGGTATGCTTTGTAGTGAAGGAGCTAGTAAATTATGATGGCTAAAAAAGGCTGTTCTTTTTCTGTGTGACATCAGGTAAAAACAATAGCTGGATTTCTTTCCTTATGCCCAAGATGATATTTTTGTCTCAGGTGGAAGGAAAAAAAAAGAAAGCAATTTTAGCATGCAAGCCTTGTTCCGTGTCCTGGAGGTGAGGGGATTGGTCCCTCCGGGTGCTGGAAAAATGCTGCGGGTTTCATGCACCTCCAAGAGCATGGGGCAGTTGTGAATTCAGCTCACTGGTGCTATAGGGTACACCTTGTTCCGGAATGCCTGTGTTGGAGTGGGGGAAGGGGGAGGAATCATGCACATGTAGCTTGTTTAAGAGACATCTGGCACTACTGCTCCTTTTTTTTTTTTTTTAAGAAAATACAGGAAAAAGGCTCGAATAAGTACCTTATCTCAACAGCTTCTACTGTGTTGCTGAGCTTGTAAGTCTGATAGTTGTAGTTTTAATATTTTCAGTGTATTGAACATTACTCAAATAAAATATTTACTACAAATTATGATACTTGCATAATGTCATCAGTAAATTTTCAACATAATATAAATTTAGCTGTAGGGTATAACTGTCTTTTGAAAGAGGAGGGAGCTACTGGCTTTATTTACATGATGAATTTACTCAAGATCAAGCATGTAGGGGTACAGCTTTATGTTTCTTTATTTTTTCTTTTTAGATTGAATGAAGAAACCAAAGGTTTAATTTTGGTTGATTTAACAAGCTGTACTTGTGTATTTTAGGTCTGTGTAGAATGGATGCTCCAGTGTAAAGGATATTCCTGCACAGTAATAGAGGCACTTATAAAGGAAGATAACTTCAAAAGGACAAGTCTCACTAACTTTTGCTTCAGAATATTTTATACATGCCAAGACTTCTTCAGTATTTGTCACCTTACTTGGTAAAATGAGATTGGTCTCTAAAAAACCTTGGTTTGATACTCTTTTTCATGTTAGCTTTCATAAAACAGGCCTGGTTTATAATAGGATTCTCAGTTGGCTTAATTTTTTACCTGCCACAAGTAAGCAATTACAGAGTTGAAAAAATTTATTGATTTAAATAATGCCAGTATTTTTGCAGTGTTCTTGAGACATATGCAGGTGGCCAGGCTGCTTTCATCTGGATGTTCAATGAATGTCAGTGGTTAACTCTAGGTCTCCATATGTGAGGTTTCAGTGCCAGTCATCTCTCCTGCAGAATTATTTTAAGAAGACTCTGTTTTAGGATGAATAAAGAAAAAGGAGAGAGTCATTTTTAGACTTAGTGATGATATGTGGGGTTTTTTTAATCCAGTAATTAATTAATTAATGGGTTATGAAGATTCTTCATCGTGGATATATTCAGTTCTCTAAATTGTATGGAGGAAAGCCATGCACATCACAACTCCTGTTTCATATTAGATTAGTATTCAGTACTGCAAATCTCTGAACAAACCAATTGGGCTTTTAGCCCGAATGTTACAAGGGAGAACAAGAACAAAATGTTGGGTATTAAAAATGTTTAAGTTATGACTGAGGAAGTATGGAGCACAGATGTTCTGAGATTGGCAGAGTTGCAGAGATAACTTTTTAATGAACGATAACAAGGTTTTTATCTTTATTTCTTCTGTTTTAGAAGCAAAGCCAACTTTTGCATACATGAATAGTTTGCTTGAATTTTATTTTGTAAGGATGGTTATTCAGATTGATTGTTGAAAGAGCCATAATCCCCTTATGAAAGGCTTAGGTTTTAGCTGTCATACTGCTTGGTTTGGATGTGGCACAGTATTTATTTCTTTTTTTCCTAGATACTCCTTTTCCTTTTTGATGGCATAGATTTTCATTTGGGCCGGGGAAGGATGGATGGTTGCTCTTGCTTGTTCACACATATGGCAAGGTAATGGCAGTCTTTGGAGCCTCACCTTTAGTGAGTTTTCCAGTGCTGCTGTGAGACTGTGGGTGCAGAGTTGATGGAGCGGGCGGGTGGGAGAGTGCCCAGCGCTGGGTGCAGAGCAGCCGCGGCCCTGCAGGTGGCCCAAGGGAATCCCGAGCAGTGATGCCCTTGCTGTAGCCCAGGCCTAGTAGAAAAACAGCTGGGCTGGTTCGGCAGAAGACAGCAGGATGATATTGAATGAAGTATGCTCCCCCCGTTTTTGTGGGGTGGTTTTTTTGGTTTTTAATTATTTTAAAGGTCCAGGTAAGACTAACACCATTCGACATGTGCATATATTCTTTTCTCTTTATTTCTGTGGTGAATTTAGTGTCTTTTAGTTATTATCTGGAGCCTGTTCAAACATTTTTATGTAGTATGAGGCTTCAGCTAATAAACTGGTGAATCTTAGCTGAGAAAGCATAGAACAGAGTTGGTGTCTTTTTGCGTTCTCGTCTTGGAAGGCTTGGGATCACCATGCAGGGGAGTACAGAGGACTCTGCAAAGGACTATCCCAAGTGCTCTACGACCTGGGCTGATACAAGCTGACTGGGAGATGTGCTTGAGAGATTTTACTTTCCGCTCTTCAGTGGTTTTATTTTATGGGGTTTTTCCTTATTTCAGCTGTCCAATACTGACTGTGTCTTAGAATAGCAGATGAAGCTATTGCAGTATGCACTTGTATAGTTCCTCCTCCAGAACTTGTAATCAAATGCAGTTATTCTTAAAAATGCCCAAAGTTTTGGTCACAAACCTCTAGTGACCTGGACTTTTCTAAGGGGAAAATCTGTATGGTAGGAGAGGAAGCAGTGAGGCTCCACTAAAGTGAGACAACTTGCAGGCTCACACTGGTCAGTGGCAGAACAAAAAATAAAACTTGCTAGATGGGGGATGCCTTGTCAGTTGGAAAACCCTGCCTCCACTCTGTGTACTGAAGTAATTCATTGCTGTTGGCTGCACATTTGAACAATGCCAATTCTGCTTGATGATTTGCTGTGGAGCAGGTTACCTGTTTGCTGTGGACTGTGCATGTCTTCATCCCTAGCTTTTACAAGAGCAAAGATTTTGAGGGGATGTGCAAAGTACATTTTTGAAAAATCAGTATGTGAAGGGGCATATTGTTCTATTTTGTAGTTTAGTTTGGAAATTTACAGCGTTTAGGCAGCTGGAGGGTGTGCTTGCCTTGTATCATAAATGAACCAGTACTCTTTTTTTGACTTAAGTAGGCATATGCAGCTTTTTTCCCCACCTTTTTTCCCCATTTATCTATTTTTTTAAAGTCTTGGTTGTTATCTGACTTGGCTTTTATTCTTCCTAAGAGCCTCATTTTCCACGCAGTCAGACTACAACATCTGGAAGCAATATCTTCTTTGGCATGGAAAGATGTGACAGACACAATGAGGTGTAACTTCTACTTTTGTTATCTTACCTTTGCGTCTTTTAAGACATCCAAACCCAAACCATTTTAAAGATATATGGGAATTTCAGGTGCATTTTAGCAAAGCTTGGGAATATCGTTGGGCAGGATCATTAGAGAGTAACACAGGTATTTCCCCCTTTAATAAGCATAATAGTTGCATTTATCGTACAGTTCAATAATCCTTCAGATATTGTGATGCATGTATTGAGTGTTTTAAAGCCACATTTTACTGGACAGTGTGAGTTACTTGATGCCATTACAATAACCTCATAGGACTCAAGCAGTAACAGTGTACTTATGTTTCAAAATAGTATTTAACTTACTTGATTAAAGATATTGATGTTATTAATGGTACTTTAATGAGCAATCCTATGACTGTGAAGCACTGTAGCAAGCTCTTTTCCTTCTGTATTAGTTGTTCCACATACTTAATGAAACTAGCAAAAATCAAAAAGTACTTTTAGTGAGAGGGGGTTTATTTGGTGTTGTAGTTGAGATTGGCAGACTTATTAGGGTGGTACAAAGGTCCTTGTCTACTATTCACTTTTCGAGTCTCTAAAGTTGGGGTAAAGTCTCAACCTTTGCTTCAGGTTTTAGCCTGACTTTCATGTGCCATTTGAATCTCCCCCCTCAATAAAGCCTATTTAAGATTTTGCTTTCACAGCATTAAACCGTGAAAACAAATTTTACTTTGTGTTGGCCAGTGTGTGCATTACCTCTAGGGGCCTGTGTTTCCATGGGCTTGGCTGTTTCCTGGCTGGCTCCCTCTGGTTCTGGGGGTCCTCAGCTGCTCTCAGCTGGGCTTCTGGCTGAGGGGTGGTGAGAGGTGAATGACTATGTAGGTACGTGTGCTGTCTGCGGTATAATGAGAACGGAGGAAATGCACGAGGAAAAAGAGTAGGGAGAATGCTTTGAGGCGACAGCTGAGACTGGGCAGGCGCCTGATGAATTTAGAGACAGAAGGTGCTGTCACAGGCCATGTGTGTGTCCCAGGCAAGGTGCTTGTCTGCAGGGCTGCTCCCCTCTCAGCAGGTGTGAGTGGGAGCCGGTGGGTGATTGGGCTCTGAGTGCCTGCTTAGCCCCACAGAACTGCAGGCTTTTGGCAAGTGGCTCCTCCCAACAGAAGGGTAGGAATCCTGGCAGGAACCATGCAAGGCCTCCAGTTTGCCACTTTGGTATATGAGGTCCTGTGTTGCAGCAGAGCTCTGCCGCTGGTGGCAGAGCTTGGCAAAGCTCATCACTGGCTTTGTTGTGAAGGTAGAGTTCAGCTGCCCATGCTGCATCCAGTGACTTGTGTGGCTGCAGGAGGAGTTGATTCAGTTGGCTGATCCAATGGAGGGCTAATCATGGGGGAAGGAAATGGTTTTGTTTTTATAATTTGCTTGCTGCTGGTTTGCCTGAGTGCCAGAAGGAGCAGGAACTTTCCTGTGTGTTTGGAGAGAGGGAAGAAAAACCTGCTCTTTTCAGTAACAGCCCACGGTGTTGGAAAAGCATGTTCTGAGATGGCTCTTTCCCACTTATTCAGCAGACTTGTTGTATGAAGTAAAGAGCAAATGTTATAAAAAATGAATAAAGAGCAGGCCAGGGGAAAAAATTGTTGTGATGGCATAAAATCAACAACTGTCGTAACATGGCTTTTTTTTTATTTTTTGAAAGATGGAGAGATGTGTGGTCCCAAGTGGTGTGGAGGGGGTGTAGCAGCTGGAAGTTCAGGGAAAAAATGTGAAGAAAGAGAAAGAAAAGAGCTGTATGAATTCAGTCACTTAGGTTTTTGTTGGCATGTTCAGTGGCTTTGGCACCGTGGACTGGTCCTGTGTATATTGACTGTGTCTCTCTTGTTAAGCAAGGAAGAACGTAGATTGAAGGTCTCTAGTTCAGGTCTTTCTATAAAGGAATTACAAGTCTCATTTGTTAAATGAACAGCACAAAAATAACCACACAGATAAAGGTATTAATTATTGTTTTTAGTCTTGATTACACTATCTTAATATGATCAAAACTGCTCATACGGTTATAACTAATATTAAAGTACAGTTACATTACAAAATTATACTTGAAGTATGTTTTCTGTATTTTACGCAAATTGCAGAATTACTTTAAAGCTTGTTGGCAGCTGAAATATTAGGTTGTGTACTATTAGTAGAAATAACAAACTCTTTGAGGTCTGTAGGGAATGTCATGCACTTGCTGAAAATCTTGCTTAAAAGTCCGCTTACAGAGATAAAAGCAAAAGGAGTATGAGGAAGCAGATTTGTCTGGGTTTTTTTTCCCCAAATAACCAAACCTTATTTTATCAAACAAAAGATTAGGCATATTGTAGTTTATCAGAAAAAGAGGTGAGAGGTATAAGCTGATAGTGGCTTTCTCTTCTAAAATAGTTAAGGGAAAATACTGGACATATTTCTGATTCTTTATTTAAATTTTATCTGACTAGCATTTTAACTGTTGCTGCTGCATAATTGGTCCTGAAGCATCAGCATCTCTCATTCATGGATAGGTAAATAATTCAGAGATGACTTTTAGCCATACTCTTCAGCATCACACTTTGAGAAGTTCTAATTTTCTGAATTAAGTGAGGTCCTTGATTTTACAGGTGATTAATTGAATTACAGGGAAAAAAATCAATACATCTCTGAACAGCCAGTCCCACATTACCCAAATCTTTGTCCTGGCCTTGTAGCTGGTTTTTTAACTTTGCATCTCTGCCTTCCCCAAAAAATTATAACTGTTTTGCTAACAGTGATTTGCATTATAAAACTTCCAGATAATAGTTGCCAATCATCCAAGAGCAACCAAAATAAACAGCCTGTGTAGGGAAGGGCCCCCAACCAAAACCCATCTACCTGAAACCTTGCTGTTAAGCTTGGTCAGTAACACTGGAGTCACTGCACTTACGCAGGTGTACAAAACACAAATGTCTGGGACTGTTTTTGTGATTCTTTATATTTTGTGTGTGTGTACATACATATATAATTAGGTACATTCTTAGAGCAAAGGCTGCTCACAGAATTGCATTAATTATCTGTGCATGTAATAGGAATTGTGGGAGGACAGGTAGCCCTCAGCAACTGCTGATCACAGCATATGTGTTATTGTGTGAATTGTGCTGGTGAATTCTGTCAACTTTTGGCAGAGTCAACATTTGGCCAGTGTATTTGAGTTAATCACAACCATACCTAAATTAATTATTCATGTAATAGGGATAAATAGCCTTTAAGATTTAAATCTGTTTTCAGTGCAGATGCATTTGGAGTCTTGATAGTGTTTCATGCTTGCCTCTTGCTTTTAACAGTCAAATTCTTTTAAGAGAAACCCCTCCTACTTTTATAGTTGGAAGCATTATGTATGATTACTGTTCCGGGACTGCTCCTGTTGTTCCAGTAGGTTTTTTAGTTCATTAATGTTTTGTTAGCGAAGTTTTAAATAGCAAGGTACAATAAAGAGATACATTATTTCTGCTATTGCAATGTATTTTGAAATTCTTCTGGTTGTTTTGAAAGCTAAATACTGAGACTAATCATACTACAGCAGCTGTATGCATTTCTGTCTTTGGAAGAGTCATTGGAATCAAACATGTATGTGCCTTTATTTCAAAAAAGATGAAGAAATCCTCTGGTGTCTTAACAATCTAAATACAAATCTAAAGGAAATGTGCTACAATATTATTGCAGTTTTAGCGCTCTGTTATAAAGTTTATTGCAGAAAAATAACTAGGTCAACCTCTGGATGACCTGTCTTTTGGAATTTCTTCAGTTAGCTTTAGGCTAGAGCTCCACCTTGTGATCCTTCAGCAGGATACATTTTCTTTTTATAGTTAATAATTTAATTATGATTTCACAAAGTTGAGTGCCTTTAAAAGTTTTCACAGGCTTAAGAGATTTCAGTATCTGCTTGGGAGAATTAAAGTTGGAATTCTGTGAACATGCTAAAAATGAAACTCAAGAGCTGATTTTTATGACAGTTTAGTTTAGAGTTAACATCTTAGAGTTAACTTCTTAAAATAATCTGCTTATTAGAACAGATTTAATAGATAATGTAGACCTTCACTGTTTGGAATGACATCTGCAAGCATTTCACTTCTTTCTTTTCAGACTTCACTGTGATATATGAACTTGATATATTTTAAAAGTTTTGGTAGGAGAACTATCCATATGAGCATCCCTTCTCAGTGACTTCCTGAACCATGTGCTTTGAGTGAGTCATCCAGTGTGTGCATGAAGAAGACATGGCTGGCAGTAGTCTTGAATTTCCAGAAGGTGTTTAATGAGATGAAGGATCTTGGGGAATGACCAGTGTCACTCGTTTCCCATACCAAAACAAGACAACATGACGTAAAATTGGAAAATGATAAATTCAAGGCAAAGAATATGCCTTTTGGTAGTATGGAATTTGACCGTTCTTGGGTGGAAGACCCCCCCACTGAGTATTGAGTTCAAAAACTATTTGGAAATACTAATGGAAAAAATAAGGCGTTGTGAAGTATAGGGACAACCTCTCTGGCTAGCAAAATCGATGGATTATTTCTGGATTCCAGGAGGATATTCAGGGAAACTTTGCTATAAAGGAAATAGTGTTCTTCCTTGGGCAGCTTCGCTTGGCCACTGCCAGGGAGGGCTTGTTGGACTGGGTTGACCCTGCTGGCTGAGCATCAAAAGACCCTCTCACTCTGGATGTATGTAAATCTTGTAAAATTATTCTTTACTAGGACAAATGCAAGGGGTTTTTTGGTCATTGCTGGAACTTAAGCTTGACGCCTGAGATCCCTTACACTCTTCCTTTGTACACCATTGCCAGGTGTTCATCTCTATCTTCTATTTTTCGGAATACCGGTATATAGTTGCACTCATGAGGGCTAAGTTTATTCTACCTTCAAGAAAAACAAAAAAGACGAATCTCAGTAGTTTAACACTTCAGCATCTAGCAAGAACTTGATATGTCTGTTCTGTTCTAGGAGGTGATTCTGACAGATGCTGTGTTTTCTCTCATGTTTTGTGGTCTGTACTAAGATGAATAGTTCTGACAAAAAGTTCAAGTTGGTGTAAATGCAGACAGCTTGTTTTATTAGTGATTTATTTGGCTTGTTTGATGTAGAGAATAAGTACTCTAATAATTTGCGCATTCTTTTTCATAGTTTTGGGGTTTTTTTCTTTAAAGTATTTCTGTGATTAAAAGAATGAGACATCTGCAAAATTTGGTAGGATAGTAGGTTTGGGTTTCATAAAAGGAGCCAGTTTGCATATAAGGATCCCGATTGCCACTTTTTTTGAAATTATCTAAACCCGGAGCTCCAGCAGTGTGGATGTATATCTTTCTTCTTTGTTTTTCTTTTTTTCTGTTCCCCCCTCCCTGTAAGGTGAGCAGGTGCCAGCCTGATGACCAAGGCACTAAAGTGTGTCTTTTTTTCCAAGTTTGAGTTGCTGTTTGGAATCAAAGTAAATATTAAGAGATAAATAAATACAAAATGTATTTTAAAAATTCCGAAATGTAGAGCTTTTCGATATGTTAGCTTCTGAGCATGTCATTTCACAGACAGCCTGGATGGTATAATAGCACCTTGCCACCAAAGAAGGGAATTTTACGCTTTCCTCCCCTGTTGGTGGCTATGCAGTCTTGTGTTTCCTGTGCCTTGACTCTGGGTATCTGCTGTTAAACCGGTTTAACTTGAGAATCTGGGGGAAAAATACTTGAGTTGTATTTTGCCCATTTTAGTGAGGAGTGAAACTGGGTTATACTGAATTGGCAGAGCCTACAAAGGTGAATGGCTGGGCAGAGGTTGCTACAGAGAGTGTGAATGGAGAGCATTGGTCATGTGCCCATGTGGTGCCTTTAGAGAAGGGAGGAATGCAGTGACGGGGGTGTTGCCATTCTGCAGCACAGCTTTCTTGAAGCTTTTTATCTTCTGCTATGTTTTGGATGGAACATGCTTTAGTAGTTGCAGACTGCCTTGAGATTAATCATCTTGAACCTCCTTGCCTTTGCCACTATTTATTTCCACTTTGGTTCTCTGCTTTTATGTAATTATGTGAAATGCGAAGAAAGAGAACCTAATAAGTTCAGGGTTTATGGTTTCTCTCCTCTCTAAATCCTGGAAGCTGCAGTGGCCCCTAGCATTCGGAATGAGTACTTGCAGGAGAAAACCTGTCCAGCCACTCTGCCACATGTTCAATTGAAATGCGGTCTCTGGAGCAGTGCTACCAGACTTTGAGCAACATGTGCTTAGCATGCCTAAATTAAATCTTTCCCTCAAATACCTAATCACTCCAGAAAGCTGTAGAGTCAGCAGACTGACGCTGAAGGTTTTCCTCCTTGGTATTCTGTCTTTAAAATACCTGAATATCATGCTTTCTTAATTTCACTGGGTAAAAGTTAGCCTGGGGAGCCAAGTGACATAGAATACTTCAGCCCGGATGGCTAAAACTTGCTTTTAAAGTATCCAGGGAGAGTTTTTTTTTTCCCCTTAAGAATAGGAAAAATAAGAGAAAAACCAAAATTTATTATAATGAACAGTATTATAGTGAATTTTCAAACAAGTATTTCACAATCTTTAGTTTTCTTGCTAAAACACAGCTGTGTTTGCAACGTTTTTCTTTCTACTATGTGGATAGTATTATCTTCCTTGATACTCTTAAGAGTCTTGACAAATACTTCAAACGTTAAACCTGTTGTAGGTCTGGTTTATCAGCTCTGGAAGACATGGAGTTGTGAAGCAGCTGGTTATAAGAACTTGTTGTAAGAGCTTATATTTATGGAAATTACACGGAAGTTGGCAAATTGGAGATAACAAAGTTGCTATATGTAATATCAATAAATGTACGCATATTGTGCTTCACGTTCAACAAATTTTGTGGTTTGGTCAACTAGAATTACCCTAGTGCGTCAGTTCTGGGCTCTGCTACTTGCAAGGTGTTAATGAAAATCATTCCAGTTTGCTCATCCTATTCAGAAAATTTGGGTGGTGGTTTGTTTTTTCTTGTTTCTTTTTTTGGGGGGGGCAGGGGTGTTGTTGGTTTGATTTGGGTTTTTTTGTTTATTTGGTTGGTTTTTTTGTTTGTGTTGGGTTTTTTTGCTTGGTTGGGTTTTTTTGTTATATTTTGTTTGGTTGAGTTTTTTTAAAGTGTTCCTGTATTTTTATTTTACTGCAATGCTTTTACCATTTGTGGAGTCACTTTGTAGTAGGATCATGGGAGGACTCAAAATCTTTGAACAGGAAGTTGGACACAGAAGATGGTGTGATCTACATTTTCTGTATTTCCAAGTCTTTTACCCTTCCATATGTGGAACAATTTTCACTGTATTTTTTAATTTATTTTATTCTAGAAGTTGTCTGCTACAAAGGAAGAAAGAAAAGTAAGCTTGCACTTCAGACTGCTTTTTGAATATCTTTCTAATACAGTGGTGTTCCAGAAGATGATAAAGAAATGATAGCAGCTCCAGAAATACCAACTGATTTTACTCTCCTTCAGTAAGTGCTTTAAGAATTTGTAGTTCCATTTGTAAATGTACTGTCTCTTTTTTGTGTTATGGTTTGCTTTCTCTTGGAAACAAGAAAACACAGTAAAGGATAATGTTCTATATTTTTTTTCTATTGAGATGTTGATGAAGCATTGTTTTAATTTTTTCTTGAGTATTAATTCAGCAGTAACTTTAATAAGTTTCAAAAATATTTTTTAAAATTTGATTTTAAATCAAGTAGTTGAAATATTTGCCCTTAACTGGGGCGGGTCACTTAATATTTAAAATATGTAATGCCAAATGCTTTAGTTAAAGCCAAAGTAATGGCTTCCCTCAGCATCAGTTCCTTGGTGTTTTTGACATAACTTTACTAATCATTTAGTCTTCCCACAATTTTAAAGAAACAAACATTTGAATTTCCAAGATTTAGAATTAGGTACAGATTACACTTTTGGATAGAGAAGTAAAGTGATTATTTTAAGCAGACCGAAAGAATCCAGTTCATCCCCCTTTACTGTCAAGGGATTGGCATGTATACATTTCTCTAGACTGTTGAAATGGATTAACTTGGTTATGAAGTCTAAAAAGATGCAAAGATGAAGTTTTGTATCAATGAGTTTATTTGTGTGGGTGTTTTTTCTTTTCAATGAGAAATAAAGATTGGAAATAAATTGGAAGATGGTTAATATGAAATAATGTTTTTACATTTTAGATTTTGTACTCTGTTGGTACGGTTTATTGCTTAGTGAAATGTTTGGAATTTGTGTTTAGTTCTTTCCTGTGAAAGTAAGAACATGTAGGAATCTTTGAAGAAGACATTTTTTCCATTTTTTTCCCCACTTCTTTCATTCTTCCCCCCAACGTCCTGGTTGGAGGCTTTTCCAGTCCATGTCAGCTTACATAGTCAGCAAACCAGACACAGCAGAATCCATGTCAAAAGGCAGCAAGCTCCTTTCAGACACTTGAGATAGTGAGAGACTGTAAGTTTCTGGAGTGTTGTAGAATGTTATAAATAAATCCACAGGAATGAGTCTCCTGTGCCTCTGGTCATCTTTCTGATTATTACTGTTAATTGAATCGGGAAGTGTGTATCAGAAATTTGTGATAGTAGCTGAAATTCATTGTACTGCATCTGTGTGTTAAAATGAGCTCTACTAGCATCATTTAAGTTAAATTCTACAGGAAATGTAGAAGTAGAGAATACACAAGCCAAGCATTCGCTGTTAATAATTCAGGTAATTTCGCACACTGTCTTCCTATCAGTGTTGCCAATGGAGGATTTGTGTATCAATGCAGCCTGTTTTAATGTTGTAAATCAAACAAATGAGTTTGTGTATTTAGTATGTTTTTACCTTATAAGCCTGAACAGAACTACAGCTTAGCTTTTTGATGAGGAAACCTCACCTAAACTTCTTTTCTGTACCTTTCAACATAAGTGCAAACCTCTTAATTATTTCCTAAGTTTCTAACAGCATGAAGAAGTCTGTTGAGACACTAAAGTTGTCAGGGAGAGTGATGCTTTTGGGGTTTTTTTGTTGTTGGGTTTTTTCTCCTTCATTTTGTTTAAGTATTTGTGGCCGATATTTAAAGCTCTTTGCTTTTTGAGATGTCATGTTTGTCACATGCCAAAGGCATGGTTCCCAGCCTGCTGCTATTTTCTACCTACCCTCGAATCTTTTAATCTTACCGTATGGCTTCCTTCACAGGTACGTTGTTTGGAGGAGACAGGATAGGCTGCAAGTGTGGGGTGTGCTCTGTTCCTCAACAGTAGGCTTGGGAAAACAGCACTTTCACTGTTGGTGTTGACTTACTGGACTGAGAGCATACTGTGATTTTATATAGTATATTTAAAAATGTTTCTGATGAAATGTGTAAATGGTTTGTCTTTTTATCCTTGCAGGGAGTCTGAAACACACTTCTCTTCTGATACAGACTTTGAGGATATTGAAGGAAAAAACCAAAAACAAGGCAAAGGCAAAGTATGTTCAGTCTTTAGGGATACTGAAACATTTCTACTGTTATGAATTGAGGAGTTTAGCACTTGCTTTGAAGTTGAATGAGCAAGGAATATTTTCTGAAAATGCAAGTGTTCTGTGAATAGAGTTCATGTTTGTATTTGCATGGAAAGGCTTCATCTTGACTGTTTCCATGATATTTTCTTAGTGCTCTGAAGGCATAAGGGAGGTAGGGGACGAAAGGATAAGCTTTGATTTGATCAGTCTCTTGGCGTATTTTCCATCCCATACTTAAATTCATCATGAATTCTGTGTCTTTTAATTTGAAAAGTGAACAGAAACCAATAATTCAGTTAAAAGGGGTTTTTTTAACAGGTTGCAGACAGGAGGTTATGATGGTGAAGTGGGAGGTCTAAACCCAGTTCCCAGCCCTTCTCTCCCTTCCTTAGACAGTTGTCCTCCCCATGTGCCTCTCACTGGCTTCGCAGCCGCCATGTGTAGCTCCTTTCCTGCCAAGAGCTGGCCTGGGCTGTGACCCCTCATTGGATACCCCATGTGCCTGTACCAGTGCAGAGCTCCTGGTTATTGAGAGGTGGTGATAGTTTTTGTACAATGGTCATGTAATTTTTACTTAATGTTTTTCTTTCTCTAAGTCATACTTGATTTGAGAAATCAAATACAAAGACCTCAAAAACCTCTTGTATGTGTGATTGCAGACCTGTAAAAAAGGAAAAAAAGGACCAGCAGAGAAGGGGAAGAGTGGAAACGGAGGGGGGAAACCTGGTGGTCCGAATCGGATGAATGGACATCACCAACAGAATGGTGTGGAAAACATGATGCTCTTTGAAGTAGTTAAAATGGGCAAGAGTGCTATGCAGGTAAGACCTGGGATATCTCTATGACTTGGATGTAGATACAATTTAAATATATTTTCTTCTACATGCAATTTAATCAAATGAAATTTCAAGTAACTTTTTTTCCTTCAATTTGCTAGTTCTACTTGTATATTAAGATCAAAATAAAGTGGTTTTGCTTTGTTGAGGTTTGAATTCGAATTAACTGATTTTTCATTTCTAAATGTTATTCCTGAGTAGTCACATATGTAATGAATAAATTCATACTACGATTCAAAGTAAGTTTTTAGTATCCTGAATGAAGAGAGGCTATTTTAGATTGCGTGACTTTAAAGTTCTTTTTGTGTGATGGTAACTAAATACAAATGTGGTTTAGACTTAGTGTTGTCATAGAATTTAACAAGAGTCTGTAGTGTTTATGTGCATCCAGATCTTAGATTATTTGAAAATAAATAGTTGCTTCTCTTCTCTCACTCAAAGTAAAATCACTAGCTACAATTTAAGGGCTCCTCTTTAAATATCCTTACCCAAATTCCAGCCCATTACAGTGTAGCAATATACTCTGGCCAAGTCAACTTAGGGTAAATTTAACCCGTTTGAGTATCTAGGTTAGGAACTCTCCCCACTGCATTTACTAACAGGAGTGAAGTCAGACTATTAAGAAATACAGCACTGTTTTTGTTGCGTTTTTTAAATTCAGATAAGTCACTAAAACGTTTGCTTGTCTGTGAGTCTCTCAGTCGAGATAGGGTTAAAGTGTAATAGAGTGTAAGCCTGTCAGCCATGAAGCTTTCCTGCTGACTCACTCATGTGACTCCTCCTCAGTGTGGAAGAAAGACTATCTTTGGGATTGGAAATCTAGAGTTTACAGCTCCTGTAATACATATGCAGGAAGCTGGGTTGCTGTGCAGTCCTCTCAAGGTTTGCAGGCTCCTGCATTACAGCTGGGAACAGGAACAAACTACTTGGATGTATTTGCATAGAGAAATTCTGATACTCCCAGTATTTGTTTTGTTCTATTTCAAAGCAGATGGAAAAACAATACTTCTCTAACTGTTGCTCTGTGTGAAACTTGTTCAGCCAGTTATGCGTAATTGTATCTTCATGACTTTTTAACTGTTTAAAAAGATATACAGTCAAAATATTTTGTTTTCCGGGGGCAAAATGGACCTTTTCCAGGTCTGATTACTCTGTTGAATTGGGATATTGATACCTGAATCTTTGTCAATTTTTTAAAATTAGGAAGAAAAAAATTCTCAAATTATTTCTAAACTAAAGTCCATTTCAGCAGTCCGAGTACAAAGTTTTCTCCATGGCCCTCAGTGTTTGCTTATCTGGAAAATTTTTGATAATAATTTTAAGTGAACTATTTTGTTTTAAATTCTATGCTGTACCTTCCGAATTAGTTGACACAAGGTGGTGTTAAGTCATAGGTTGGACTCAGTGACCTCAAAGGTCTTTTCCAACCTAATGCATTCTGTGATTCTGTGAATTAGTGTCTGTTCCCTGGGAAAAAGAGATGGTTCATTCACAGAGACAAAACATTTCAAGAAACGACTGTTTTGCTGGAGCTTCTTTAAACTGAATAGATTCTGAAAACAAGGCTACCTAATTGAAATATTTATTCCATTCCTATTGTTCTTCAGTTCTTGCATGGTGACCTTCTTTAGAAGCCAAATTTAAGATGTTTTCTTCATATTTCATCCCTCCCTTCAGGTCAATCCACTCAGTTCTAGTTCATAGGTTCTGTTCCTACTTGGAAAGACCATGACAGTTTCACTTTGAGTTTTTCCTTCTTTCTGTCTTGCTGACAGAAGTTGAAGTTGTGCATCACACTATACACAATATGAGATTCAGGGAAGAGGGATTTAGCTGGTATCTCTGCTCAGAAGTTTTTCTTGAGGGCAATATGTTTTATTTGTCCTCACAGCAATATTGCCCGTGAGGGTAAGCACTGAGAATACAGACAGGAAGCTTTGGAGATGCTTCATAGTCCAGCTGTCTTTTTGAAATTCTGAATTATTCCATCATTTAGGGAAGGGTACCAATGTATTAAAAAAAGTCAAACCTGAGAACTTGATACTGAAGTGAATCTCCTGTACCTGTGTTGATAAAATTGTGTGATTCTGTGCTTTTATGGCTTTGGCAGTAGATGGTTTGTACTCTATAAATGGATGGTTAAAACATAATTGCAGGTAAATTTTGTTTTCTCAAAATGATTATCACAGATTTAATTGCTTCACATTAAGATTTTTAATAAAACGTCCTTGTTCCTATTTGGCGTAGTGGCTACAGAGTAATTAATGTCCATGGAGTGTAGGTCAGTGCTGTTCATCCTGGTACGGCAAATATGTTTAAAGCAAATTCATCAAAGAGGCACATTTTTTAAAGAATGTAGGGAGCTGTAGCTGTTGGAATTGAATGCACAAATAGTATCTTCAGAGAAGTGTCAATAGCTTGGCAGAGCAGGGGGAGAGTGTAAATAAAAAATCTGATTCTGTAAAATACCCCAATTGTTTTTGTATTCTTCCTCCGAAAATGTCACTGTAGGAGTATATGGTATTCCTGTGCTTTATGTTTAGTTTTGTACTGGTATATGTTTATAGAATAAAGTGAGTTCTTGAGAACTTGTGGCAGTAAAAGATTATTTAAACATTTAGTTTTGTATTAATCAAAAAAGAGGGTTCAAGTTACTTACGAGATGAAGAAGAACCACTTACTGGAAAGCAGTTAAGTAACAATGTCTTCAGTTTATGAAAACTGAGCAGTGCCTTTTTATTTGTTTTCTTTCAGTCTGTAGTGGATGACTGGATAGAGTCATACAAACATGACAGAGATATAGCACTTCTTGATCTCATTAACTTCTTTATTCAGTGTTCAGGCTGCAAAGGTAAGATACTGAAATGGTTACTCATCCATTTAAGTAATATTATAGTATGATTCTCAATATTTGCTTTCATACTACTGAATGCTGTAGGACTGCATCCCCACAGCTAGTTTACATTATCAGGTTCTTGGAATTAAACGAGTATTTCTGAAGGTGGGAGCAGGAGGTTTAGAAATATTATACTGTAGCTTAAAGTGTTGATTAAGCCTTTTGTATTTACAGTGGATAGAAATCAGTACTGGTACTTAACATGTGCTTCATCTTCCTCTGTTCCTGCTATTATTTGAGAAAATCATCTCTCCTAACACTGATAGTTCAACTTGTTCAGTCTTGAAATTCTAATTTGGGTGTACCTATTTCTTAACATTGATTGTTTTAAGATTGCTTCATAGCTTTTGTAGACATGCTTGTTTTAAAAGATATTATGGACAACTTCATGGTAGCCTGTCTACAGTAAGATTGTGTTTCCATATTTTTTTCTTTATTTTCTGATTTTTCTGTCTTCATTTCCGCGTCCTCCATTCTTTTACCTCTCACCTGCTTTTGAAGAGAACATAACTTGCCTTCCCGTGTCCCTATGCTTGATAGAGGAGAACTGGATGTAATTTGTTCTGCTCAAGTGTTTCTCTGTCCTGATAAACTTTTAACATGCGTAAATCTCCAGAAAGCTAACAGTGTTCCTCAGAGATTATCTGCGCTTTCAAGAGTGGTGACCTTTTGATTTTTGTTGCAAGATAAAGCCGCAGGATCTTTTTAATGCTTTCTGTGATGATCCTTGTCATGAATTTTGCAGTAAACTTCAGGAGGTCTAACAATTTGACGCCAAGACAAATAGAAATTGCATGAAAGCACTCTGCTTATTACAGTTCAGAAGATAATAAGTAGCAATACAGCCGTTCAAAATTGTCTTGCACCATTTAGAATCTCGAGTCCCAAAAGGTCACTTCAGATGGTGTAATTGCTCACTGATACAGAGGTCTGGCACAAATATCTTTGACTTCCGAGTATGAATGAATGTGTAAATTCTAGATGTGTATGTACATGCACACAAACACACTTCTTGAAAAGAATAATAATAAACCCCACATATATAAATGGTGCTAAGTACTTGTTTTACGTGGATGCTAGAAGAAAAAATGTGAAATTTATTAAAAATATACGTGTGTAATCAGTAGGTTAGGTGAAAATGGATTATTTTTACATTGTAGCAGGAGGCATGTCATCTACATGTCTGTAGATGGCATGTCTAGCTGCCATCTACAGTTTTTATATAAACAGTGCTAATGACCTAATATCTAAATTGTAGGAGTTGTTACAGCAGAGATGTTCCGACATATGCAGAATTCTGAAATAATCCGAAAAATGACTGAAGAATTTGATGAGGTAATTTAATGAAATGCTGATTATGTATTAATATTAATTTTTATTTTCTTTTTACCTGTCCTCATCTTGGTGGATCACATTGCTAGACATTTATTTCAAGAATAAGGAGTTGCAAAAATTACAGGACTTCTATGAATGAAAATATTAAACTCTCTTATTTCACCGAACTTACAAAACTAGGCAATAAAACTCTGCATGTATGCAACATATTTTATTAATAGTTCAAGACATCAATATTGACTTTCAGTTTTTAAATAGTGGAAACTCCTACTGTGGTGGCACTATGGGGGATGCCTCCCTATCTTGCTGTTTATGTCAGGCTTTAAATTCTCTCTCAAAATGGTTGCTAAATTTATTTCTATGCATTCATTAATCTACAAATTGTGGGGATTTAAATTTAATTATTCTCCAGTTGAAGACTAATGCTTTTCCTTTCATGGGGATTATGGCTTTTTTCCCTTTAAAATTGTCAATTTCTGTTCCACAGAGTGTTGGGGTAAATGAGATGTGTTGAGGGCTTTTTTTGGTGGATGATGAGGTTATTTTTGTTTTGTTTGTTTGTAGTTTTGATTTTGTTTTTGTTTGGGGGGGGGGGGTTTTGTTGGTTTGGTTTGGTTTTGGTTTGCTTTTGGTTTTCCTGGATTTGAGTGGTTTTCCTTTCATCCTGTGTTCCAGAGAATGTAAATGTAGCTTTGAAACCTCCTCCCCAAATTTGTCTAGTACAGAAGCAATTCTCTCCACTGCCACCCCTGCAGTAATTAAAAAAAATCCGTAACTTAAACTGAGGGGAAAATATAATATCCTTTTCTTTAAAAGGATGTTAGTGTTCCTTAGAACTACCTCAATGCATAAATAGATTTGATTACTCTGAGGCAATAATTATGTGAAATTTATAAAGCCATAACTGGGACTGTTGCTACGTGGGGTTTTTTATCAGTATGTCGTGCTCACTCTTTTTTTCTAACAGAATTGTAATAAACAGCTCTCAGATTTCTAATCCCTTTTCATGGATGCTTTCTTTATTTTTCAATCTGTATTGTTGTTCAGCCTCTTAAAGAAACTATTCACAGAAGCGCTCACACAAATGATTCTTTTTTTCTCCCTGTCATTTTACCATTATTTGTAAAGGCTCCCATATCGGGAGAGGAACACACATTTGTTATATTCAAGGTGTTGTAGTAGGTAATTTTATGACTTCAGGAAGTTTCAGTCTAATATGTAAGCATTTACCTGTAAACTTTATTATGATCCTGACCTACACTGTTCCTAAACTTGTCACCTAACTGTTCGGGTGATGGTTCTAGTGTAACAAAGCAGATTTGTAAGGCATGTAATTTTTTCTTTTTTTGAGTCAAACAAAAAAGAGAAACTAGTAGTTAGAATGTTGTCTTTGTGTTATAACAAGCTTCAGCTGCAAATGTATGCATATTTATGGAATCATATTCTTCTGATGTATCATTTTTAAGGCCTTGGAGATTTTGGCTTTAAAGTTGCACCCATCTCTTCTTAATCTTTATTTAATGAAATAATTTTTAAGATGTTTGAAAGAGTTTCCTGTTGCCTTTTCCGTGTTTTAACAGGATAGTGGAGATTATCCGCTAACTATGGCTGGCCCCCAGTGGAAGAAGTTCAAATCCAGTTTTTGTGAGTTCATTGGAGTACTCGTCCGACAATGTCAATATAGCATCATATATGATGAATATATGATGGATACTGTCATTTCACTGCTTACGGGGCTGTCAGACTCACAAGTCAGAGCGTTTCGGCACACTAGCACACTGGCAGGTCAGTGAATTATATTTGTTTGGGTATTGCTTACATTTAATGTTTTGTGTTGCACGGGACAGAATTACTCTGGTTAAACTTCTTGATACTCAACGTTCAACTTGTGTTTTATTGTGTGATACAGTTTTCATCTATTGCAACTTGCTCTGGAACAGCCTTTTGTGTTGGATTTTTGGTACTGAAAAACATAGCACTATTTTAAAGCATGCTTTGCGAGCTTAGTTTTTATGGGTACTTAATTTTTATTACCTTTAAGTCTAGTATAAGAAGTAAATAGAAGCAAACTTTTCAGTTGATTCCACTAGTTTGTCTTTGGTCATAAATAAGGGTGTAGGTGTCTTTTAATCTCAAATGCAGTTGAACCTGTTCATGCTCTGCATTAAGTCAAACAGAAGTTGTACTTTATGTTGGATGCAATTTTTACTACAAACTTAAATTGTGCTACATATTGAGACCATGGTGCAATGTAAAGTAGCGATTCCAGTCTTTGCTTTAGAAATAATTTAAAAGGATTTTTCATCAGTAATACAGTCTCTAAGTTTCTTTATGTTTTATGTAATTGACCTTTTCATGTAATTTTTTCCCAATGTGTTAAATTGTGAAGAAATCTCTTATGAGTTAAGTATAGAGTATTTCAAAGAAATATGTCTTTGTATGGACAAAGGATGAGCTTCTTGGATAAGGGAGTCCTAAACTTGCACTGATCACTGAGGAAGGATTGTGAATGGCATTGTGTGGCTGTCACCTTATGTGAGGTTATTGTAGCAATTTTACTTCGAACAAGGTGAATTTAGGCTGTACATGGAACTGAGGTTTAGCCACACTGGAAATAATTATTGTTAGCTTCCCTGGACCTGGCTGATTACAGCTGGCTTCAGTCCTGACTGTCCTGTCAGTCCTTTATATCCATGATAGTTTTCTTGGATTTACATTAGCACACTGTACATGGGGCTGCTGCTGTGTGAGACTTCCACCAGCCAGGGCATTTCTTATGGAGAGAGGAACCTTTTATTTCAGGAGAATTTACAGATTCTGCTGTATCATCAATTCTTACTATTGTACTGTATGACTAATACAAATTCTAGGTCTTAAAAAGCAAGTTTTTTATATATTTTTTTTTTAAATTTGAGTTGTGCCTGAATAAAAGTTGCAGAAATTGCTGTGTTGCATGTTAATTTCTGTCACACAAAATATTTTTTTATAAGCCATGTGTTTGCATTCATTCACATCAGTATCAATTCTGTTGCTTTTGTGTGTTCATCTGAGTTTTACTGTTTGTATTGTTGAAGATTGTATTTTATACAGAAAGGAGTGCCGCTGAAATCTTTGTATCCATATTTACTGGTACTTCTGGTAATTTTGGCTTCTGTGATTAGCTCAGACTTTTTCTTTAATCTTGATATCCTTGGAGATCACAGTGTGAGATGATATTTCAATATAACTGCATGTCTTTTAAGCCTTGCTCGTCAGCTTTATGCTGGTGGTACGTGCACAAGAATTTTCTGTGTGTGCTCTGCCAGTGCAAGCCCTTTTATGCCTTGTTACAGGAACTCACAAGACAAGCAAGTACACAGTTGATCACCTTCTGGTTTTTGAAAAAGTGTTTTTTGTCTGCACTCTTTTAAAGAGGGTTGACTTAAAAATAAAAGCACACCAAAAATCTCATGCAAGTGTATTTTATATTTTGATTTTGTGTTTTCTGGCTTGTAGTTGGGTAATGTGCTTTCTCTGCTTCTGCTAATAAAAGAATCTTTGAAAAACCTGCCCCTTGTGAAAATTAAATTGAGGGGAAAAGGCTGGTGTGATATGGTGGCATTGGTTGTCTAAGACATTTCCTTTTGAAGAAAGAAACTTCTTGTATATTTCAGACTGAATGGTATCAGTCTATTTAACTCTGATAATGGAATTCTTTTAGTATTTCTTGGGCTATGTTTGTAAATCTTACATTCTACCTTCATTTTGGGGAGGAAACAGGTCCTATATGTCAATTCAACAATAATAATATGCTTATATTATAATAAAAATAATGCTTATAACATTAAAGAAGTGACAAAAAAGCAGAATAGCAATATTATATCTATTGTCTTGATAAATAATGATGCAGTGCTTGGTATGACATTGCTCAAGTTTGTGTATCAAAAAATTTACAGTGACTGTATTTTCATAAATACAGAAAGGGTTGACAGGAAGAGGTGTCAAGATTTTTCTTCCAAGTTTTCTTAGATCGGGTAACCTTTTAAATAATCCTTATTCTTTTCACTTATTTTTGTAGCCATGAAACTGATGACTGCTTTAGTGAATGTGGCATTAAATCTAAGTATTAACATGGACAACACACAGCGACAGTATGAAGCAGAACGAAATAAAATAATTGGGAAACGAGCTAATGATAGGCTGGAACTCTTACTACAGAAGAGAAAGGAGGTTAGTGCAACTCTAGCTGGTGTGCATATGATAAGTGTTCATAAATGACAGCTAATAATTAATCTTGTTCTGTAATTGGTTTTGGTAGTTATTAGTCTTTAATTCTTCAGGTTGTTCATGTTTAATGTTTAAAAAACTTTGAAAGGTGCATCTTACTGTCGGGTTTTCTGGAAAAAGAAGTAAATACAGAGTCTTAAAAATAGTAGTGTTGTAGTAAGGTTAGTGAGAGAGACTGCAATCAGTAATAGATACATTCCTGTTGTATTTCTTGACGAGTTTCCTACACTGAGCTCAAATATGTAACAAAAATTACCATACTTTGACAGGTTTTGGCTTCTAGAGAAGATTTCCGTGATCTTGGAGCAAAGTACTGCTTTTATAATGTCAATAATGATCTCAGTAGAAAGTGTGTTTAAAGGCTTTAGATAAGGCTTTTTCATCTACAGAAAGCACTATCAAAACTGAAAATGGAGTCTACTTCTATTTTCTTTCTTTTGTGTAAAAGAGACTTGCTGATTCATTGCTGACAGCGTTGTCTTGTTGAAAGCCCTAATTCAATCAGGTTTCAGTTTTTACTTTTGAGGCAGTTGGTGGTTTGGTTTCTGTTTGTTTTTTGGGTTTTTTTGGGTGGTGGTGTTTGTTTTCTTTTAGGTTTTTGTTTTTTAGACATCAGAAATAACTTTTTCATAATCAAAGGAAACATCTCATATTTGCTCTTCAGCATTTGTGCCATTACCTGTTAAGGAGTTTTTTTTCCTGACAGTTCAGACAAACTAACAAGTTTGTCTTCTTATCATCTCCCAAAGATCTTGCAGTTCGAGACTGATCTCTTAACCACCCATTCAATGTAGTTTTGTTAGATGTGTGTGCAGGGCCAGTCCTGGTGTGAGTAATACATAGATACATAAAAAAGTAACGATATTACTAGAAAATGAAATCAGGTTTTCTTAAAAATTAATTAAGAAGGACTTTTCGGAAACCCAAGATGTCTTTGTTACACTTGAAGAATTATTTTCCAGTGATCAGAATTACTAAAATTTGTACGCTGTGGTAGATACGATTTCTTAAATAATAGCATATTGTGCTGTGAAACAGATCTGTGAAAGGGTTTAATGGTCACACTTGTAAATGTTAACTTAGTTTAGTTTGTCTAGCATCAGCACCATCTGATCCGACTTGTAAAAGTGCTGCTCACTGTTTATGTACTCTCTACATTCTTTCAGCTTCAAGAAAATCAGGATGAAATAGAAAACATGATGAATGCAATATTTAAAGGTGTTTTTGTGCATAGATACCGGTAAGTTTCTCTTAGTAAGTAATGTTAGCATCATTAATTTATTCTGGAAGCTGGTGGCAGGTTATTTCTAATTATTCATCTGTTTGAACTTGCCCCACTTCCCTCCACAGAGATGCAATTGCTGAAATAAGAGCCATTTGCATTGAGGAGATTGGAATATGGATGAAAATGTACAGTGACGCCTTTCTCAATGACAGCTACTTAAAATACGTGGGGTGGACTATGCATGACAAGGTAAACTGCACTGACCAAAAGGAGCAGAACCAAGAAGCAGAACTCCTTGGGTTTGGTTATTGATCTTTCCAGACTAGGTTTGGATCTCTTAACTGTTTGAATCGGTCACTGCTTTCTTTATCACTCAGAAGTACTGGCATTTCAAAATACATATAAGCCAGACTTGAATCTTTTGTATGTTTTTAGAGAGTACATATAGATTTTTAAGGAACTGTTATATGTAGGCAAATATTTATTTATTGCTGATGCAAACTTGTGGTTCATAGTACTTAACTACTTCAAATTAATCCATGTCATACGGAAAAATGCAGCCCTGTAGCCTGGCAGTTCTCTGTTTTGCCAAGTTAAGAAACTCTAGCATTCTCATCTAGCTGTAAAAAGCATGGGAACTCACCCTTTTGTGCTGGTGAGTGCCTCAAGCTGTATTTACCAACTACCACCTAGAGACTATTCTCTGCTTGGAGGGGTCAATAGATAAACAGTTTACAAATACTCCCTGACTCATTGTTGAGTCAGCACATTGCCTCAGTTCTTGCATCAGAAACTTCAAGCTATTTAATTCTAAGTGAAAGAAGTGAGGGATGCTCAGTCTTGCTGTGCTGTTCATGGGCTTGGTGTAAAAACCCAATAACCTCTGGCAGTGGGTGATAGAAACTGCTTGAGGTCATCTATACCTTAAAACATGTTCTCTGCTGAAGTAGATCTTGTATTTCAGGAGGAATATTTCTCTCCTTATCTACTTAGTAATTCTGACTGCACAAGGGATGGTTGTCAGTGATAGAAATATCTTGAGTGTTTAGAAAGAACGAAACAAGCGTATTTTGATTTATGAAGATGGTTTATTTTTGCTTGGTTTTGTTGCTTCACTGCCTTGTTACAAACAAGGTTATGTTCTTATGTCATTAACATGATTATTGGTAGTATATTGTGACAGCATTTAATCTTTGTCATTGAATTAATTCTAACTGTAAAAGAAACTTGTCTTGTATGACCTGAAGATCACATCTGTATCCCATACTTGACTTTTAATTCAGTTCTTAATTTTATTTTAGCAAGGAGAAGTAAGACTCAAATGCCTAACTGCTTTGCAAGGGCTTTACTATAATAAGGAGCTTAATTCCAAATTGGAACTCTTCACCAGTCGGTTCAAGGTTAGTGTAACTTCTTACTTTTGGTATGTATGAATTTTTTTAAAGTTGCATTACACTTCTTTCCTCTTCAAAAATATTTTCTTTTGTGTTCTTAGGATAGAATTGTGTCTATGACTCTTGACAAAGAATATGATGTTGCAGTCCAAGCAATAAAATTACTCACTCTTGTTTTACAGTAAGTACATGTATATTTCCTTATCTGACATGTGACAAATACTGAAACTTAAATGTTTCTCATCTCTGTGGGTGAGGCCAGCAGCATGACACTTCAGATAATCTGAAGGCTGTAGAAATGTCTATACATCTTACACACAAACAAAATGGAATTTCAAAAGTAATCTGTCTAGAACAGTGTTACTACTTATCTCCCACAGTTCAGTATGTGTAGGGGCTAGGAACTTTGAATTCAGCCTCATAGTTAAAAACTATCATGGAATGTTTGAAATGAAGAACATGGAATATATTGAACATTACGCAGTAGTTGAACTCTTGAGTGTAACCTTCTAGCAATAACTCATACTTCATCAGTATATTTTGTTCAGGAGGACTTTGGAACTAAGACCCTGAGTTTTAGGATGATGATAAATTGAAGGAAAAGGTTTAGGTTCTCATTCATTTCCATGTCCCTCATTAGAGTTCATACTTTGACTCAACCTTTTTTGGTTCTTTCCTTCTTTCTTTCCTTCTTCCCGTCCCTACCCCTAGGAGTAGTGAAGAAGTTCTGACTGCAGAAGACTGTGAAAATGTCTACCACCTGGTTTATTCAGCTCATCGGCCAGTAGCAGTTGCCGCAGGGGAATTTCTTTATAAAAAGTAAGATGGAGAAATTGCAGTTAACTTCTTGCTCCTTTAGATTTTTCTGCATTTGTGTGCATTAATACGATGATTCTTACTAGTTCTAATTAAGAAAAGGAAAAAATGAATCATAAAGTGGCCTTAGGAAAGAATAGAGAATGTAACATTACTGTATTTTCTGAACTTCTGTAGTTTTTCTAAATGGAGAATAGAGAGCAGTTTTGAAGGCTGCACTTTGAAAGCTTGTACCTTCAGGGAATATAGTAAAAATGTTCCTATGTCTTCTCCTTTCCCATCCTTCCTGTGAAATGTCTTAAAATGCTTATGTAGTTTGGGGCCTAAAACTTGTGCTTGCATTGTAATGAGTGTTTTCCCATTTCTAGTTCCTCCCCTGTGCCCGCCTCTTCCCCATTGTCGCATATGACCATTTCATACAATATTTTTCATTTAAAAAATCCACTAAAAATCCAGCATGTGTCAGGTGTGTAGGAGAACAAAATAGAGTTTCTATCTAATACTTCTCAGACCTCCTTTCAGTATTTCTTAGCTGCTCTAAAGTCTCCTGTAGAGAGGATCAGAAAATACAGTTTGCTAAGGAGGAGCATAGGACCTCAAGCACCTGCAATTATCACTGATGTTTGTAAAGCATTTTTTTAAAATTATACATTCCACTGGAAACTGTCAGTGGAATATCAACTCAGCATATATAAAATGCATATATGAAATTGTTCTAATGACACTTGTCCCACATTACTTCCTTTCAAAATAAAATGTGGAGCCAGGCAACAAGGTATTTAGTGTGTAAAAAATGGATATCTTGATGTGAATTGACTATGGTGAAGGCGCAGTGAAGAAGAAACTTGTCAAGAAATAATTCTTCTTTTAGGCTTTTCAGCCGCAGAGATGCTGAAGATGATGGAATGCTGAAAAGGAGGGGAAGACAAAGTCCAAATGCTAATCTTGTGAAGACATTAGTGTTTTTCTTTTTGGAAAGTGAAGTAAGTTGGATTTCAGGGATATCCTTATTTTTGTGGTGTGTGTGAGTTTTTGTTGTGGTTTGTTCTAATTTTTTTTCAGTTACATTTTGTTGTTGTTTTTCTTTTCCCCACTCATTATAATGTTAATAACCATGAATCTGTTCTGGTTTTCCTGTTCTTTGAGCAACCTGGGGGTCGAAAGACTGTTTTGTGTGATTGTGTTTATGTGAAGGATCTGTCAGTACACAGTGTTGATACAGGATGTGAGTGCTACTCTGACAAACATGATGATGTGTAAGTGTAAAGAAATTGTGATTTAACAGAGTTCAGAGGGGAGAGAGAAAAAAGCAAAAAAGCCCCACAACCTCTACCCACCTATCCCCTAAGTTCCGACAGATCTTGTAGCACTACTCCTTGTAGCTGTTGGCCTGGATTCATCTTTTTGACTTAATTGGGGAAGAAAATCTGTTTAACCAGAGAGCTTGAAACTTGCTCTGTATCTTTGCTGCAAGTGCAGGGAAATACTCTGTATTATAGTTCTGTAATGAACTTCATTGCTGATAAAATACTTAATCTGTTTTCATTTTAGTTACATGAACATGCTGCTTATCTTGTGGACAGCATGTGGGACTGTGCAACAGACCTCTTGAAGGACTGGGAATGTATGAACAGTCTTCTGCTGGAGGAGCCTCTCAATGGAGAAGAACGTAAGAGATTTATGTAAATCTTTGTTTATATTGCTGTCCAGTTTTTGTTAGGTTTGAAATAAGGAAAAAAGATGTTTACATATATTTTCTGTGTTTCCATGACTATAAGAAGTCACTAATACCAATTATGAAATGTGAAGAAAAGTAGAAAGAAATCACCAGCTGATATGGAAGTGCGACACAAGAACAATAGTTAGAAGAAGGAATTAGCATGCAGTATTGCCTTGTTGTTCCACAAGTTCAGGCTGCACTTTTGGCATTAGAGAAACTAAGTTGCTTGTGAAACTGGTTAATTTATTGTTACAAGTACCATACGGAAAAATACCAGAATTTCTTTAATGATAGTAGATCCAAACAAAACCCCTGGCATAATTCTGTAATTCATAGGTCCTGGTAAATGGACCTCTGAAAAATAGAAAGGAAGTAAAATGATTATAAAACTTAGTATTTGTTCCATCCGTTTCTGTGACTCCTCCAGTGATATTCCCTCAATTTTTCAGTATTTTCTGGTGTCATTTTATAAGGTACTTACTTTCTCTATCCCCTCTGCCTCCCCCACCTCTGGAAATGAGCTGTTGGTCTACATGTCTGTCTTTTTGCCTTTAACAGAAAAACCCACAACCCAAGCAAAAACCCCAACATATCTTGATCCTTGTGGAAAATGAAAAATAAGTTGTGTGTTAACATCTGTTTCCTAAATTTCAGCTTTAACGGACAGACAAGAAAGTGCACTCATTGAAATAATGCTTTGTACAATTCGACAAGCAGCTGAATGTCATCCTCCTGTGGGAAGAGGAACAGGGAAAAGGGTAGGAAGCAAAAAACTACTCATCTAGAGATGTGGGAATGGCTCTGTGGGGCCAGTGTGGGAAGAAAGGAAAGATTGTAGGCTGTTGCTGCTGAAGGGACTGAGATCGTAGATTCGGCTTTGGTCTCCACAATCTCCATTTATCTGACTACCCTGGCTAGTTTGCTTTTTCTGGACTTTGGCACGTGCTTAGTGCTGTTTGAACTACTGTGTTTGTTTGTACTCTTAAAGGTAATAAAAATTGATTTTGAAAACAGTATTGGTTTGAAAGGAGGACTATCAAAGTTGGGGAAAAGCTAAAACTATTTTCAGTGTGAAAGAGCAAAATGAGGGAAAGGAAAATAAATACACTCCATAGTCTCTTGGAAGGCCAGTCCACCAACTGGCTTTTCTGTTATACAGAGTTTAGACAGCCTCTTTTACTGAGACATTAAACAGTCTTCTGTCAAGACTGGTGCATCTTTTGGTTAGAAACCTATTTAAGTATAGGTTGAAAGCTTGTGTGAAGATAGGATTGACAAATTAATTGAGTAAATATCATTAAAAATTGTAAGCTGAAGGGATTCCTATTCTTATATTGTCATTCCATCATGTTATTTTGTTGCAGGAAAGGCAAACCTTTTGTTACAGGTTATCACTTCTGCTTTCAAGATAATCTTAATAGTGTTAGGAGTAACTTTGAATTGCCTTTTTTGAATGCTGCATGTTGTTTTTTTCTTATTGCACACTTCCCTCCTGCTTTACATTGATATTTTACGGTGATTTTAGAGGTCCATGTACCTAATCATCATTTCATTAATGATAACGAAACTTTGCACCGGAACTTTTAGTTGTGAAATCCTCACAATACCAATATTTTAGGTGCTGACAGCAAAGGAAAAGAAAACCCAGTTGGATGACAGGACAAAAATCACTGAGCTTTTTGCAGTGGCACTTCCTCAGTTGCTAGCAAAGGTAGGTTTAATTCCATTTCTCACTGATGGATTTTTGTTGAAATGTTTACAAGTATATTTCTGTAACTAATGATACAGTTTGCCCCGAGTTTTATTTTTTCTTACTAATCTTTGTTTATGTTTACTTGTTCTATAATGAATTATGTTGTCCAAGACTTTTTCATCTAAACTTTTTTCCTTGCCGATTTTACAGTATTCTGTAGATGCAGAAAAAGTCACCAACTTACTGCAGTTGCCACAGTACTTTGATTTGGAAATTTATACAACAGGGCGATTAGAAAAGGTACGGTAACATCCACACATTAACATGAAAGGAAAAGTCACAGAATTTAGACTTAGTCACTGCAATATCAGTCACCATTCTAAGAGTGTTCTTTTGTGTAAAGGAGATTTTATTTATTGTAACCCTTACTGATAATGCAACTTGGATTTCTGAGTTGTGACTGGCTGCTCTTCTTAGAGATAATGAAAGTTTGAGTTTTCTAAGGCCTTTCTGGCCAGTTTTAACAGAGTATCTTGCCAGTTAGGTGAACTTAAATTAAGAACGTTTATTGCTGGGTTATGGTCATATTTGAGATAGCTGTCTGAAAGATAACGCTTGTAGAAACAGCTCAGGAAGTTTTCTTTTTCTATCACTGAAACTGGAAAACCACCATCATCATTGCATGAAAAAGAGGAAGAATACCAGATCATGAATTATGTAGTTACTGCTCTCATTTTATCTCCTATGCTGATGAAGTTTGTGAAGCTGTTTTCATCTATTGTCTCCTTCTCAGATGTGCTGTTGCACTGTGAAGGAAGTAGCTGGAAATCATTAGAGTCAAAAAAGTGATAAAATGTGTAGCTGACAGCATAGCCAGCAGTGATAGAGCAGCAGTGAGCAACTCAGGTTGAGAGGAGGAATATATGAACAGCTGAAGTTGGCTTTGGTTGGCGGAGAGTAGAGTGTTAGGAAACTAATCTTCAATCATACAGCTTTTAAGACACATGCAAACATGCATGTATGTTTGTGTGAGTGGGAGGTAAATACTTCTGTGTTGTTCAGTTGTCATTGCAAATTCAAGTGTTAGATAAGACCATACTGACAATAGCAAATTTTTAATCACTTCGGTGATTTGGTCTTTGACAAGCTCCAACTTGATTTTTGGTAGTTAGACTTTTTGAATTTCTCAGAAGCTTCACTGATTTTCTAGAAGGTGTTTGTGTTCTGTATCATAGTTACAAAAGTAATAAACAGAATTTACCTTTTAAAATTCCTTAAGGTTTATTAAAAGTGTGTGTGTGTTTGTATATATATATATAAATAAAAATAAATATTTTCTTCTTTGGCTCATCTTCCTTGTAGCATTTGGATGCCTTACTGCGACAAATCCGGGATATTGTGGAGAAGCACACAGACATAGATGTTTTGGAAGCCTGTTCAAAAACCTACCACGCTCTCTGTAATGAAGAATTCACAATCTTTAACAGGGTTGACATTGCAAGAAGTCAGTTAATAGATGAATTGGCAGACAAGTTTAATCGACTTCTTGAGGACTTCCTGCAAGAGGTATTTTAATGTGCAAGATCACCTTTTCCTGCCCTTGTAAATATTTTCAGTATGTTTTTCTGTCTTTCTCTGCAAGCCAGAGCTAGGGATGGGATCTTCCTTCTGAGTTTCAAAACTGTTAAGTCAAGTGCAATAATACAGCAGTGTTGTTGCTGTGATTGTGTGAACACAGACTGTTCTTTCAGATTAAGATAGTGAGTCTTTAATTTTGATCTCCTTTTGACAAGAGTCCTTTGGGAATTTGAGATAAGTTTCAGATAAACAATTACATACATAAACTTTTTACTCTTAGCTTTTGAGGCTTACATTTTTGAGAATTGTGGTATTATAATTCCCCGTGGATTCTCCTCAGATGTACTACTGTAGCTAGTCTTGGCTGTGGTTGCATGTTACTGTTGTTAAATATCAAAATCTGTAGAAAACATTCCCCCTCCCTTCCTGAATGCAAGCAGATGCAGTTAGTAGATGAAAAATAACTTTTTTCCCACACTGTGTTGATCTGAAAAGTGAGAATCTTCTGATAGAGTATTTAACTTTACTATGTGGGATCTCTGACATTCAGACAAAAGTTATTTCTCCTCTTCATATGTGGTAAGGAGCATAGGAAGTGTCTTTTTGACAGCTTCGTTCTTAACACTTCTTAGATGCATATAGTTTATCAAGATCTCCTTTTCTCTCTTGCTTTTTTGTTCTGAACTAGAACTCCATTCTAGAAATCCTAAGCAAGGATTGTGCCCATTTGTTTCCCTTTGTGATGAAAAGAAAGAATGAGAGGTAAAGCAAGGAAATGAGATGTCAGAAGTTGGCTTGAAGGAAAATGGCAAATACTTTGGTGGAAGTGTTGAAATCCTTAGTTCTTTGATAGATTGTGCAACTACAGAGTAGTAAAACTTGCATTATCTCTGCTAGACTAAGGAGGAGTTTCTTGACCTCAGATAGTTTATCTTATGTACAAATAGATACTTTTTTGACCCTTTCATTTTTACTTCTCTTTTTTCACTAAATGCAAGTTTGTCAGAACTTATGGGAAGATTAGAACAAACCAGTTCCCCTACCTCTCTCAAAGACTTTTTTTCTGTGATTCAAGTAAGATTGAAGTACTGACCCGTGGCCCATCTAGTCCAGTGTCTTTTGTCTGACAGTGGCCTCTGCTGGATTCTTCAGAGAAAATAGAAGTACCTATATTATACTTTGTATTCTGCTATCCTAGGCTTTTTCCTTTGTTTTTTTTTTCCCCCCCTCCCTTCTCCTCCCTCCCTGCCCCCTCACCTCTCTCTTCTTCTGCCGCTATTTCATGGAATCATAGAATTGTCTAGGTTGGAAAAGACATTTAAGATCATTGACTCCATCTCTAGATATGAACTGCTTGCTGCCTTGTCTCTCTAACTCTTCTAAAAGCAAATGTGACATGATAAATAATTTAGAATCAGGTCCCCACCCTCTCCTGCCCTCCCAGTTTGGGGGTGTGTGTGTGGGGTTGGTTTTAGTAAGTTCCCCAGTTCACTTAAACTACACTGCTTGAGATATCTCACTGTATGATTATTAAATAGGGGGAGGAACCTGATGAAGATGATGCATATCAAGTCTTGTCAACACTGAAGAGAATCACTGCTTTTCACAAGTAAGTTGGCTTCTGCACATGGGTTTATGGTGTGAGGGATTGTTTGTTTTTAATTCAATATCAGGATTTGTGGTGAGGGGGTTGCTTGTTTTTAATATGATTTATCTTACTTTTTAATGCAACTTTATGGGATTTTTTTGCTTTGCTTTTTTTATTTTGTGTATATGTGTGTTGGTTGGTGTGGGGAGGTATTCAATGGCTGGGTTTTTTCAACACTAATTTTTTTTTCCTTTTTTTTTTTTTTTTTTTGGACCAGTTAAGCTTTTAGTAGTTGTTAACCTCAAATTGCAGGAAAAGTATTAGTTAAATAGTATTTTTTGCTTCATTTCTAATGCTTCCAGTGCTCATGACCTATCAAGATGGGACTTGTTTGGCTGCAACTACAAGCTATTGAAAACTGGCATAGAAAATGGAGACATGCCAGAACAGGTCTGTAGTTAAAATGTGTTCTTTAGTCACAACAACAAATAGCTTTTGTTGCTCTCTTTTATTGGCCTTTGTCATCTAATGGTTTTTTTTCCTTTTGATTTCAGATTGTTATTCATGCACTGCAGTGTACTCATTATGTAATCCTTTGGCAGCTAGCAAAAGTTACCGAAAGCAGTTCCACAAAGGTATGCCTTGTTCCGGCTGTATTAGTTAACAAACATTTGTACATAGCTGCAGTGTCATCAAGTGAGAACTGTGATGGAATTAATTAAGACTAGGAATTTTCTTTATGTTGATACCTACCTAATCCTGCTGTATTTAGTAAGTTCTCCTGAATTCATAGTTTTAGTAGTCACATTCTTGACTTACAAACCTAGTACTTCCTTTAATTGTTTTTATTATTTAAATGTCAATATTATGTTTAATTTGATGGAATTTTAAAGAAATAGTAAATAAATGTGATACCTATCAGGCACAGTAACAATGCTAAGAAGGGGTAGAATGGAACTTATCGCAGTATAGTCAGTCTTACTACTCTCAAGTAGTGGGTTTGAATTTGTTTGGAAATGTTGAAGTATCAGTGACAAGTCAGTGAGACCTAAGAATTTGTATACTCTCATAGTGTTCTTATTGCTCAAAATGTTGCTATTCTACTTTACTCTTCATCAGTCTTTTAAATCTGTTGTTAAATAAAGACATGAAAAGATTAAGTTGAATTTCAGATTTTTTCAGGGAATGATGAGAGGCCTTGTTCTGGTTCTATGTATAGTACTCTTGAAGGGCAAAGCTCTGGCAAATGTCATCTTTCTAATTTCACTTCTTGAAAAATCTTAGAGGAAGGATTAAGGTTTCCTGTATCCAGCATTGCTTGAAGAGGTTTGATTAGGTGGTTCACTGTGTGAACTGCCTAATGAAAAAAGGTTTTTTATTTGAAAGGCCTGAGTAGTTTAGAATGGAGTTTTATAAGTGCTGAAACATTTTAATGATTTCTCTAACTAAAATTTAAAAATGTAATCCCTGTAATCAAACATACTTTTTCTGCAGTCCTGTAAGAAGAGTGCTTTTTTACTGGAAATCTATGCTGGAGTTGCACTTCATCATTTGAGTTACTGTTAACATACTTTTTTTTATGTCAGAGAGGAGACAAGTAAATTCTTCAGGTTTTTTAAGTGCTTTGATTATCATGCTTGTAATTAATATAAGAAAAAGAAGTTATATATGACTGTCACAGTTTACTGGGGTTGAAAACAGAGGGAACTCGTGACATTAATAATGTATGAGTAATTAATAATCCATTATTATAATACTCTCATTTTAATGTGAGGATGCATACATTTTTCCTTTAATTTTTTTTTTATTTTAGGATGTGGTAGATGCAGGAGTGGAAAATCATGCTATGTAACTTGTACTAATTTAGATCCTATAACAGAAAACACCTGTATCAGATTATGGTGGTTTTCCCCTGTCTGTTGAGACTTCTTTAGTCCAGTGAGTAATTATAGTGTGAAGGTGTTAGAGATAAATATGAACTTGACCACTGGCTGGTTAGTTTACCCATCTGTGTTTTAATGGCTTCTAACATTTCCAACACCAAATACCTGATATGAAGTGGCTACACAGATTGTTGAGAGGCACATAGGTTTGTGAAGGATTTGGAGGCTTTGTTACCTTAAAGGGTAAACAACAGGTTTTTGTAACAGTGATCAAAGCTTCATCACAAGCCTAATGGCAGAAGATGAGATAATTACTGACAGGTTAGTTTAGAAATGAAGATTAACCTGGCTGTTTTGCAGCAAAATGTAATATGTAATACTTTCAGCAGGAATGAAAAGAACCTAATTGAAAAGTGGTCCCTTATTGAGACTGTTTTCTGCTCCTACATAATAAAATTTGGTAAATTAAAGCTTTCATTGGTTAACTTCTGAATTACAACTGTTTTATTATATTTAACTGCTTGACTGCTGCCGAATATACTAAATACCTACAGAAGTTCTGTTTACTTCTGTTCAATGAAGGTAGAATGTACAACAGCAAAAAACAAGCACAGAAACGGAAGTGACAGAAATGCGCTGTGCCTAGGTTGGTTGGTTTTTCTAGTTGGTTGGTTTGGGCTGTTTCTGGCCTCTGACAATGTTGTCAACATCTGCTAACTTTGCTCTTTGTGAACAGGTTTGTGAACTAAGTATGGGAATTAGCTTCATAATACATGCACTAAATTAAAGACTATATAAATGGTTCAATTTTAATAAAAATGTAAACAAATAATTCTGTATAAAGGAAAGAAAATATTCCCACGTATAAATGTCTTGGCATCAGTATAGTAATCTGAATGGTAAATGTTAAAGGAAAGGTTTTGTGTAGAATAGGACTTATAAAATCATGTTATACTTAAATTCCTATCAAGGAGCAGCTGTTGCTTTTGTTAATCCTGTTAGGATTAAAGGATGTGCTGTACTCAGTGTGTTACCCACTTTCTTGAAGGGAGACACTTGTTTCAGTTTAGATTGCAGGCATAGTTTTTAAACTTCCCTCAGGTGTATTTCATCTTTGTCTGGACTGATGCTGGTTACACAGTTGGTCTTATATTACAACTTCCCCTGTTCTACACGGCTACATCTTCACATGATTGAGTAACACCAACTGTGTTACACATGTGGGTGGTACTTTGACCAATTTGATACTTTATTTGCTCAGTAATCTACTCTTTGGGAGTTATTGCAGCTCATAAAGCTACCTTTTTTTTTTAAATGAACTGGGGAAAGAAAACCAACTCTCATCTGATATTCCACTTTATCCCAAATCAGTGAATTAAAAAAATAAAATAATACTGTGTAGGCTGGTCTTTTTTAGTTACGAACAGCTGTCTAAAATCTATCTTTTAGGCTGAAAGTACAGATATTTTAAAGAGAAAATGCTTTATGCTCTGGAATTTTTTTGGGGTGAGGGGAGGTGTTAGGGTTTTTTAGGTTTGTTTCTGAGGTTTTTTAGTTACTACTTGTTTTATAAAATAACACTATTTTCATCCCAACTGCCATCTCTTCTGTGCTACACAGAATGACAAAATTAAGGAAATTGCTACTTGCTAATTTTATTTGTAATAGTGATTTTTTTTAAGTAGTGCAGTGGACTTGAGCGTTACCACTAAGGTCTGCGGTGGAATGCTCTGTGAAAGTGCATGCACTAAATGGGACTATAAAATTGAAAAAGCAAAACTGTTATATGAAATCATTCTCTTTAAAGGAGGATCTTCTACGTCTAAAGAAGCAGATGAGAGTGTTCTGTCAAATCTGTCAACACTACCTGACCAATGTAAACACTGCTGTTAAGGAACAGGTTAGTGACTGTTGTTACTTGTAGTCTTCTAATTCTGTACTTTTAAAGCAGTTGGAAAGTTCTTGCTAATATTTTTGGCACTTATGTGGGAACGTGATGTCCTGGATGTTCAGACTGAGTGCCCTTTGAGTGTGAATGCATACTGTACTTGTATGCTTGCACTTCTTATGTACCTAGGATTTCAGAATCAGTTTAACGTTGATTCTTTCGAGTGTTTTTAGGCAGCATAATGTTTTATGCAAAAGAGCTTTTTGTTTCTTTAAATAATGACTCTGCAGGTGCACTGTAGTAAGTTAAGGGTGTAAGTTAAGTGAGAGAGTTCCATTTCAAACCTCTTGCTTACCATGTGCTAATGACCTACATCTCTTGTGGAGCTGTGGATTCATAGGCTCAAAACTGGAAGAGCTAAGGACAGCAATTTAAAAGAGAGGTTATTTTATTGGTTCTGTCTTTGAATGCATGCAGGTGCAGCTTTCCTTCTTTTCCTTCTCTGTGTTGCTCCATAACGCAGTATATTCCTCAGTTTTTCAGAGTCCGAAGAATTTGGGGATCCCAAAATCAGGAGGAAAAAAATGAGTACTTAAGATGAGTGTATATATGTTTATACATGCACCAATATGCACTGTAACCTAGGAGAGTTTATTGTTGGGAAATGGGAATTTTTTGTAGTCACCTTTAGGAACACTCACACACTGATCTGTTGGTAATAGTGTTGTTTAGAGATGCTCTAGCAAATGATTGGAAGCTTCAACAATGATACACTGCTTGGAAAAGATGTGAGCAGTTTTGTAGTCAGTCCCTCATACAGTTTTCCTTTGCAGGGAGAGTTTTAGCTTGGAACTAAGTTCTGAAATATTTCAGACATAAAAAATGTAGATATTAAGCTTGAGTAAGTAACGCGTGACAGTTCAGGCAGGAGACAGAAGTCCTTGCTTTTTTGTAATGCTGGCATGAAGGTTTTGGGGGTTGTCTTTAATTTTTGCTTCTGTTTCAAAAAGAATTGAGACATCATATTGGGAAACACTTGTCCTGAATTCTGAGGATAACAGAGTCAAAGGAAATAACTAAACTGTAGGGGCTGGGTCTCTTCCAGTCTGTGGGCAAATAGTTCTTTGGCCAGGATACTCATAGGATTTTGAGGTTCCAGTGAAGAGCACAGGTTACTGATAGCAGGGTTAAGTCTAAGTAAATGCCTTTAAAAATCTTTAAAATGCTAAAATGAAAGAAAATGAAGTATGTCCCTATAGGAGAAGGACCAGATTATCATCTAGGTAGACGGTTTAATTAAAGAAATAGAAAGCCAGGAGCCTTTTTGCTGCTGAAGATAATAATAACCTGGTTAAAGTGGAAAATCTGGTCCACTGAGTAGCACAATTGCAGCTTTTGAAACTCTTGCTAGAACAGGAATATTCCTGGAGCTTAATAGGCGTGCTCTATGTCAAAGAGCTACCTAGTGTAATAGTCACAAAGTGTAGGGTGTGAAAGTGCGAGTACCAGAAATTACTGAAGCTCTGGGTAGGTCACTCTTGAGAGGCTGTATGATTCTCAGACTCTGGTGAATGCTCTAGAAACTAGAACTGCCTAGTTACACAGGGTACCTGTCACATAGGCTACAATAGCCTTGGTTCCACTTATCTAATCTCATGCAAGGACACAAGGGACTTCAGAAGAGCACGTGTATTTTTTGTGACCAGGAGTTAGTAATGTTTGCTTTGAGGAGTTAGAGAACACACCTGTTCATGGAAGTATTTGGGAGACTAGAGCCAAAGAAAAGGTGCAGCACTAAGCAGCTTGTTGCCTTGATCTGTTAGTTTGAAGAGTTTCAGTCTCTGTATTAGGTGCTAAGACATTTGAACTTTCTGGGGCAGTGGAGTACAGACATTTAAATGTTAGATGCACAAGTTAGCCAGCAAAACAAAAAATTGGTTGCACTTTTGAGTTTCTGGACATTAGGATTTAAAGAGATTGAATAATCTCAGCTATTGTAAGTTAAACAAATGTGATTGAAACAATTTTTAAAAAAGACAGCAAAAAGGAGATTGTACTATGGTTGGAGTCCACAAAGTTCTCTAGTGACCTAATGTAGATCCATCAGGCAGAATTTGGGAGTTTCAGGCTCCTCATGTTTTAATCTCGCAATATTTTTCATATTTAGTTGGCATCATCTGTGCAATACTTTTGTTTGGAGACTCAGTCTTGATAAAGGAACCTACTGTGAGAAGCTATGCGCATTTTGACTTCAGTTGGCCTTTGCAGTTGTGTAGGACTTCAGTGACCTGTGTTCACTGTTGAGATATTAAGTATTTTGTCAACTGCAAATACATTATTCTAAACAAAATCCACTTTCCAAGCAAATATTTACTAAGGTTTCTTTTTAACAGGCTTTCACAATTCTGTGTGATGTGTTGATGATCTTCAGCCATCAGATCATGACAGGAGGACGTGACATGTTGGAGCCACTTGTTTACACTCCTGATTCTTCCTTGCAATCTGAACTACTCAGTTTTATTTTAGATCATGTCTTCATTGATCAGGATGATGATAATAACAGTGCAGGTTTGTACAAAACTTAAGTTCCTTTATATTATTTGTTTTCTAACTAATATCTTTGTTTCCTTGTGCATTTCTGGGTTTTTGTGGTGGTGGTATTTTTGTTGTTGGGTTTTTTCTTGTTTGCCTGGTTGTTTTTTTAACTTTTTTTTTGTCATTGAGAGGTGTGCATGTGCAGAGAGGTAGGTTTGGCTTTTAAATGTCAGCAGCTGATTAAAGGATTTTCTGTATTGGGAACATGTAGGATAATTGCAGTAAGGGTTTGGTTTAAAAGGCTCAAATATTTGTCTCTGTATCAGGGTAAGAGACTTGTCAGTGGACAATGAAGTGCATTCCCATCAGAATTGAGATCTGATTTTCTGAATCCTGACCACTAGCCCATATCAGTTTCATATATAAATGTGTAAACATGAAGTCTTTAAACCTGACAGTTTACCTGTTCTGAACTCTTTCTAGATGGACAGCAGGATGATGAAGCCAGCAAAATTGAAGCATTGCACAAAAGAAGAAACTTACTTGCAGCTTTCTGTAAGCTCATTGTATATACTGTGGTGGAAATGAACACAGCTGCGGACATTTTCAAGCAATATATGAAGGTAAATTTGAAGCTTAGTAGTGATACTTCATAAAACTACTAGATTACAGTAGTTGTGGAGCCTTTAACTATTATTTGTTTTTTTACCTTACAAGATAACCGGTTCAAAATGTGACTAATTCAAAACTCGAGAGTTGTAGGCCCTTTTCTGTATGTAGGGAGAAAAATTACTGAGATGAGTTTCACAGTTCCAGTGTGTGGGTGGCGGGGAGCGAGGAGGGAAACGGACTAATTATTTTAGTGTTGTTTTTAGTAGTTTTATTTTCTTATTCTGATTGATGGTGTATTTTTAATTCACTTACTAGTTTAGTAGGCCTTTTGAGAATGGTCTTCCAAAGATCAACTCCATGATGTCTAGCCTCATCAAATAATTTAAGTTTAAACTTTGTAGAAGAGAAATAAGGTTTGAGTCCCCTTTACTCCTCCCCCCATTATCTCTATATCTGTTTCAATCTTACTTAAATATAAAAACCTCTCCTGTCTCATGGGATGCACAGCTGCACACTAATATGAGTTCTCATTTCGTGCATATGGTGAAGCTTTGCTCCTTGGTGATTACCTTAAAAACTTAAAATTTGAGCAGCCTGGTTTTATCTGTCTGAGTGCCCTACATATATTTTGATTCTCCTAATAACTAATTAGGTCTTTCTTAAACCTGAAATACTTAAAAACTGAACAGGCTGCTGTCTTTGTTGGACAAATTATGGCTATGATGCTCTCTGTAAGTGCCTCCTTTCAGCAAAGAATAAAGAAAACTCCCCACCAGAGTTACAGGAGTTACTAAAAAGATTAGATTCTAATCTTGTACCCTGAAGGGGTAAACACATGCCATTAACAAATATGTCATGGCCTTGAAGATAAATAGGTCATTCTGCCTTTAAAGTAATACTCACTGCAAGAATGAAATTGAGTTTATTCTTTCCGCGTTTAATTTTTTTTTAATTATTATTTTGGAGGTTTAGGGTGTAATTTTGGTGTAATCATGAACATGTTGGGGTTTTCTGCTTTAGATAGTGTTTGATTTCTTTTTAAAAGCTCATAGCATAGATTTTGTTTTCGGAAGAATTCAGTAGTTGCGATGTTTTCAACATTGACAGTTAATATTGACAGTTAACCATTTTTTTTGTTTTTCCTAGTATTACAATGACTATGGTGATATTATTAAAGAAACAATGAGTAAAACAAGACAGATAGACAAAATCCAGTGTGCTAAAACACTTATTCTTAGTTTGCAGCAGGTAAGAATTTACAGTATTTTTATGCATGAAATTCCATGCTGTAGATGATGTCCTGTTGTTTAGTAACTACTTCAAGGTATTGATGAAGAAATTTTTATGGATGGTAGGGATAAATAGGTTTAAAGTGAAATGCATTTTCTGCAACTGTGTGAAAAACTGCCAGAAGTCTTCCTGTACTTACCAAATACTGTACCACAAAAAATGTAGGAGAGGCCAATTAATACAAAATGAATGTAACTCTATGAAACCTTCATAACTCTAAATCAATATTTTAAGTCATGTATTCAGAAATATGTTGTGAAATGGCCAGTTTACTTGTTTGTGAAGAGATAATACTTCCTGCCTGTGTGGTGGGGGGTTGTGGTTTGGGGTTTTTTTGGGGGTTTTGTTTTGCTTTGGTATGTTTTCTTGGTTTGAGGTTGTTTGTATTTTTTTAGACTATTCTGAGAATTAATTTGAAGTTTTAGTAATTTCTTAATGTTTAATAGGGACTTCACACATATTTGATATTAAAACAGAATTTAATGCTCTCTTCAGTAAAGTTTGTGTGGAAACCTGATGAATTAAATTAAGGTTAGCATTTGATTCGTCTGCTCATGTAAACCATCTACATGAATTTTATTCACAGGCTCAGAACAGTAGAGCCATATATCTGCAAAACACTGTAATCCAGCATAGATCACTGCTATCCATGAAAGGAAAATCTACCCAAATTTGTCTTCTCTCTCCCTGTTTTTTTGACTGAAGGTTATAAAGCTACATAGTGAATATAGATCTAGATACTGATCCTGGTGGAGACCAAACGGAAATAGTCCTTACTAAAGTAAGGACTGGTTTATCAGTATGGATATTGCCAGTACAAGGGAAGATGAGGCCTTTCCTTTTGATAGCAGCATGACTCTTAAGTAGCTAGTGGAACTGCAGTGTAAAATATGTAACTAAACACTCTTTGCTTTATTCTTCACGATACAAAAGAGTGAAGGATGTGTTAGACAAAATTAGATAGAAAAATTGACTATTGAAGTGAATTACAGTCAAATTTGGTAGGATGAGAAAAGGATTGATAAAGAAATGACTGTAAAGTTCAGAGTATTTGGCTTTGACAACTATTGATGAATAGTTAAAAATCTCATAATCAGTGACAGAATTTCTGGTGTCTTTGGCAATTTCCCTGAAGACATGTTTCCATTTTAGAATTTCCTCTTTATGCTTGTATTTTGAGAAGGAAAAAAAAAAAAATTGGAAATTAGTAGTTTGACAATGTATTATAGTAAAGACCGGGTGAGAATCACCCCATTTATTTCTTCTCTGTTAGTGTATGTAATTAGGCAATCCTACTAATTTTTTGTATTCTCAACTTTAGAACACCTGATGTGTGAAGCACTGAAATCTGTCATCCAGTGTATCTGCGGCTTGAGTGCTTGGACAGTGCATTTCAAAGTTTATCTCTGGGGTGCAGAGTCTTCAAGAGTAGCTTTGATTTCACTGTCCAAAACATCCATGTTTGTCTCTTGGTGTTGTCAGATTAAGATGGCGGTGGAAAAAAAAGCTGTAAAACATACTTTTAAACAGAAACGTAGCTCTGTGTGTATTGATCAAAAGTTTGGCATGATCTTTTAATACATGAAGATTTCCCTTTTTATTCCATACAGCTCTTCAATGAAATGATACAAGAAAATGGATATAATTTTGACAGATCATCACCGACGTTCAGCGGCATAAAGGAACTTGCTCGACGTTTTGCTTTAACATTTGGATTGGATCAGTTGAAAACAAGAGAAGCTATTGCTATGCTACACAAGTAATTGTGTGCTTTGTATTACTTCCATTTTTGTAAACACTTCTTGACTAACATAATCTTTTTCGTCTTTGAAAATCAGTTTGTTAATACTAAGTTCATCAGCCCTAGAGATGATATAGCCCATATATTAATTAAGAGATGACTGCAGTTTTGTCTCAGAGTAAAAGCCGGGTGTTTAATATTGTTAGTGTTCTCCAGCATCATTGTATAAGCATGTAAAGGATACCAATGTTGATGCTATAATGAAAAAGCCTTTTTAATGTCTGATCCATAACCGTAAGAACAGATCCACTTCATTGTCAGAGGTGGTCATGTTGGCCTCCTGCAGAAAACTTGCAATGCAAGGTAGAAATTCCATGACAGAAAGAGTGTGTCCAGATTCAAATAATGATTGGTGTTCACTTTTTTTGCTGGAATATGGAAACATCAAATTATTGCTTTCTTGACATAAAGGAAGGGGGTTCAGTTTTAGTAGCTCACAGTGCTTTGAACTTTTGTTTGTTCTTTTTCTGATGCAATTTTTAATTTCTTCTTAGGGATGGCATAGAATTTGCTTTTAAGGAGCCTAATCCACAAGGTGAGAGCCACCCACCATTAAATTTGGCATTTCTTGATATTCTCAGTGAGTTCTCCTCGAAACTTCTCAGACAAGACAAAAGAACAGTGTAAGTATTTTCTTAATATTCTTAATATGTATAATGATAACCACAAAAGACATGCATCAGAATAAATATTTGTGTATTGTATTAATCTAAAGTGGAATCTTCGACACATCAAGGTAAGTTTATACTAATGTAGTCAAGTATGCTCACAGAGGGTGAATTGTATTAATTTTGTTATTTTTCAATTTATGATGGATGAACAGAAATCGTATTCCAGATTTGCTGTTTTCAGACCTTTCTGTTAACTAGATGAGAAACATGGGGTGATAATTTCAGTAGTTACTTATCTTGACATGTTACCATTTTGTTACAGATTTTTTGCATCTCTGTATTTCTGTTTTCACTTAAAGGTATGTTTACTTGGAGAAGTTCATGACCTTTCAGATGTCTCTACGAAGAGAAGATGTGTGGCTTCCTCTCATGTCCTACCGAAACTCTTTATTAGCTGGCGGAGATGATGATACAATGTCAGTGATTAGTGGAATCAGTAGTCGAGGATCTACAGTAAGAAATAAGAAGACAAAGCCAGCAACAGGCAAGCGGAAAGTACCCGAAGGTAGAACTTCTCTCATCTTAAAATTTAAGATAGATATAAGATAGAGTTTATATATTCATATAAACTGCGTTCCATATTTGTTAGTGTGAGTATATTGGTATGCCTTAATGTATGTTTTCAGAACAGGTAACTTCTGACCATGTATGTGTCTTGGTGGGAAAGGTATTTGTTTGATTCACAAAAGGAAATAAGGGCACTACACAGTGTTAAGTCATACAGTAGAAAAGTACGGAAATGCTTCAGCCAGTGATTATAAATCCAGGCCTTTTGAGGCACATGTAAGACTTTGTGGCAAAATTAAAGCAGTTGATTCTGTGTAAACAGAAAGTACACACATTTAATTCATGTTTCAACATTCACTTTTGGACTAGTTCGAAAAAAACTTCACAGATGTTTTTCCTGTGCTTGCTTCCAGCTGAAGAAAGCAGCAGTAGTGACAGTATGTGGCTGAACAGGGAGCAGTCAATGCACACACCAGTCATGATGCAGACACCTCAGCTCACTTCCACAATAATGAGGGAGCCCAAGAGATTGCGACCTGACGAGAATTACATGGGTGTCTATCCTATGCAGCCCGAGCACCACCAACCGCCGCTCGACTACAAGTACGTACATGAGTAGGTCTGCTTTGTGTTAGTGTTCATACACAAAACCAGTACATGTTTAAAATAGAATAATGGTCTTTTTAAGCACGCAAGTAACGTGGATGTTGGCTCAAAGGCAACAGGAAGAAGCTGCGCGGCAACAGCAGGAGAGGGCAGCGATGAACTACGTCAAGCTGAGAAGCAACTTGCAACATGCCATGTGAGTGGAGTGAAATGTTCCTTCAGTGGGCCCGGGAGGGGAGGGTTTATAAATGCAGTGTTAACACCTGTATCTTTTAAGAGATATATCTTCTAAGTTTAAGGGTTCTCTGCGTTCTTAAGGACTGTGTGGTTCTACAGAAGTACAGATTGCAAACAAAAACCGTGGGCATATGTATTGAGGAGCTTTACATCTTTCCCCTACTTTTGATAATTTTATTACCAGTACTTCATGTAACATAGTTTCAGTGGGGGCTTTTTTTAATACAGTGACACCAATTAGTATAATTAGAATGACTTCTTATTTTTTACATAAGATCTGATGTTTCATGTAGAAGTTATGAGGAAAGAGGATGAAGGACTGTGTGGAAATATTTGTAGGGTTTTTACACATCTACTGTATTCCTTGCCTTATCATAAGGCAGAACCAATTTTTCTTTAGGTGGCGAAACTTAAGTGCTTTCTCACTTGAGCATAAAATAGATATAGAGTAGATCTGCTTATCAATTCTCACACCCTCTCAGAATACCCGTTTAGCAATGTACCACAGTTATCTAAATTAAGCTTTGTTAGGCATTCTCTCACATTCTCTCAGTATCTTCTGGTTAAATACCAGCTTGCTTTAGTAGTAGTTGTGCATTTATTCAATTACTTCATTTCTATTTTATCTAATAGAATTTTCATTTGTTGGAAGTCCTTTACTGAGCATTAGCTTTTTAAATAGATAGAAGTTAACTTGATTTAGTACTAAACAGTATTGCTTTTCATTTCAGTCGACGTGGCACAAGTCTAATGGAAGATGATGAAGAGCCAATTGTTGAAGATGTGATGATGTCATCAGAAGGGCGAATTGAAGATCTTAATGAAGGCATGGATTTTGACACCATGGACATAGACCTAGTAAGAAATTTACTTCTCTTTTAGTGGTCTTAGAATTTGTATTTCTGCTTTTAAAGTAAGATACTTGAAATTTTCCTTCTGATAAAACAAAAATCATTCTGGTTGCTTTCTGCATTGTTAAAGGGCCTTGCTGTTGTCTATATACAAGAGCTGTCTGCTCCAACTAGCATATAAAAAGCAAGAACACTTCTTGTAATAACTAATAATAATGTTTATCTCCTGTGAATTCTTACCCCTTGAGAGTTCAGCTTCACTGACTACAGTGTAAAACCTCTGCTTTTCTGGTGAAATCACACTTAACCTGTTTATTTGTTTGCTTTCTAAAGCCACCATCAAAGAACAGGAGAGAAAGAACGGAACTAAAACCAGATTTCTTTGACCCCGCTTCAATCATGGATGAATCGGTAGGTTAACTTACGTAAGGGGAAAGTAATGTAAATCAGTCTTAAGATTGCCATACTCTCCTACTTCAGATTTTAAATTGAAAGAATGCAGTCTTCAGGTTGTCATTGTTAGCTTATTTTGACAGACTGGTACAGTCAGAGAAGTATTTTATGCTGTAATTCAGCTCCATGCATTCTAGGGTAGTCAGTGTTCCTTGCAAGTTTGTAGGATTTCTGTTCTTAATATTTATATACAGCTATGTAAAAATTAAAAGCCTATGATTCTGAGCAGAAAACACATCTGGTATGGAAAAGACTCTCGCAGAGGCTGGTAGCGAAGAGTGTTAGAAAAATAAAGAAATGTGCATACATAGTATTAAAGGCAAGTTTCCTGTTGTGCTGAGCTTAGTTCATTGACTCTGATGTCATTACCAAATGTCAGCATTGGATGGTTTGCATTTTGTGGTTATTTTTTTTTTAATTGGCATATTTACTTTTGTGCATAAATAAGATAATGGAGAAAATAAGAGATAATACAGATATCTGTTTATAGAGATGAGAGGTATTTTTTCTTTCTATATGAAGTTTTAGGTCCAAAACATCCGAAGTCTGTAGTTTCTGCTTGCAGTTGCCTTTTTATCCGACTTGATAAATCTGCAGTCTCTATTCTCTTTTAAAAATCTGCATGAGGGATTCCTTCTGTCTTGAACCACTTGTAAAGTATGCAGCCATTTTTGACCTTGTGTAGCTGGTACAAAATTACACTGGAAATAACAAGCTGCAGCAAGCCAGCAGAGGACAGTACAACAAGGCTTCCTGGGAATCTTGGACAGCTTGGTGGAATTTGGAAGATGGTTATGTATTTTTTTACAGTATTGTTGCAGCGTGAACCTGTTCTTGTTTATGGGAGAAAGAAGTCCTTAAATACTGTTTTAAATGCAAATCCATATATTTTGTACCAATAGGGCTTTGCTTTAGTAATAATGAATCAGTTAGGTTGTGCGTCTGGCTGTTGTGTGTTCTGTTCCTGAAGTAACATCGAGAAATACCTCACCTGTTCTCTGACATGCTGTTTTACAATAGTTCTTCCCCTCTTCTTCTCGATTTTTCCTGGACTGATCTGTGAAATACCAGTAACTTTTTAGTCTGACAATGCTGAAACCTTGGCCTTCTCCAGGTTGCATTTAACTGATTTGAGAACCCTTTTAGCTTTCCAGCTCTAACACTAGTTGAGGACCGCTCTAACAGGTTGAGGTTCCCTCCCCGGCCCTGCTGTGCCGCTGCCGCGGGCGCAGTGCGCGGGAGCGGCCGCGCGGGGGCAGCCGCCGGCAGCGGAGCGCTGCGCGGGGAGCGTCGGGGAGGGGCCGGGCGGGGAGCGGGGCTGCGCAACAGCCGCTCCTTTACATAACCCCCCCGACGGGAGGTAGGCCACGAGATAACACGGGCACACATGAAATCAGAGCTGAATCTAACAGTCAGTGTTCAGTGTAAAAAAAAAAATTTCGTAAATGCAGAAAAAAAATCTCAGAATGAAGTTTATTTGCTTTATTCATAGAATTTATTTCAAGGGTCCCTTATTCTTGGAGTTGTTGCACTTGTTTTTAATAAGCGTAGACATAATAAAGCTGTTTAATTTATTCAGATGCATATGGTTTATGATCAGACTTTCTAGTCTGTCTTCTCATTTTTTGGTGTACCCAGTTATTACTGGCACCAGAAGCAGTTCTGTCTGTGTGCTGCATTGTAGGAGGCACCCAGAGTGAATTTAATTCAAAGAACAGTAAAAATTGGCATGTAAGCAGATAAATATGAACAGCAGTGTTAAGGTTCAGGAAAATTTAGTCTGTTTTGGCTCTTGCTGATTTTATAAAGTCCTATAAAAGCTAGGACAGTCACAAAATCTGGATCTTCTGGGGTTTTTTGGACATCAGTGGTCATACCTACTTGCATTGGCATAGAAAGCTATATGGCTTGTTCTCACATGGGAAGTGGAAACTGATTCTTTGTTTCAGGAAAGCTTTTTCTTTCTCTAGTCACACAATCTCCAGAAGTACAGTTCCTTGATTTTACCTGATGATTGTTTGATTTTTCACTGTCTTCCTGACAGAGTGGATACATTTCCTAGAAAATGTTAAGTTTGTGTCCTGGTTGGCTGATGTGGGATGGCCTGTGGTTTCTGTGATCACAGATGCAGCAGCAGCTAGTGTCTGGAGTGTTTTGTCCCAGGTTTAGTTGCTGGAAATAAAACACTTGATTTCAGATTGAGGCAAATAGAATGTCATTTTCAAAGAACTCTGAGTTAGGCACGTAACTAAAAAATCTTTTGCAATTATTGCCTAAAATAATTAAAACAAAGACTTTATCACATCCCTACTGGATCTAGTTCAAGTGTGAGAAAAATATTTCTAATGAATGAGGAGCCCATTTCATACTATTGCCTAAATCAGAAGTATGGTTAATCTGGTTTGGAAGAAAAATAAACTTAATAATGCCTTAACATATCTTGAAGTGTCTTAATCTTAAATCATATACTCATTGCTTTGTTATTTGTTAAATGTGTAGTAGACTACAAATTGACACCATTTCTAACTTTTTTTTTAGGTTCTTGGGGTGTCAATGTTTTAATACCAGAGCAGCAAATAAATCAGTGGTGAAGTCATTTTCTAAGTGGAAGAGGAAGTTTTTCAATACAAAATTGTGGTAGATACAGTGAAATTCTGAACAGATTTTTCTCTAAGGAGAATGACATGCTTTCAAGATCAAGTGCATTGAAGGGGCAGTTTTGTTTGCCTGAAAGAAAAAAGAAATGTAAAGGACAAGTAAACAATTTGAGGATAAGCTACACTTTTTGTTGGGAAAAAAATCAATATTTTATTTATGTGCTATCGGTTTATTTCTGGATCATAAGAAGTATTCCCTCTGAGTTTTAATCTTAACAGTCTGAGAGGTGTTTGGTACAGATTTGAGCCCCTCTCTATACATTTGCTGGCTATACTAAATAATCATGAGCTCTGCTGGATTGCTGTTCACGTCCATGAACTGAAATAGTAGATGGATTGGTTTTCTTACAGTGATAGAACGAACCAGAAGAGTTGTCAGTATTTTCAATTAAATGCAAACTTTGGCAACAGAAGGTTTGTATTAATTAATCATGGAAAAAAATACATAAAGCAGAATTTTAACAGCTTTTTAATCTAAAACACACTTTTTATTCCAAAAGCTTCATATTAGCCTTTTCAGAAAGGTCCGTAAGCTATAAGCTACCAGAACATAACAGATCTCATTCTTGCTTGCCCATTACCAACCCTGAAAGTTTGCTTGTCCTTTAAGAAAAATGTAATGTTGTGAAATTCCTTCCAGTAGTGCCACTGTATTTTGTCTCCAAATAAAAGAAGCTTATTGTAGTATGTTTGCAGAAAAATTCTAAACAAAAATTATACAGCTTATTAGAGTGTGGGAATAGGGATCTAAATTTTAAATAAAATTATATATATATATAAATTGGTGCTGATTTTATAATTGCGCAGTTTGTTTAGTTTTTTCTTACTTTTAAATTCCAACTTAAAATTATGAGGTTTCAGAAATATATTGAAAGTTTAACAATGTTTAAAAATAGAAGAGCATGGAATTCATGCTTTAAAAATGATTTTTAAATTTGTATTTTATATTGTTTTATCTATCTGTCTTTGCAAGCAGTCTTCAGGTTAAAGATACTTCTAACAGGTTACAGTACATTTCCTCTATGTGTAAATTAGATTGGATAATAGAAATTCATAAACAACCCATAATATTCTTTGAAAGCTAAGCTTTAAACTTCATTTTGTGTCCATTCACAAATAAATTAAATTTGGTCTAAAACAGAAAGTGGATCTATGCCATTTTGCCATTGACTCATTTTGCAAGGCTTAGGCAGCTAGACATCATTTTAAAGGAAATATTAACTTATATTACATATGTATATTTTTTGTCAGTTGTCTCTCAGTTCTTGAGGTATATTATTTTAATCATTCCATGCCTTAATACGCTTGCAATACAAGAATCTCCCCAAATGGGTGAATACAAAAAGGCTTCCTGTTTTTAGACTCAGAAATTAAACATTCGGCTGTGGTAGCCAAAAACCATAGATTATCTAAAGGATCATGATAAAATATAATTATTTTACTAAGTCATGGGTTAACCACAAACTCAAAACTATATCTGCCTAACTCATTTTACATAAATAAATACTCTCATGTCTAAAAGTACTGCCTATATTGTTTTCCACACCACTGCATTTAATAGAACTGCTGAGAGGACTGTATATATGATTTTAAACTTAAGTTGATTTTTCTTACTCTTGAAGGAGTGTTTCTTTGTGAAAGCAGTTCTTACAGCTTTGTTTTCAACCAGCTAAAAATGTTTTATATATTTACCTTAACCTGTTGTCCTCCACATTCTATTGTCCTAATTGTACTGTTTTCTGATTTGTATTTATGTCTCGAGACAGTAACTTTTTGAATAAAAATAAACCTACAGTATGTTGTATGTTTGATCTTTTTAAATTGGGGTTATGGGAGGACAGTGAAGAAAAGGGGTATGAGTAATGCAAATGCTATGTTTATAGAAATCAAAATCTTTTTCCATGTCTTTTAAGTGTTTGTCTCAGAGTTGGGATAATGTATGAAAAACTGCACTGTTTTATATTTGTAATAAATTGTACAAGTTTTTAAAATGTGAATAAAGCACTAATTGGGTAATAATTTAAAGCAGAAAAGTTAATGCAATCATGATTGTTTTAAATATGCTTTAATTTGAGATAAACTTGTTAAAAGAATTAGTGTAAATACAGAGTGAGCTTTTGAAGAGGTTAGTACCTGCAAATAAAATTTTTAAAATTTGTATAGAACTTTTACATGCCAAGAAAGCAGTGGTTAATTATTTTTGTGTTACGTTTTTTAAAGGTGTATTAATAGCCTTTCTGTTGGTTTCTTTTTCCTAATAACTACTATCTGATTTTACTCAGAATGCTTTTGATTCACACATTGGAGATGCTGTACATAGTCCAATGGAAATACCATTAAATGTGTATGCTACTTTCCATTACTTAAATTTATCGTACACCTGGTAAACATTCTGAGATTAATTGGCCAGACAGCAAGGGAATGAGGGGAAAACCCTAAACATGCTTTCCCCTCCCATTCCCCTCTCCTCAACTACTGAGCACCTCTAGCTGGGGATTGAAAACTCCTTTCTGGTACAAGACTTTTTAAAGCAGTAATTTTAAAATCTTAGAGAGATAAAACTTTTTAGTCCTTGCTAATGTAACTTAAGAAGTTTGGGGTTGGTTTTTATTTTAGTTATTATTATTGCAAATGTTCATTATTCCTGTCTCTAAATCCTGCTGTAAGTTCAGTAGTATCTTGTGGAAAATTGTTTTAGTAGGTTTTAAATTTATAATGCAAGAAAAATACCTTCACTATACAATGTAAAGTCTGTTCTGGTTATACCATTTTGGTACAAAAGCCTGTAAATGGAAGAAACTGGAGTTTTGAAGAGAGATATGATAAAAATGTAGAAAAAAGCAAACTATTCAGAGAAAATAAAGCCTGTCCTCTGGTTTACCAGAGAGGCCATAGGGAAGTTACTGACACAGAATGAATTTCAAAGGAATAGTGTCCACATATTCTGTAAAAAGTATTTCTTGATATTAAACAACCAAAGACAATATGTAAGACGTTAGTGATGGCTGTTGTTTGTTTGGTTTTTTTTCTCCTTTGGTTGGTGTGATGTTTGATTCCTGTAGCGTGTTAGAGCTCGTAAATCCCCATTTTTAATCTCAGTATAACTAGAAAACCATCTCTTTAAAACCTGATCCTCTATTTTCCCCATAGTTTACACATACACTTGTCCTAGTGTGGGATTTCAGGACAGCAATACAATTAACCTCCTATTCATACTGGATTTTTTGAGCTGCTTTGATTCACAACAGTGCTTTGCTGCTCTTCAACCCATAGAGACAGTATTTTTTTTAATAGCCTGATGAATATCAAGGACTTGTTCATTCTTTGAAGTATTCATCAAAATTGTCAATTTGTGCTTCAGAATTCTTTTGATAAAACACAAATTAGTTCTTTAAAAATATTTTCATTCCTACTTAACTGCTTTAATTTAATATTCTTCAATCAGTTTGTGATACTGAAATGTAGCTTATGCCATTGCCTCATTTTTCATAATCCTATGTAATTTCTTGTGCTGAGGTTGTTTAATTTCATATGTATTTGTTGGCATCCAAAAGGGATCATAGTTTTGATGGAGGCGGATGATGACGTACTCGGAAAACAAGGTAATGTAGGAAAAGACTGTTCTATAATAATTCTGTTTTAAAAGTAACAATTCCGTGTGAATTGTGCCTGTCATTTTCCTCAGCTGTCCTTCTCTCCTGTATCCCTTCATGTTGCTGAGCTTTCTTGAATCTATTTCTTTGATTAAATCTTAATTTTCATATTTCTTTAAAGTTTTTACCTGCAAGACGTTGTTACAGCTGTTGCAAATGGTGCCTTCCAGCTAGAGATTCAGTTGCTGCTTTTTGTTGTGGTTTTTTGCAGCTACTGCCGGGTTTTATGGATGTAAATCATAGTGGCAGTACAGTGGTAAGAAGCTATAACTGTGCCCAGAAAAATGATCCAAAGCATGTTAAAGTGGTTGGATGGCTGGCTGACAGAAAACATCCCTGTCCTTCAGGGAATGTGTACAGTTCTTTAATGTCATCGTGCTTCCCAAACCTGATTGTGCAATTTCTGCTGAGCTTTTCTCAGCAGTTTTTTGAGTGGAAAATAAGAGGAAAAGTCATCATGTTTTGTGTACATTAACTGTTTTTGTCGAAGAAAAAGCTGCAGTTACTAGTTTTAAAAGTGAAATTTGTGTTCAGCTGATAACAGCTTGAATTCTGCACTTTCAGAAAAGCTGTTTAAAAGAACCTAATAAAATAAAGTATAAAAGTAATAAAACCTCTGGAGCCCTAGAGCATCTCAGATTAGGAAGGAGATGTGAAGTTGGTAGTTACTTTGTGAAAGCATTTGAGTAATATAAGGCTCGGGAAAATGGATTAATGAGTTTGAAGACAGTTTCTTGTTTGTTTAGGTGGGTAATGGCAGATGAGAGATCAGTGCACACAGCAGCAGCTTGTTCCCGATCTGGTGGGCTGTGGGTACAGCTAGAATGATCTCTCAGAAATTTAGCAGGGATATGGTGTCTTTGTGGTCATCTAGCTCTTCTCTAGACTGCTCATTGAGTACATTTGCCCTCAAGCTTTTTTCCCTGCATCCCCTGTACCATTTGTAGGGCCCCAGCTGTGGGACGTGGTGTGAGCACTGTGCTGCGGTTCCTGCAGCTCGTGAGAAGGCTGGGTTGGCTCAGGGCTTAAGCTCTGCTCTGATCCTGAGTTGCCCAGCACTGGGGTTTCCATGCTGGAGACTGCAGCCCCTATATCCTGGCCAGCAGCTCCACATGACACCTATTTCCCTCCCCATGTGGCCATCAGGGAAGCCTTGCAATTGGCTGCTGCTTTGTGAAAAGCAGTTAAACCACAGTTCTTGAGTGACATATGCACCCATCTTTTATTATTTTAACACACTCTTTTCACAGGCCTAAATTCTGTTTTCTTCTTTTCAAACTACTGCACTCCACCAAAAGCAAAAAAGCAAACCACATCCACTTGTTTTTCTTATCATGCACAAAAGCACTTAAAGATGTGGCGTATTTTATATTTAGCCTGCTCTTTGTATTGTTCATCTTAAAACACTGAGCTGTCTTTTACACAACTGTTCTTACGTATCAACTGACAAAACCTGTCTTTCATTATTTCTGTTGCCAGTTTATAATCTTTTGAATCTTGAAAAGCAGATTTCTTGGGGTATTTTTTTTTTAACTGAGGTCTTCCATTACAGACAAGAATCAAAGTGCTCTGTGAAACCTACCGTGGATTAGGGAAATGGCATTGTCAGTGAAAACAGTATCTTGTCAGTTCCATCCTGTTTGAGGGACTGATGGTGTTACAGTTTAAGGGCTTATTGTGTAAATGCTTGTAACTGGAGAAATCTATGGTTTGGACTACTGGTCGTTTTCCTTGTTAGAGACCTATTTTTTCTTGCTCGTATCAATAGCTTGTATGTGGTGAAAACAGCTTGTTGAAGTGCTGTGAAGTACCAGAAGCAGATGTTCTATTTAAAGCTGCTTTCATTACAAATTCTCTCTTTTATTTATTTTTTTAACCTTGCAATGCTTAATCTTCTACTTCAGACTGACTTTTAACTGCCTAGTTCACTAGCTCACTTGGGTCAGATTTGTAAATCTCACAGAAAGAAAGGGTGTCCTGTAGAGCAGAGAGACTGCCAAGGATGCAACTTCAGCTGATTGCATTGCCTTTTCCTGGGATTTCTGTCGAGTTAACCGAAGAGAAATAGGCTGTGTTTGTTCTGGCACGCCACTGATCTGTCTCAGATTGTGACAGAGCTGCAGATTTTGTGGATTTAGACAGTTTAGAAGCATCGTCTTCTTCACATGCTGTTTCTGTAGTTAACAGTGTTCAATTTAGGTCACTTGATCCATTAGTAAAGTTCAGAAGACATGTCTTTTAGTTTTTTCTTAATCCTTTCTCACAAGCAAAGTCAAATTTCTTTTCTTTTTGAATTTGATTTGCTGTTCATCTCTCATTCATTTACCAGAAACAAATCGTGTGGAGTGGTCCATGAAGCCAAACCACAGCACTCAGTGATGTATAATCAAAACTGTGGTGACTTGGCAGGGTGAGTCTTGTGGGTGGATGATGACTGGTGTTGTACCAAACACAAACATTCACACAGATGACAGCTCCAGATCTCGTTTACACTGGCGTAACTCGCATCTGGAGAGCAAAGATGCTCTGACCAGTCACCACGTTGGGCCTTGGCTGACAGCTTGGCCACCGTGTGGTTCCTCCTCAGGCTCTGCTTCCTTCATGGTATCAGACATGTGGGTTGCCCATCCTCTCTGAAGCAACAGTTAATTATTATTAATTATCATTCCTCTTATCACCAAGCTGTCACCAGCCTTCCTGGTCTGTAACCCTGGATCAGCCACCTTCTGACTCCCCCAAATTCATTTTAAATTGCTCAATGTGGTCAGCCTGAGCCAGGAAATGCAGTCATGTCTCACCTGCCTGCAGAGTGAGATAATTAATTTTTTTCAGGAAAATGTTAGAAATAAAGCAACTTGATTTGGGTCAAGGCTTTCAAGGCATTATGTTTTAGGAATAAAAGTACAGATCTGATGCATCACCATAAAGTACACCCCTACTCCCTTTAGGACTTGGTGGGGAAGAGGAGTGGGGACCCTCCTTCACCTGTGTACGTTGCATGGGATGGTTATTTTCTGAATTTCAGAACAGTGGTTCTTGTGATGAGGGACTTTTCCCATACAATTTTAAGGTAAAGGAGGGTGCATGTTACAGGAATTTGGACTGCATGAGCCTTGTTTTGCCTCAGATACACATCATTAAATAAACTGATGTTCGTGGTACAGCTGATTATAAAGAACTCTGCTTCCAAAGGATGAGTCTGGCAATTACACAAAGTAAAGCTCAAGTTAGTAGTACGGGCAGCTCAAATCAGTATATTTTATAAGTGATGCCTTGCAGCTTTTGCAAAGTCAATTAATTGTTTTCATTCTAGTACCATAGCATTTAGGGGAGAGAATTTTTTGGCTTTGTATGAGAGTCAGCTCTGGGTAGATAATTTGTGGTAACTTAGTGAATTTGGCCTCTTTGATTTGTTCAAACATTGTGTGTTTTTTTCCATTATTTCTGTTGTTACTATCCCTGGTGGAGATTCAGGTATTTTTTTCTGTCACTCTTCCGAAATACAGGGAGTTTTTCTAGTTACCTTTGGTCCCTACTCTATTTTTTAAATATATCTCATTTTTGGACAACCGAGGCTTTTTAATGCTGTTTCAGTATAGTTCTTGACACCTAACAGATTACCAAGTGAAGATAACCTTCATATTGGCAGACAACTTGAGACTTTTATGACAGCTCCTAGTCTCCTACCAGGAGTAGAAATTGCAACCAGATTGAGGAAAAGTTGCAAGTAATTTTTTATGACATCCAAAATGATGTAAAAGCAACAAAGTATTTCTTACTATGTCCAAACCGGACGTAATTTTTAGTGAGGTTGTAGAGTCATAGGATGGGAAAGGGGTTCTGTGCGTGTCCCAGTGGGAGCACCCTGTGCCACAGTTCCTGTCTCCATCACTTTCCCCAGCCAGGAGGAGCCTGACCCATGCTGGGGACTGCCCTGTGTCCAGCTGGCACAGCCTGGTCCCTGCTCTCTCCCAGCCTTCTTGGGGCTGGATTTGACCTGACATCCTGATGGGAACGTTGCTGCCATGCCTGGTTCACAGCTGTCTTCCCCCTGGGATAAGGTCTCTTGGGGACCTGGGGGTTTTTCCCCCCTCTCTCTTTTTATTCCTCTATCACTTTGTTCTTGCAGATCTTCACAAACTAAATACAATTCACAAGAACATACAAATAAGCAGAACTGTTCTTGTCACTTTGCAGTAACAAAAAAATTAATCCTTTTTTGAGAGCAGAGAAACCACAGCAGGGTGAAGATAAAGTTGGTTAACGAGACTCTTTCATAGAGAAGAATAATAGTGATGAAGAGAACAACCTTCTTCAAGAGTACTTTCAAGGGTTTTGTGGTGAGAGCAAGGCTGAGGATTGATTCTCCACTGTGTTTTGTGAACTGTGTCTGGGGACTTCATCTCTCCCCTGTGTCGTTGGGGGCCCCAGGCACTGTTGCAGAAAACTGGGAAGGGGTGTGGGTGCATAGGTGTCTGACTGGTCCCTGGAGCCTCTTTGCAGTTTGAAGTGCTGGATGCCGTTCCTGCCCCAGAGCAGCTCTGCAGAGTGCTCCAGCCTCCCCTCTACAGAGGATGGGGGTTTACCTCTGTCTTACTGAACAAAATGGAAGTACTTCTGGAGTCAGCAGGAATTAATTTATCAAAATGGGCTGAGTTCTCTGTCTTATAAAAATATTAATATAGAAGGAAAATATTAAATTACAGGAGCCTCTGATAGAAATGAAGGACCTGACAGAATAGAAAGATAAACCAGGAGATGTTTGCCTGGTTTTAGTGGCTGAGAAATTTGAGAGCACATTGTACTTTTCAGTAGTGTCAGGATTTGCTTTAGAGATGCTCTGGTTTAGATGTGTAATGGAAAATAGGTTTTAAGTGCTGGAGTGCTGCTGTGGTGAGGAGGGCTGTACCTCTCACTGGAGAGGGGCTAGGTGAGTGATGCTGGGCTCTCTGGAGAAGGCTTCAACATTCTTCACTTGCCAGAAATTTGGGGAAGAGAGAATACTTTCTGGTCAGGCTTAAGTGCAGCGTAGATGTAGCTAAATTTATTCTAGCACCCAAAATAGCCCAGAAGTGGATGTTGTGGTGCTTTATGCTGTACAGATACTCTTTATCTCCCCGTGTGGGTCCTGCAGTAGCCTGAGAGATGCCTATGCTCGCACAGCTGAAGTGACCCCTGCAACAACAGGGGTGTCTCCTTGATGTTCCAGGGATACATGGCCACCAGAAGGGCTCCCTTAAGAGACTCGAATTACAGTGTAAATTCCATACTCTCACTGTGATGTCTCTGGGGAACTATCTGGGCTTGTTTCAGGTCCACACTTCATTATGAATTAGTGGGGATGAATGCTGTGTAAGCTGGTTGTTCCATCACAGAGGCCGCTCCTCATTTCTCCTGTAGGGCCCCTCAAGATAATAATTAAAATGGGAGGTCCTCACCACATTGTAGTGGTCTCTAGCTGGGGCCTTGGGAAGATGTTCTCTCAGAATCATCAGCAAAAAATATGTGTATCAACATCTTGTGTACTTTTTTCTCTGCTAGTATGTCTTACCATGTCCTCCAGCTAAAAAGAAAAATAAATTTGAAAGTCTGAGCATGTTCAGCAGGAATTTGGGGTGATTCCACAGAAGCCAGTCATTCAACTTCACATATTTTCCTCAAATTTTATTTTTCTTTTAGTCTGTCTTCTGAATGGATTTGTCACAGTGACAAAGTTTTTCAGCCTGGGAAATACTGATTATTTTTCCCCTTTTTGTGGCTGCCTGACCTAGCCGTAGGACAGACATCTGGCAGTGGTGTCTGGGACCACCCACTCTCACCTTGGCCTTTGGAGCCACACACACTGTGGATACCAGTAAAGCATAAAAGCAGTAAGATGGGAAACCACAGGTCTACTTCCAGGTAGTTGATGATATAAGTTATACAGCTATATCATTTCATTAATAGCAGTTAACTTCATCAGTTCTTTTCAGCCTTGGATATGAACAGCCTGACCACAGTGTTGTCCTTGACTTTTTACTGCCTTCCTTAAACATTTCTTCTCAAATTGTTGCAATTTCTTAACTCATTCAAAATTTGCACAATTAATTGTCAAATATATTCTTGTCATAGGAAAAGAAAAAAACCCCACAATTTTTATTTAAAATTTGAATAGTTTTCAACTAGACTTTGACTAAAAGTCAAAGCTCCTGAGCGGATGTCAGGGCTGAGGTAATGCCAACTCCTGCACCAATTAAGACTAATCAGTGTCATTTAAAAAGGAATTTAGGATCTATCAAACTTGATATACTTCCCATTAAATAATGGATGTTCGTGTCTCCACCCTCTCTATGGTAGCTGAAGTCTCCTTGGCTCTGTAGGTGGATTTGTTTTAAGTCAGACTAAAACTTTGCAGGTTCTTCTTTCCATCAGTGAGACACTGTTTGAGTGATAAATGCTAGAGGAAAAGGAAGCAAACCCCTCTTCTTTCTTGAGGAAATGATCACAAAACCTTGGATGACTTGGTTTTCTTTGCTTCCCTTTTGCAATTCATGTAGCTGGATCCATTTTATTACATCTCTTCGGTGCCACTGTGCAGAGCGTTATCGCCATGGAGCTGAGCTGATGGCTCCATGTTCCCAGGGCTCTCACTGAGGAGGAGCTCTGGGCTGGGGAGCCGTGGAGGAGAGCCAGCAGTTTACTGGAGGTGGATTGGAAGTGGCTCATGAGCTGGGGCAGCATGGAAATGGGTGCCTTGCATCAGTGAGGAAACAGGCCCAGGAGAGCCTCGGCTGTGAGTGGGAGAGGACAGCTCTGCACGGGTGGGAGGGTTTTAAACTGCTTCTTGTTGCCCTCCTTGAAACTGTGCATGACAGGGCCCACCCCACAGACGGGCTCATGTTGGAAGTGCTCTGCAGAGGTGAGTTCTCAACACCCCGTGACATCAAATTCTTTGTGCTGAGCAGGGCCATTCCCCACATCAGCACAGTAAAGGTTCTACAGTGCTCTGGGTGCAGCAGAGATGGAGGGATGGGGGTTTGAACTTCTGTGAACACTTTCCTGGACTGTTGGTGGGGCCACACGTCTTGTGTTGTCCTGTCTCACAGCGGTTTCTGGATGGGAAATGTGGATGTGAAACATCCAGAGACTCGTGGAGAGAGGGCTGGGTACTGGCTCAGCAGGTGCTGTTGGCTGCTCGATTCACTCTACAGTGGAATTTTAGCAGAAACGTGATCCTCTCTCACTGCAACTGCTCGACAGAAGGCTGAGCTGTGGGGATGGCTGAGGTGTCTGATGTACACACATCTCCAGTGCCAGGTTGGTGTCCAAGCCACTGAACAGATTTTCTCAAATCATTACAGTATCTTTCAGTAACAGTGAAGTCTGTGATTCCCTGCAACGCTGTTGGAGGCCACATGGAGCCTCCCATCTAAATTTTCAGTTCCTAATTATTTCCTTCGTTCTATCACAAAAGACCACTTTCTACAACTTTTAAAAGTTCTTGTGCAAATTAAAATCAGAATTCCACTTGAAAAGGTTCTGCATACATCTGAATAGCACAGCATCCTGCAGCTGAGCAGAACACAGAAGTTGAAATTTCACAATGTCTGGGCACATTCCTACACAGGCAGCATCACACAATGGTACTGAGTGCTCTCCATAGACAGGAGGGAGATGCTACAGCCCTCTCTCACTGCCTTCCCAACTTCTGGGAGCACACCTAACTCAGAGGCAGGGATTTGCCAGAGCCGCACAGCCTCGGGACAGATGGGCAGGAAATAGCTTGAGGGAAGATGGACAGTACCAATTGGCTTGCTTCATTTAGGAGCCTTTGGACTCCTTTCTGCTGTTTCTCTGCCACACGGCAGAGCTCTGTGTTTGTCTTGCATCCATAAATGAGGGTGGGGAGTGCTGTGGGTTGTACAGGGCATCTACCTGAAAACCCAGAATGAGAGGAGCTATGACACCACGGGGCGCGCTGTGGGCTGGCCTGTGCAGGTGTGGTGAGCTGGAGTGCCTCTTTCGTAATTGAGTTTGGGGGAACAGACTGAGAGGGGATAAGAGGAGGGATGGGAATTAAGTGAGATATAGGTTAGGAAATTAAAAAATACCGTAAGAGAGGGGAAAACAGGGAAATTTGTTAATACCAGTCAAGCTGGTTATTTGTTGATTAGGTGGACCGACGCATGTCCTGGGAAAAGATGCCATTAAGGAAAATGGACCTGCCAGCAAGTGGAGAGAGATGTGACTGAGGAGGAAACTGCTGGTGCTGCTGTAAAACCTGGGCTTTGAAGGAAACCTTAGTGTTGGGTGGAAAATCTGAAGTCACTAAAATGGAAAGGAAATTGGGAAGCCAGAGAAGGCAGAAAGTTCTGCATAAACCTGCTCGGTGATGCTGAGCTGGCAGGAGCCCTGCTCAGGTAGGTGAGGCAGGAACAGCAGCTCCTGCCTGCACAGAATGGGCCCCTGTGGCAGGACAGCTTCCCCTGGCAGCAGGGCTCTAATGCTCCTCACTCTTGGTCTCTCACAGCTTTTTGAATCTCTTTCATCACAAAATCGCGTGTGCATCAGATGAACGAGGGGCCCTGTCTCACTTGTTGTAGGCCTTAGTTCAAACCCCAGTGGGTAAGAGAAAAGCGGCTCTGGGGACTGTGCTGGGCTCTGGCTCCTCTCCAGGCTCCCAGCCCCCAGCTGTGTGTGATCCCAGAGATGAACACTCAGCCCTTCTCCATGCAGGAAAGGGGTTTGCTGGTGTTGCAGGATCTATGGGCACAGCCCCTCTTGCAAGTGAGTGTGGCCAGTTTGAGTCCCTGTGTGCACGGAGCCATTCCAGGGAGGTCTCCAGGGAGTCCCTGGGCACGGATGGGGCGGTGATTACAGATGGCCTCAGTCCTACAACCAGTCGACTGTGGGCAAGAGCTGAGACCTGGGTGGAAACCACAGCTTGTGAATTTCCAGTGCGCTGGCCAGCAAGTGCCCTCCCTTTAAAGAAGTAAGTGAATGATCTAAAAACTGATTTAGTTGAACACCTCCAGTCTATAGGTTAGGTCTCTCCCAGTTGGGCACAATACTGTTTTCTGTCCCTGACAGCATCCGGCTGTACCCCAGGCTGGGCTGTGTTCCCTGTGGGGGCTGCCCCTGCTGGGCAAGGGGCCACGAGTGCTGGACCCAGGGCTGTGTGCCCAGGAAACACTGAGCTGTAGAGCTATTTAAGTTGGGAAAGACCTCTAAGACCATGTTGTGGTTTGACACTGGCCAAACGCCAGGCACCCATGACAATCGCTCACTCGCCCTCCCCTGCCACAGCTGGGCAGAGGAGAGGAAAAAAAAAAATTAATGAAGGGTTCATGAGTTGATATAAGGACCGGGAGAAAAACATTCCTAGGGCAAAACAGGCTCGCCTTAGAGGTACAAAGTGAATTTATTGCTAACAAAATCAGAGGAGGATAATGAGAAGTAAAATAAGCCCTTAAAAACACCTTTTCTTCCCCCAGCGCCTCCCTCCTTCCCACCAACAGCTCAGGGGAAAGGGCTTTGGTCAGTTCATCACCCGAGATCTTCTTCCGCTGCTCAGGGAGAGGAGCCCTTCCCCTGCTGCACTGTGGGATCCCTTCCCATGGGAGACAGTTCTCCGTGAACTTCTCCGGTGTGGGTCCATGCTCACGAGCAGCAGTCCTCCCAAAACTGCTGCAACGTGAGTCCCTCCCACGGGCACACAGTCCTCCCAAAACTGCTGCGGCATGGATCTCTTCCCACGGGGTGCAGTCCTCCAAGGACAGGCTGCTCCAGCCTGGAAGCAGGGCCCTCTCTCTCCACTGGGTCTCCCACTGGATCACAGCCTCCTCCAGGCATCCACCCGCTCTGGCTTGGGCAACTCCCTCCAGAGCTGCAGGGGCACAGCTGCTTCCCCATGGTCTTCACCACGGCCTGCAGAGGAATCTCGGCTCCAGTGCCTGGAGCACCTCCTCCCCCACCACTGACCTTGGTGTGTCCGTGTTGTTTCCCTCACGTGTTCTCACCTCCTCCTCTTCTCTGGCTAGGAGAGAACTGTGCCCACTTTGTTTTGATTTTCTTCTGAAATGCATTTATCACAGAGGCATTACCATCATCTCTAATTGGCCCAGTTTTGGCCAGCAGCATGTCCATCTTCAGAGCCATCAGGGATTGCCTCTGCCAGACATGGTGGAAGCTTCCAGCAGCTTCTCACAGAAACCACCTCTGTGGCCCCCCTGCTACCAGAAACCAGGCCCTGCAAAGCCAATATAGACCATCAAGTCCAACCATTAACACAGCACTACCTAGGCCACCACTAAGCTTTGTCCAAGGGCCGAATCTACACGTCTTTTAAACCCCTCCAGGAATGGGGACTCCACCACTGCCCTGGGCAGTGCCCTGTTCAGTGCTTGACAACCCTTTAGACGGAGAAGTATTCACAAATACCCAATCTGAATCTCCCCGGGCACAATTGGAGGTCATTTCCTTTCATCCTGTCACTTGTTACCTGGCGCAAGAGCCAGGTAACTCTGTCTCTTCTGTCTCCTCTGACTGCTGCCTGGCTACAACCTCCGTTCAGGCAGTTCTAGAGAGTGATAAGGTCCTCCTGAGACTCCTTTTCTCCAGGCTGAGCCTTCCAGCTGCTTCTCTTCGGACTTGTGCTCCAAACCCTCCTCCAGCTTCATGGCCCTTCTCTGAACGTGTTGGGAACATTGCTCAGGTGCCTTGCTCCATTTCCCACCTGCCCCATGGGAGGCAGGGAAAAGGATTTAGGTCTGTCCTGAGTAAATGGCTGCAAGGTGGTGGAAGAAAGTCTTCAACTGGGGTCAGCTCGAGGGTGCTGTCCCCAGGGCATGGTATTTGGTGGGGTCGGGCAGATTAGTCCCACCAGTTATCATCTGACATTCATACTTTGTTAGGTTGGGCTTCATCCTGTGGGTGTCTGTCTGTCCATCCCACAGACATCTGTCCTGCTTTCCATGCCCTGGAGCCTGGATGTGAATACTCCCACCATCTTGGCACAGGGCCCTGCTGGCTGGACCTCTCCAGACTCACTGTATTCTGGGCTTGTGACAGAAGTCTGCAAAGGTTTTGTGACCTTTCTTGATGGTTCAGGAAGGGGAACGAAAAAAAGTGGATTTTTTAAAAAATGCTTTGTTCTTGCTCTGGGGTTCTGCAGCCTTTCAGGCACCTGAGTAAATGTTTGTTCTGATGAACTACTCACTCTGCATCTCTGTGGTCAGACTGAAGTGGTTTGTGCTGGGTCACTAATAAAAAATAGATATTTGCATTTCTGTTCCGAACCGTGTTCAAAGCACGAGGCACAAGTGATGGCACTCAATTGAGTGATTACCTCGTTTCATTGCTTGGCCTGTGACTCCTGTCTGTCTGCTGCTTTGATGCCAGATCTCCAAAAAGGCCCAGAACTCACCCGGGGATGGGTTTTTTAAACATGCATCATCTAATTCAAGTACAAAGCAGATGAACAGTCTTAGAAATATGATCAGTCACTCAGGTGCTTGAGTTAAAGCACTATCTCTTTGAAAATCAAAATACCTGTTAATCTTCAACCAGAGCTGCTGACTGCTGTGTTTTTTCCCAATTTATTTATTTTTAATGTCTAGCTACTAGTATGGCAGCACTCCACTCTTCAATACCAGGGGGAAAACCTGTGCAGCCTTGCTGGCAAGAATGTCTGGGGAAAGCAATGTGCTTTGTGTTTGTGCACGAGCAGTGACAGAATTGAAGTATAAATAAAGGTTCAGGCTGTGTAAATCTACGCTGCACGAGGTGCTGCTTGGTGGTAAATCCCTAGGTCCCCGAGGGAGGAGGCAGCAGAAGCCTTTCTGGGCTCTGGCTCTCTGTGGAGCAGAGCAGCGGATGAGGAAGGAAGCAGTGAACACACAGATTTCCCCTTGCCCCAGATGAGACACTGTCACTTTGCAGCTGTGGGGTTTGCGCTGCCCCGTGGCTGAGCCCGTGGTGATCCCACTGAGGGGGTGCTCCAGGACATGGTCTGTGGCTATGCCTTGTGCCCCTGGGACATGGAGGGAGGGTTTCAGCTTGTTGAGGCTTACTGAGTTAAGCCTGGATAGGGCCCCAGAGCAACGGGGGCAGCACTGCTGGGACAGTCCTGTAGTCCCCTAAAATGGGCTTTGTTTGCTGGCACTGGGGAAGATACTGAAATTGCCCCAAGGAGCCCTGCAGTAGGAGCCCCTCTTCTAGGAAATGCACTTAAACCTCCTTGCGGCTCACACTCAGCAGGCACTGGGTGGAAGAGTGGACCTTTCCCCCCTAGCTCCCTCAATAGCTGTAGCTGGGGAGAACCAGTTTTTAATCCAGGACAAATTTTGCTAGGGAAGAAAGGAGGCCAATTCCAGAAAGGAGAGGTGAGGTGCTGGGCAGAGGTTTGGCCTCTGCAGCTGAGGCCTGCGTCCAGAGAAAAGGCGTATTTATAGAACAGTCCAGAAATAGCGGTGTGATCCCTATGCAAGACCCTTGTTCCCTGCCAAGACATTTGGGGTGGCTTAGCCATTTAAAATATTTTAGGCACAGAGCAACATCCGCTGCCATCAAAGCTTGCACGGAGGAGCAAGAAGTGTCTGGGCATGGCGGCAGCAGCGGCCCTGAGCCCTCTGCCCACAACTGCAAACCAGCTGTGCTGTGTTCACAAGCACTGAAGTCTAATATTAGCATCTTTAACTTATTTATGTTTGGAGTGCAAGTATGATGGAGAGAAAAACAGTTAAAATTTTCCTAATCCTTTTATTTATTCTCCCTTCTGCTTAAGCCTGGCTTTCCCAAGGGAGCCACAGCTCAGCCATTTCCTATTCTCCTTTCACAGAAGGGGACAAGGGAAGGCAAGTCCCACACCCAGATGAAAAATAATACAAAGAGAGATGCTCAGAGGCCTGGAGGCCCTCTCCTATGGAGACATGCTGAGAGATGGCGCTGTTCAGCCTGGAGAAGAGAAGGTTGCAGGGAGACTTTATAGCACCTTCTGGCTGGAGAGGGGCTTTTGACAAGGGCATGCAGTGATAAAACAAGGAGAATGGCTTTAAATTGTCAGAGGGTGGGTCTAGATGAGCTATTAGGGAGAAATTCTTCCGTGTGAGAATGGTGAGGCACTGGAACAGGTTGCCCAGAGAAGCTGTGGCTGCCCCATCCCTGGAAGTGTTCAAGTTGGATGGGCCCCTGAGGAACCTGATCTAGAGGAAGACGTCCCTGCCCGTAGCAGGGGGTTGGAAGCTGATGATCTTCAAGGTCCCTCCAGCCCAAACCATGCTGGGATTCTATGATTTGCCTTGAACTAAGAACCTGGAGGCCCCCAGGGCCCTTCCACTCACAGCCACCAAGAACATACACAGGCCTGTTCCCTCTGTGCTTTGGGTCACTTGTGGATGCTGATGGATGCTGGAGAGGGAAGAGGAGCACTGTGTCTGCTTTCCTCATGGATGAAGTCGTGGTTTGGTGGAACTGGAGACTTGGCAGCACTTAGGTAAATAAATCAAAAAGGTGGAATAGAGGGGCTGGAATAGAGCAGCCCTGCTGCTGTCCCTGGAGACAACAACCAGTGTTTGGTCTTTTGGACCCCCTTGGGTGCTGCTAAATGCTGGGGGGCCTTTGTGCAACTCAAAGGGGAGGAGCACTCAGTGGTGCCCCACAAGCTTCATGGATCAGTGTAATGCAGACGCCTGTGGCAAAGGAAATAATTCCACTGATTTCAAGATGCTCAATCAAGACTGGAAAATGTGAGTGTTAAGATGAGTTTTGTTCACAGTTGCATTGCATGGATTTGTCCTGTACCAGCACCGCTCTGTGAAGGAGCATGTGACAGTCCCCACGGGGCCACTTACACGGGCAGATCTGTGCTGCGCACTGTTGGGGAGTAACTTATCTGTGGAAGCCACTGTCTGAAGGACAGCTGGCTTTGCCAGTATTTCTCTGTATGTCCTTTTCTGATAAAAAGGGAAAAAAGAGCTTCATCCACCCTTCCCAGGAGTGGCCAGTGTGAATTTCATGTGATACACGTAATTTGAGGGTTGGGGGCAGAGGAGCTTTTGGAAGCTATTAAATAACTGTACTTAACAGCGATTTAAGAGTAACTCCGTTTCCTTCCTTTCCTTCCCCCTGGAGCACTTCTGGGGCTCAGGCAGGTGGAGGAGAGCACTGCTCCCTGCAGCTGCAAAGAGATGATGAAATGAAATGGAAATTGGAGTTTCCTCAATAAAAGCAGGGATTCAGCTTTGCTTTCCTGCAGGAAAGGGGGGGGGTCTGTTCTTGAGGGGTAGAAAAGGCCATAAAATCCACACTGTAGGATCCAGGTGGAAGCATTGTTTTCCTGTAAGACAGCAGGACCAAGGGCCTGCTGTTCCCTGTGTTAACTGCTCTTGGCTTATCCCATGGAAAATCCCCAGTGTCTTGCTTATGTGACCTTGGGTTTTTATAGGAAAATACCAATATATGCTGTTAGAAAGAAGCACCAGCCAAAGCATGGCTCAATTAAGACAGGTTCTTTCCACTGCTTAAACCAAACAACTGAAAAACCACAACAAAACTAAAACCTTCTAACTGGGGGTTTGCATGCGAAAGTTGGGCTTTCTATGAGAAATGCTTTCTATGGTCTCTTTTATTTATTTGTTAATGGTTCATGTGTGAAATGGAAATGCCCTCATCATACATGCTCCTATCTGCTGTAACCAGCTTTTCCTCATGGCAATGCCTGCTGCTCTGCAAAGAACGGAGATTCTCTGCCCTGTCTAAGTGTGGTAAATGCGACCATAGTTCAGCAATTTGGTGGTTCAGGGGCTGGAGGTTTTGCCCCATTGAATTTGTTGTGGTGTTTCACATGCTCATAGGAGAGGCAACTGCCAGAAATCAGAACAGAGCTGTAAAGCTCATTTAGAAATTACGAATAAGTAATAATGAATAAATAATCATGACCCAAAAGCAAGCTGTGCCCATCTCACCCTGGGTACATCCCTCTGTTTTGAGCCAGACAAAGCAGGCATTACTGGGCTGCAGGAAGGAGGCCAGCCTGAACCCTCCATGTCTGACTAAGTGGAGTTACTCTTGGCATTCACAGGGATGCTCCAGCAAGGCAAGTGACTGGGGGGCAGTGAGGCAGGGTCGTGTGAGTGATAGAGCATCCATCTGCCTTGTGATGAGACCAGGAAGGTAGAAATATGGACATGCATGTTACTATGTCCCAGCTCCTTTCTCCCAGTTTTTGGCCTGGGTCAAGCAAGGCCACTGGGCAAGGGATGGGTGTCAGCCGGACTCAAGGCTGAGCCAGGGCTCCATCATAAAGCCTGTGTCCCCTCATCTCCTCTTTTACATTTATGCCCAGACTGCAGAAGTTGGAAATACTTCCAGTCAATAAAATAGTTTGACAAAACCAATCAATAAAACATTTTTAAAAGCAGTTAAAGATGGAAGAGAGATCCACTGGCTATAAAGCACCAGTGCTACGTGCAGGCTCTCCAGTCAAGGAGCGTGAATTGCTGGTGGTTTCCAAAATCCTCCTTTCCTGTGGGGTAAGGAATAGGAGCATCTCCAGCTGCTGGGATGGGCTCTAATGGCATCAATGGGGCATCCAGGCTCTCTTCTAAGAACCACATCCACTGGCAAAACTTCTTGGTTGTGGGTCTAAAACAGATTGTGCAGAGGCTCATGGTCTCCAAAGCATCCCTGTGCTTCAGCACCTTCCTGCTGCAGTGGGCTGGAGGTGGCAGGGCAGGGCAGAGCTGCTGGTGGGGGTCTGAGGGGCTGCTTGAACATGAGGGAGAGGTGCTGGGGTGTCAGGGCAGCAGCAGAGAGTGCTGCCAGCTGGATGTCTGTGCTGGGGCCAGGCAGAAAGGCCAGCTTGGTGCCACAATGAGCACTGAGAGCTGCAGGTAACCCAGGTGATGTTCCATGGCAAAAACATGAAGCCATTCTTCAGGATCTGGCTAGCCTTTCCATCCTTTTAATCTGGAGGAAGTGGTAAAAAAAACTTGGAGGCCCAAAGCAGGGAAGATCAGAGTGCTCTGCAGAGCCTGTGTGATAACTGAAGCCACACACACTGTTTCTCTTTTGTTTAACTAAAGCCCAGGAAATGTAAACTGTGATGGTTCTGCAAGCAGGAAGCAGTACCACAGATCACTTCCTCAGCAAAGGCAATTATAGGTGTTTGTGGTTTTTGTGTAAGTTTGCAGCTGTCAGTGTGCGACCACTGGGCACTGGCTGTACCTGTGCCCTGCTCACACTGGACACCCAGCCTCGAGGTGGAGGCAGCGGTGACATGTGGTGCCAAGGAACAGGCACCCAAATGTTAAACTTCACACCCAAAGGTTAAACCTCACCATATTGTCTGCTCTTGGATGATGGAGAGAATTTAATTCAGCAGCTCAAAGCCAGGTACCACGTAAGCCAGGTGGAGAGCTGGATGAGAGGTGCTGGAGGCAGGGAGATGGGAAGCTGAGGATGTGGATTTGCAGGTGCTGGAATGGCAAATGAACAGGTTAAACAGAAAACCAAGCAACTGCTGTGCTGTACCTGAGACTGGTGCTGCGTGCACCACAGTGAGCAGCAGCTTGATTGCAGAGCCACTGACTGCGTCCTCTTTCGGGTCCCATGTCAGTTCATCTCAGTAACTACTGACTTTGGAGCAGTTTCCACGCATCCCTCATTGCTTCAACCACTTTTGCTGTGACTGATTTATGCAGGGACCAGATCTTGTCCAGAAAACCATCTGAACTTTGTGAAAGACTCTTTCTTTCTTCCCTGTGAGGGTGGTGAGGCACTGGCACAGGTTGCCCAGAGAAGCTGTGGCTGCCCCATCCCTGGAAGTGTTCAAGGCCAGGTTGGATGGGGTTTGGAGCAACCTGGGATAGTGGAAGGTGTTCCTGCCCATGGCAGGGAATTGGAACAAGATGATCTCTGAAGTCTGAATTCTGTGACTCTATTATAAGAACTGGGGCTGAGTTCTCCCACCTCACTGAGCCCTGGGTTAAGGTGTGGGGCAGCTGCTGCTCTTGGGGGACAAGCACGGTTGGGCTGTGGGCTATCGGGGGTGGAGGGAGACGGCTTCTCTGTCCTCCTTTACTCCCAGGGTCTTTTGCCATGTGCCCAGTGCTGCTCAGACACTAGCAAAGAGCCTGGAGAAGGCGGAACTGGAACCAGCCTTTATTTCTGTGGAAATCACTGCAGTCTCTTGGCAGTGGGAGTGCCTCGCCTCGCTCAATGCTCCCACTGGACTAAAGTTCCTGGTGTTAGATATGTGTATTTATGTTACCGTGGCAGAGCTAACAGTGCTTGGCTCTACGGGAGCACCATAAATATGAGCCTTTCCCTGTCATCCACACTCATCTTGATTTTAGAGCACTTGGTGGTACCTGGAGTATTTAACAGCACCTGGCTCTGACTAATGGTTACAGAAGCATATAAGATAGAAAGATTAGCAGCTCAGATGTCTGATTAATATGTAAATGTACCCTTTTATGTGTGAGGGCTCTTAATGAAGTAGCTCACACTTCTTCCTCTGTATATCAAAGGTGATTGATGGAAAAGTACTTTAGGTGCCTGCTGGAAAGCGTAAAAGTTGGTTTTGTTTACATCTTGCCTTCAAAAAATATCTGTAGACCTAGGGCTGAGATTCCCTAAGGGAGGAAAACCAACCCAGTCTGAATTTAATCTCAACTAATCCAAATTGTTGGCCATGCTCCTGCAGTATCTGTAAATTCTCAGATAGGAATAATCCATCAGGATCTTGTGTAACAATCCACACGGTGTCTTAAATAAACCTTCCTTTTGGCTGTAGCCTGCAGCTGACACCTCCTGTAAATTATTTGATGATACTTTATACGAAATGTTGGAGGCTGAAATGAATGTTGTGGTGAAGGCAGGAGGCCCCAGCCCCATGGAAGATGTTCCCATGCTGCTGCTTCCACCTGGCTCAAGTCACATCACAGCCCCAGTCTCAGAGCCTTCTGCTGGGCAACCCAGGGCAGCTGCGTAGATCAGGGAAATCAAATGAAAATCCTGAGGCATCAGTGGATTTGTGGAATGCAAGGGTTTCCCTGCTGGAGAAAGAACACCGCCTGAGATCTCAGCCATGCAGCACAGGGCGGTGCTGACTGCACCCAGGGCAGGGGCTGTCACCCTCGGGGTGTCCCTGTTGCACCCTGCAACGCTGAGCACTTCTGTGCCCCTGGTGGGCAAAACTGGCAGGTCCTGAGGCAGCAGGCATAGGGTGCCCCTCCAGCCGCAGCCCTGGGATGTGCCTTTCCCTGGAAACATCCCTGAGATCACCGTCCTGAGTCACGTCGGGCTTTCTTCCTCCCCCTACAAACCACTGTGTACGTTTCCAGATCACTCTGCAAAATAAAGCCCATTCTGCTGAAAGTGGTCGTGGAGTGGAAATTTTGTAGTGGTAGTAAAATCTGAGGTGATGCCACAAGCAGAGCAGTGTGTGATGGGGCTGTGGAGCGCTTGCTGCTGCGAGATCTCACACAGATAAGGTGCACTACAGCACCTGGCTGTCAGAGGAGTTCAAAACGTTCAAACCCTGTTACAGCTCTCTTTTGCTGCATCCTTCTCACTCCCGCAGGTATCTGGGTGGCTCAGAGCACACATCGTTTCCACCTCCTCTCCAGGCTGAGGGGAACCCCAGCCTGTCCCCCCAAAGTGAGCCCTGGCCCAGCAGCTCTACCTAAAACGTGTCTCATATTGCTCTCCCTCTGTCAGGGTGTCTCAGAGCTGGCTGAGCCTGCAATTGCTTTGTCAAAAATTTTCCATGCCTCTAGCCAGGTTTTTTTTGGTGCTGGTTTTAAATAGTCAGACCTTCTCTAAGAGCAGGGATTGGAGCAGTGTGAAGTTTCCTTCCAAAGGTATTTGCTGATGTTCTCTCTGTGAGCAAAAATGTCATCACAGTTGGTGAGGAAGGGAAGAGGGAGTGAGCGACAGGGCAGAAAGGCAGCAGCTCGCCATGCCACCAGCAACCACACAAACCATGGCCACACACTCCCCGTTCAGCTCTGGGGAGGAGCATTTGGGACACAGGTCCCCTTCAGCAGTCTTGCAGGAGAGCCCTGCGGAAGGTGCGAGGGCAACAGGGTGACCCCTGACTCCAACCAGGGCAGGCCAGTGAGGGTGGGTGCCAGCCCCTGACCACCATCTGGGCATTTCTCCATAAATAAACACTGCTGCTGGCTCTGAAGGTTTTTTCCTACCATCACATTTACTGGCAGTCATTCACATAATTTTTTCCCCTAACTGCAGCAACCTGGATGTGGTCTGGCATTTTTAAGCGTTGCTTCTTATTTCCTTCCAGTTCCTCTGATGCAGGAGAATCACCTCCTTGTAAGCACTGGCTCAGATAACAGTTTATTGTGTTCCTGATGACAAATTGGTTTACAATAATTATTAGGCTGATGTTTAAAGCTTTCAGTGTAAATCAATGCAATTAAAAAGAAAATAATACTCCATAATTCATACAGAGAAAGATCTTTGTCTATGGCTGTTGTTTCAGAAGAAAATTTTATACGAGAATTGTTCAGTCCCTGTGACACCAGTGTCCAGCTAATGATGCTGAACTGGGACTGTAACACTGCTGTCTCTTCGTATTTCATGGCTACCACGTGCATGGGTTCCCACCATTGACCTGAAATGCTGAGGGGCTGAGAGTTCCCTCTCCTGATTCTTTGTGACAGCAGAAAGAGTTGGTGACTTCAGCATCTTGTTCCAGACTTCCATGATCCTTCTGCTATGAGTTCCCTGCTCTGCCTTCTCTTCCCACCCTTCCATGAGAGGTAGGTCGGAGAGGAAATCAATGGACATTTGGTTGTGTTCCCTGTGAGTTCGTCTGTTCTTCAGCTGGAAGATCTGTCAGAGACTGAATGTTATAATTTATGACTTAAACATCTTCATGAAGGACTTTTGCCTATTATAGCAAAACTGTATTACAAAAGCTGCGGAGAAGACCACCATGCCCTGAATAGGCCTGACTGAGGCCCTGGACCACTTGCTGATGGAAATAAGATAAAGTAAACTCAGGTCTGGGGAGAAAAGAATACATTCAGAGGGATCAAGCCTAACACCTTCGGGGTGGAGGCCACAGCCCCAGGGCTATCAGCTGCCAGGCTCACACAGACCCTTGCACCAAAGGGTGGGGAGAGAGGCTTTGGGTGTGTGGTGAGAAAGCCTCTGGTGAGAGGCTCAGTGGCCGCCCATCCCCCACTGTGCAGAGGAGCCCAGCTGAGGGGCCCTGCACCCGGGGGGAGCTCATCCACATGAAGGCCAGAGGGGGTGACATGGCCCATCAAAAGCCTCCCCCAAAGGGGTTCCCAGACCCTGCACCAGAGCACTGCAGATGATGCAACAGACCCTCAGTGTTGCAAGGGACAGTGTCACACTGACCCCCTGCAAGGGAGGCACGTGGGGGTTCCCACCTGGCCCAAATGTATATTGATCCACGGGATTCTATACTACACTTTTCGGCGTGACATGGCATGGCACGGCAGCAGCAGCAGGGGCCCCTCACCACCTGGAGGACCAGATGGAGGGGAGCAATGAGACGTCTTTGCAACCCCCGGAAGGGTGATATGCTTCCACCTAACCCTTGTCACTCTCTCCCTGTCCCCACATCCACCCACCCACGATTTTCTTTCTTTCTTTCTTTCTTTCTTTCTTTCTTTCTTTCTTTCTTTCTTTCTTTCTTTCTTTCTTTCTTTCTTTCTTTCTTTCTTTCTTTCTTTCTTTCTTTCTTTCTTTCTTTCTTTCTTTCTTTCTTTCTTTCTTTCTTTCTTTCTTTCTTTCTTTCTTTCTTTCTTTCTTTCTTNCCTTCCTTCCTTCCTTCCTTCCTTCCTTCTTTTTGCCTCTTTTACTATTAAATAAAATATATCAATTTTTTGGCACCAACATCTAACCTCGTTTGGTTTTAATCACATTTTTTGGGTATATTTTGAACCTTTCTGGGTCCAATCCATTTTATTCCCAGAGGCTTAGCTTCCTTTGGTCTTCCGTGTTTGTAACAAGATGTTTAAGGGTTCGCAAAGTACGTAATAGTCAAAAAGCTTTGATCTCCCAGGCAGATTGGGGAAAAACAAAGGGAAGGATACAGCCCTCCCTTGACAGACTGAGGAAAGGGACTGGTCCATCACTGTCTCACATGATGAGCCACTGTTTGTACCAGGTGGGAGACACCCAGAGTGGACTGTTCATTCCTGCCTGAGATGACTTTGTGTCACACCTCCCTTTTTGGAAATGTCCCTCACTGTCAGGCTCCCCTGGGCATGAGCACCTGCCCTCTCCCACCTCAGCCCACAGCAGCAGCAGCAGGAGGAGGTTCACTGGGCCGGGAGAGAAGGACCGTCATGGCTGGTGAGCTCAGGCTGTCCTGGAAGAATGGCAGTCTGGGTTCTGACTTTAGTGACAAAATTATTAATAGATTTTTACCCAATGACTGTTTGGTGGGTTTGAAATGTAAATATTCTCAGTGTAGAGTGAAATTTAGGAACTGCAGAAAATTGGGTCACTACTGGGTCACTCCTTTACAAGATGATATTGTAGCTCACAGACTTAATATTTATCTATATATACACTTATATATTTATATATATTAAAATATGTATGTAGTATATTCACTTTGCTGTCATATAGCAGGTTACTCATATATTAATAATAACTAACAACACAGATCTTAGATCTGGGTGGAGAATATCCAAAGTTTCTGCAGTTCAGTTCTGTTCTAAGGCTTCAAATCCTTTGATTCTACGTTATAAAAACAGACCTAAAATTGCTCAAGAGACATCCAGCATTTCAAAGCCACGTTTCTTGATCTGACAGTGCTTTAAAATTTGGCCACTATGCAGAGTCAACCTCTGTGTCCCTTGGTAAGGGTGTGCATTGCAAAGTCCTAAAGCAACTTCATGATGAGTTCAACTTCACCCTGTAATTTGCATTCAGCCCTTTACAGCTATATCTGGGTCTTCCGTGGTAGATTTTTTTTTTCTTTTTCAATTCTAAACCAATTTAAAGCCTTTTAATGGCAGTAAGTGTACACCTGATCTGCTGTTTTCAAGCTGCAATTTATGTTGTCTCGCAGCAGCATTAATTCCAGCCCCGAGGTGGGAGAAGGGCTTACGGCCGCCAGACTGATGAGGAGGAATGGATCTGTGCTATTTAATTAGGAGCAGCAGCCGCTTCCCACAGAGCTGCCAGCACAGGACCTGGAGGCAGCCCAAGCACCAGACACCCCCCGGGGCATGGCCAGTCCTGGGCCCTGCCCTGCACCCACCCACAGTGGTGGAACCCTCCAAGGGGGCAGAGCAGGAGTGCAGCTGGCACACGGCTCCAAGCCCCTAGCCAGCGCTCCTAGGTACAGATTTGCTACATCAACCTCAAGGCACAAACTCCATCATTTTGGACCTGGGATTCACCCTGAGTGCAGTCTTGTTCTGGGGACCCTAAAGATTATGTGTAGCACTGTGTAGAATAAGAGATAAAAAACCCACTCAAATTTCCCTTCCTGCGGGAGAGCATTGATTATTTTTGTGCTACAAATTGCTCTTTGTTTAAGGAAGATTTTCGAACAGTCCTGATGAGTCCTGCTTGCTCCAAAACACCTGGGACAGAGAAGTCCTCACTCTTGGAGGGAGGATGGCTGACTATAAACTTTCTGTGTTTTCTAAAACCAGAGAAAAATTGTCAAGGAAGAATATGTGCTGCCAATGGTCTTTCAGGTGTTTTTCAAGGGCAGAAGTGAAACTGCACGCCATGTGACAGGGACATAAACCATCACAAAACATGTATGTGTCAGAAGAGGTGTAGGGTGGTTTTCTTTGCCTTTTCTGCTACCTTTGTCCCTGGCCTTGCAAGTGGGACAAATGCTTCTCAAAATGCCTCTGGGACAAATGCTTCTGGGAGACTCTGGGGGAAGGCAAAGAAAAAACTAGGAAAGAGGCAGATAAAACTAGAAGCAGCAGGACGTGATGGATGTATTTGCATATTATTTTGCATTTGTGAGAACAGTCATAACCCGCTTATAGAAGGATGACATCAAGCAAATGACATATCAGCAAATTAGTTTTAAAGCCTTTCATTTTGTTTCCAAAATAAGTTCTCTGCAGTTATTTTTCTTTTTAATCTAGGTCCGTCAAATCTACTTACTGGGATTTACGGACTGAAATTTGGGATAGCTTTGTTTTATCTGTCATGCCAAAAACCAGATAAATAAACACAACCTTGTTAAGTGGGACTGGAAACTGCAGGGTTAAGGGATAATGATGAGAAATGTGCCTGAATGGGAGATGGGAGCATGGTCAGACACTGGCAACTTCATGGGGTGGGGCCAGTCTTTAATCATCCGGTTTAATCACACAGAGTGCCCGCCACTGGGAGAAACCAGTCCCCGACCCCTTCTTTTCAAACATTTCTGCCTAATTCTGGTTCCAAAACTTTTCTATACTCAAGAAAATGGGGCTTCCTTTTATATGGGAAGGAAAATGATACAAGCAGAGCTCAGTAATTTTCAGAATATATTGGGAAGAAAAGGCATTGATTTTGTCAGGTACCAGGTGAGCCCTGAAAAAAGGATCTTTTGATAATGCAGAACAGCCGCTGATAATGTGGAAAAGGCACTTGATCCTTGCAGAAATGTTCAATAAATGTGTCATGTTTGGGGGAAACCAATTTCAGCTGTGGTCATACCGCAGGATGGAGTGTCCCACAGTGACCCTAAGTGTGCAGCATAGCACAGGCCACCACTGGTCACTGATACTGGCCACACAGCTCTCAGAAGTGGTCATAGTGATTGTCAGTGGTGCTCGGGCCATCACAGATGGACAGCAGTGAAAGCAAGCTTGGAAACCAGACCTAGACATACATGGAACAGCACATGGGAGGGTATGACTAATGAAGGATGGGGACCTATTCCAAGTTATTCCATTCACTGTAGGGTTACAGAAAGAACTTCATATCTTTTTAATGAGATTTCAAATTAGACTGCTAAAGGTAATAATGTTGTTGTGATTTACAGAGATATTTGAGTCTTCAAAACTGTTGATTAAGGAATTAGAAGTATATAAAATTAATGTAGCACATGCTGAGTGGATTTCAAGGCAAGGGATTTACAAGCCTCACAACAGAGCTGCAAACAGGGGAGCAAGGGAGCTTGTGTCTGCCTAGCTCTGGTGTGGCTCAGGTCTTGCTCTGTCACAGTTTAACACTTCTGTCTGTGGTTTTGGGGAGAAAATGAAACAGCCACAGATGACATAAAATCAGAAGAAAGGTGAAGAATGAGGTAGTAAGTCACCGAGGCTGAAAATTTGGGCTTTCTACCTTGGCACAAATAAACGGTGTTTGTTTATTTATTTGTTTGTTTGTTTTTAAACAAGGTTAAGCATCAAGCCCTGCATCTTGGAGGTCAGGAGCCAGGCTGTGTTTGCAGGACAGGGATTGCTGCCCAGACAAGCAGGAAGCCAGAGAACAACTGAGAGATTATGGCGAGTTAAGGCTCCTCGTCCAGAACTGTAGCTTGAACTTAAAGGAATGATTTTGGTGGGATAGAGGGAGGAAGTTCAGCACTGGTAAGGAGACATTCTTGTTTCTGTTGGATGACGCATGAAGATTTCTGAAGCAGAACCTAGCAGGGTCTGAGACAGGGCTGGTACAGGGGGCCTTTCTGACCTGATAATCTATGAACTGCGCCGCATGTTTCAAATAATGCCCGGTGTGGGTGGATGGAATGTGTGCCAGCTCAACCCAGATGTGCTTTGTCTTCCTGAAGCCTGTTGTTGGAGGTGCTCACTCACCTCCTTGCTGGGGCTTTGTGTGCTCTGGACACACTGATGAGTACAGAGGTGGGGAAAGAGGGATTCAGGTGATACATTTTACATTTCCCCTTTGCTGCTGCCTTTTGCTCCTCTGTAGCTGCTTGGTGAGAGCCAGCTGTAGCCTTCAAGCATTAGAAATATTTAAAAATCATCCCCTTTGCTCAGAGGAAAGGGGGCATAGCAAACAACTGCCACGTTCCCCGAGAGATCAATAACACCCTGCAGGAAGCTAAATCGTCTTTTATTAATCTGATGAATTAGCCTGATACAGGGAGGAAGAGATCAACAGCATGGAAAATAAATGCATGCCCTGAGGCAAAGCTTGTCAGCTATGGAAATAGAAGTGTCTTTTGTTTTATCCATAACAAATAATCTTGAAAGTTAGGCTGGGAGACCAAAGTGACTTCTGAGGGTTGTTAGTGCAATGTGGATAGAGAAACTCACTTCTCTCTTTGAAAAGCAATTACACGATCACACAGAGACAAGCAGTTTCCCTGCTGTGCTGCTGAATTAAAAAGCCTGAAAATCTTCCTCCTTACACTTCAAGAGGGACTGATTCAGCCAAGTACTTAGGTATATGTTTCAGCTCCAGAGTCATTCCAGGGAGCTCAGCTTTAGCCTTGAAGAATCAGGATCTGGGGAAAAAGACGAAATGAAACGGCATCAAATTTCTATCTTCTATCGAAGAACGCAAAAGAGAGTTTTCATACTAAGGAACAAAAATCAGCACCGCTGGCCAGCTACCCTGAAGAGGCAGCCCTGGCCCTGGGTTTTTCCCTTGCCCTTACGGGAACAAGTTGCACACAGCCAAGAATCGTTGTGGCTTTATCTCTGAAAATGGCATGATTCAGCCATTCCTTAGACAATGTGATCAGCTTTTTGAAAGTCTCCACACTACCTTTGGTTGCATTGATTTGACAAAATCAGGGCTGGCTATTTTGAGTTTTCAAAGCATATTCAATTTGCCAGTGTGGAGAGACTCCTGATGTGACTTAGGGATGTAGTTCGGTGGTGGACTTGGCAGTGTTGGTTAATGTTTGGACCCAAAGATCTTTGGGTCTTTTCCAACCTAAATGGTTCTGTGACTCTATGATTTGTGTCCATTTTCTTTTAGGAACATGGTGCAGCATCACCCAGCCATGCTCTGCCTGGGGCAGAGCAACCTGAACCCAGCAGCTCTGCAGCAGAACTGGGGCAGATTCTTGTGACTGCTGGAGAGTTTTGTTTCCTGCAGGTGCAGAGGCTCAGCAGGAGCTTTTACACACCTGCTCGTTTCCCAGTAAAACAAGCATGAATGCTTATTTCAGAGCCAGGATGATTGATGTGTCAACTCTCATTTCATTTAGTGTTTTCGCAAGAGTGAGAATTTCAGTTTCATTTCAAAAGTCCGCATTTCTTGCTTAAACTGTCAGAAACTGCTTGAAGAAATTTTAAGACAGATTTAGGATTTGAGGGTATGTCAGAATTTGCAAATGACTGTGCATGGCAATCTGAATTGATAGATATGGCTCTAAAATTGCCACTCGGGGCGATTTTTTGAAGGCGTGTTAAAGTAATTCTGAAAGATCTTCAAGCGGAGAGCACAAGGATCTTGGTGTATTTTCTTGGTGTTGAGTTAAGGGCTATATTTTCCCCACCAAACTCCACAGCCTGAGTCAAAACAGAAAACCACTCTGGTCTCTAATCCAATCTTTACAATTTGCTATTATTTTTTATTAGATAGAAAATACAAATACACAAATAGTCCCTTACCTTTATTGGGCCTGTGCAAGCCACAAGGTGTTGCCAAAAAGCAAGCAGGGAATTCTGCAGGTGCAAAACTCAGTTCAAATGATAAACTACCTCCAGCGTCACTGCTTTGCTCATTTCCCATCCCTATGGGCAAATATGAATTTTTTTCTGAACCTTTAATCTACAACACTGAATAAAGTTATGTAAATCTGGTGCAATGAAGGAGGCTTATAAGCTGTGGTAGGTATATCATGGTCCTCTCCCAATCTATGAAATTGCTTTACAGCCAGGCCATAATCGCAGTGACAGACATGCTTGATTGAGTTTTGTCTCTCTGTTAATCTATGGAGTCATTTGCAGGTGAAAATGAAGAGCTGTGTGTATCTGGGAAACTGGGGATGGACTGAAAAATTATCCTTTTAATACTGAGCATGGAGATTCCCTTGTGCTATTATAGGAGTGCATTTTAGGATTAGAGTCTTTGGAAGCTTCTCGTTATAACTGTGATTGATTTTTTAGTGGTTTTCCCCCATAAAGTAATATTAGATATTAAAGAGCATATATTTTAGGTGATAGTGAAAAACTGAAGATTAAGGCAAGGTACTGTGAATGTGAGTGCGTAAGAGATAGTGAAGATGACTCATTTCTCTAATGCACAGAGTGAAAGCTTAACTGAAAGGGTGAACAGATGAGAGGCAGAGCACAAGTGGTGTTTTATTGTCAGATCCTGAGAAATGTCACTGCAGACTCTCAGGGGAATTCTGCCTGAGCTTTCCTGTTATAAGTACCATTTGTTGTACATGAAAGAAACCAATGACGAGGGGGTAGATGGCCTTTCGCAGTGGGATGAGGAGAGCCATACCTTCCAGGCAGGGTGGACTTGCAATGGCATGTACCAAAGTAGCCAGGAAGGCTGACTGTGTCCTTTCCTGGTAAGGATGAGCCAAGAAGAGCTACATCAAAGTAGGGGAAGGTTATCTTAAGTCTACAATTACAGACTTGGTGGGAGTCACCAGATCCTGAAGCGGTGCATGAGGTTAAATCCAGCCGGTGCAGACTGGAAGGGCTTTTCTCCTCTTTTTTTTGCACAAGGGGGTTCATGCTGCTGCTGGAACCTTGTGTGGCTGCAGTCCTCCTGTGCAGCCCTGGAGGGTTCACACTGCCACTGTGAAAAGGAGATAAAAGCTCTTCTTATCCACGCGGCTCCTCTCAGATATCGAGATGATTAAGCACGCGCATTGGTAAAATGTGCCCCAGCACCCCTTATTATTGATGAGAGGGATGACTGGGAGCAATGAGTCAAAGTGAAAAATCAAAAGACAAGGTGAAGCAGTGGGGAGATTGCGACTCCCAGTCACCAAGGCTCTGCCATGGTTCTTGCTGACAGGGCTGCTTCCCATCCAGAAGGAAGGACCCTGTCAACAACCAGGTTGCAGATGGGGCAAAGAGGTCTTGGTTGCTCCTTGTCTAATCGTCATCATATGAGCTGTCCCCCTCTCCTGAGAAGGCTGTCCCCAGACAGGTGACAGTGTGGAGCAGTGCCAGAGCAGATGTCAAGAGGCTGAAGCAAGGAGGGAGTCACTGGACTTGAGAGGACTTGGCCCTCCTTGTGCAGAGCCATTTGATTTTCCGGTTTCCCTTGGAGAAAGAAGAGGAAGAGTAGACAAAATGAAACAAAGAGTACCTTGACATATTGACTCATTTCCATGCCCAAAGCTGTGTCCTCAGGCTCCCTGCTGGCTCCTCTCATCTGCACTCAATTATACACCCAGTAAGATGGTGAATACTGGGAGATCTGATCATATTTCTGTGAAAATCAATGGCAAGCCTTCCCTGGTGCCGGACCAGGCTTCTGTGATGGAAAGCTTCTTGTGAACTAGGAAAGTTGGTGGGAGAAAAAAACTCAACTTCTTAAAAATCCTTTGCAGTGATCAGCATTTAAATTTAGCCATTCAGGGACTTTTGATCCAATGTGAATGGAAAATTGTAACCTTTGCTGAAGAGCGTGATTCTGCTCAGCGGGAGGTGGCAGGATGCTCTGGATCTCGTGGGCTTGAACCCAGAGGGAGGTTCGTTTTCAGGTCTCATGTTGACTAAGTTCTCCTCTCTCATTTAGAGAGGGTAGTGTTACTGTAAGGAGGGATATTCAGATGATCGTTGCCTTGGGCCCTTCAGAAAAATTGCCACATTTTACATTAAGGGCAACCTTCCTCACATAGTACATCTCTGCAATTAATTGTCTTGACACATGATTAGTACCTAGGGGCAAGGACAGATCGTTCTGTTGATTGGGCAGGGATGTGTTATTAATTGTATAAACTGGCTTATAGTCAAAGGACACAAACCAGTGGCTGCAGTTACTGTCACTGTGGAACTGATATTTGAAAGAGCACTGGAGATTTGTGGCAGGGCAATGCTCCTTTGCCATCCCAATATGATTAAGATTCTCTCAGTGCAGCTCCTAAGAAATTAGTCTTTAAACCTGATCCCCTGCAACACCAGGTCAGCTGGTATTACTGGTACCATGCTGCACCCTCTCATTTCCTCTTTGTTTTCCCTCATTGCCCAGACATGGCAGACAGACAGAAGAGCAAGCAGCTTCTCCCAGGTGGCAGGGAGCAGTGTGGAGTTTTGTACTCAAAAAAGGAACTAGCTGACCTTGACTCATTCTGAAATGACATGATGTCCCTTTTAGAGTTTTAATGCCATTTTTTCTGCCAAGAAGTCATTTTGAAAGGAAATAAGTTCATGAAGGGTGTTACAAGATTTAGCAGAAGCAAACATCAAAAAACTCAAAAATAATAATAATGATCATATCTTGTAATTTCTTCTCTCTGCATCCCACGTAGTTGAAGCAATTTTATAGCTATTGTTACATTGTGCAGGATCTCTTCACAGTGTTAATTACCAGATGAGCTAATACAGTTTGAGCCTTACATACTTCACCAAAATGAATCCCCAAGTTTTTCACTGCTGATTACACACTGTTTGTACCAATGAGGATGCTTTGAAGAGCATACCTGGACATACAAGAGGCAGCCACAGATGAGTAGGAATGATGGCTCCTTCCACAGGTGAACGTGTACAGGAGAAGCTGCGAGGTGAAGGCGAAAGGAAAGTCCGATGGCCCAAGGTGGGGGGGATGTGTGAGATGTGATGAAGACGGAGCCAAATATTAAGGGTTTTTTTCAGGTTAATGCCATTAGCTGTGAGCTGTGCATTTCAACACCTGCAACATCTCTGCTGACAGGAGGCAGTTCCATACACTGCATTTTATTCATGTTTGTTCTCTTTTTGTTTCCAGGCATGTGGGCTCTGAGGGGAGCAGCTGACGCTTGCACGCTTTCAGTACCTCTTGCACGAGCAGCTCCCATGCTCATTTCTAAACCTGTCCGACATCCCTGGAGCTGGTGGTGGTGCCCAGGGTGGGGAGGACACTCCTGCCCTCAGCCTTGGGGTGACCCTCCTACCCCCAAGTCCTGCCCAAACACATGACAAGCTGGCTGCCTGCATGCAGCTTCACACAGTGCTGCCAAAATTCCTCATCTTGACAGCATCACCCTCTGCTCTCATTACTTTAGAAACAGAAATTGTCCATACCAAGTTTTTATAGTGATACCTAAAGGGATATGCATGTTATGTTACACACTGTTATTAAGTGCCTCAGGCATCAGCAATCTTTTTTCCTGCCAGCACTGATTCATTAAGCAGCATACAGAAGTATAACAGTGACTGGTATTAGCTTATATCTCCCTTGCTAACCAGACTCTAACCTGTCTTCTTCATTTTTATTTCCAGTGTTTTGCATTGTTGTAATGAAGAACAAACAGCACAGGAGAAAAAGCACCTACAGAACTGTGGCTTTTTGGCTTGTGCGTTTCTACCAGGTCCAAGTGGTTCACTGATAGGACTTTTACATATTGCAAATTCAAAAAGAAAGACTTCTTGGTCTAAAAATTGTCTTGATTTAAATGGGATCTCAAATTGAGAATAAACTTTTCAAGTTTAAGCACATTCAAGAGTTGCAGGCCATTTTACCTGGTAATGTACAGGGATGTCCAGGGCCCTAGAAAGCTTATGTAGAAGCATAGGGAGGAAAAATAGATAAACCAGATAAAGAAGAAAACAGCCCAAAAAAGGCATAATGAGAAATAATGAACGTTATGCTCTCTCCCCACAGGAGAAAACTGCTCAAACGTCAGGGGCAGCCCGGTTTGTTTCAGCAGAAGCGTGGTGTGGTGCAGGAGGCTCCAGTGCTGCCTTGCGCAGAACGTGCTAAAGGCTGCGGTGCCCTGGTTTTCGCAGGGCCGTGCAACACTTTGCTCTTACAGTTGATCACCTTTGTGTTTGTGTCAAACCTCATGGAAACAGAATTAAAAATAACATAACATAAACTACACGATGTACAGAGCAAGTTGTGGGACCGCTCAGGGCATGTAGCGGAGATGGACAGGCAGCCCCAGTGCACAGGAGGGCTACACAGCCGAAATGCTGCCTGGCCCTGGGTGGATTTTTACATCTTGCTGACCATTTTCCTCAGCCAGCTGTGTGGAATTTCCTTTGTTTCTGGCTTCTGCTCTGTTACATCTGTGGTGATTGTGCAGGAGAAGTGACAAAAAGCTCATCCAACTAGGAGCCCCAGTGTCTCAACCTTGCACACCTTCCACAACATGAACACTTTCACTAATGCTTTTTTTATTTTAAAGCCAGGTCCTAGGAAGCTCTGGGTCTGTTGCTGGGCTCTGTGGTGCTGCCACAGGGCTCTCAGTGCCCTGTGCCAAGAGTGACTGGGTGTTGGCAATGGCCCCTCTGCCCTCAAGGCTTGGACCCCATAATATTTCTTTCCTTGTCCTGTCAGAAATGACCCCCACGCTCTGCTCCTGCTCACATCCTGAATTTTTAAGCATCTTCAGATAGTAAGGACTTCAGAGCTGCTCCTGAAAAGAACCCTGAGATTAACACCGCAACAGCAGTAAAAGTGATGCACCAACCTCTAATAAAGGTTAAGTGCCCTGTTAACCAAATACTTCATGTCTCAATTCAGTTTAAACCCTACTAAGAAAAATTTGTTCCTTTGAAGTGGACAAAAAATGTTTTCAACTGATGATGCACATTTTAAATTAATTTAAAAATTGTTATTATATTAAGATATACTAATGACAATGAAGAGATGTGTGTGGGTGCCTGGGGCAAGACCAGGGCAGACACATTCTTCAATATGAATTAATTTTTTTTTCACGTATTATGTAATCACCCATCATGTGTTTTATTATTGTTAATAATTAATTTGCATTATATTAATATTTATTATTGTTCTGGCCCTCAGAAGAATCCTAGGGCTCTGGGGAGCAAAATGAGCTCTGTCAAACTCCTCATGTTCCAGCTGCAATGGGAAGGTGTGATCGTATTGCTCCATGTAGGCAGAAGTGAGCTCTGTGTCTGAATTTAAAACATCACTGACACAAAAATGGAAGGATAGTTCTGAGGACAGGGGGGTTTCCCCAGGTCAGAGCTTCTTGCAGTGTCTCTGGTGCTCTGGGTGTGGATGACCTCCTCTTTTATTTGTTTTTGTTGTAGGCAGTAATTTTGTGAGTAGTTTTCTAGGCAAGCAAAGGTTGAACTTTTGAAGCAAATGCACGCGGCATGACCTTTATGTCTCTTAGCCACTGTCAGGCTTCTCTGAGTGCTCTGCACCCTGACATTCAGTAGGGCAGTAAAGAAATGAAAAGTTCTAATGTAACCTTTATAAAAATAGTTGAAATGATAGTTTAGTTTTTAATCTCCCACTATGGTGTTAAAATAAGCTCAATAAACTTTGAAGGTAAATTACATTCAGAAGGAGTTCAATTTAAATAACATTAAGGTTATGATAGTCAGCAAATTATGTCCTAAACTGCTGCTTCAAGAAAAAAAAGATACATTTAGGGTGGCATTGTTGACCTTTCCAATTTTTGGATAATACTCGGGCCACTATTAATTTTTTGGTAGGTGATCTGGAACCTGAGGTCCTTTCTTCTTGCATATCCTGCCAGGCAATCAAGAGGATGTTGTAGATGAGCACCTCTCAGCAGCTGGGGCAGATGAGTCTTGTGTATTTGAGCTGCAGCATTGTGCTTCCGGTCATCTTTAGAAATAACCTGCACAAAAAATAGGACCAAAAAAACTGTTTGAAGTGAAGAGGAAGAAATGAAACAGAAGAATGGTTTGAACAAGGTTGCAAAGTTGTTTGATAGTGAAAATAATTTCTCGGCCTTCATATAAAGTAGCATGTTTTGCAGGGTGATCATTACAGATCAGGCTATAAAATCAGGCTGAGCTTGTGGCTCTGAAGTACCTGTTGGAAACTCAACATGCCATAGGGTCACATATCCGAATATGTGCTGAAAACAACTGCTGTGTGGTGATTGAAGTCTGTATGAGAGATAAAAGTTAAGTAGAACTGTATATACAAGACTATGTCTTGCATCTTTCATGGAGGGATCTGAAACTATTTCTCAAACACATATTTCTCAGGACTGTTTTACCCAAAATGCTCTCCTTCTGCAGTCTGTGGTGATACAGCAATCTTTATCCATTGCCCTGGATGCAATTTTGGGCTCTGTTTTGTCTAACTGCACAAAACATACTCAGGAAGGTGAGGGACATGTGCCCAGCAATGGTTTTTTTGGGTGTTTCAATTCATGAGAGATAACACCATTCTACTTGTTCTCTTGCAAAATTAAATCTTCTCCCATGTAGTCAGCCTTTAATTGCCTGTAGTGCTTAGACAGAGCTTGGAGAGGAACTATAAAAGGATTTCTTTAAATAGGTAGGGCTAGAGAAAACAGTGTTTCTTGAGCTCTGCTCCCCCTCTCCTGCCTCTGTATCTGCTCAGCCTGACTGTATCTTTCACAGTGGAAGGGGACATATGGCTTGCAGTGGAGGAAGCACCAGGGAAGGTGAATACAGTGAAAAAATACAGTATTGCCACCAGTTCAGCTAGACCAGAAGCTATTACTGGAGAACTGAGTTTATTTCTTACAGCTGTTGGGAGGTTTCTGTTCCTGTGAAGCTGAGGTGAGCACAGTGAAGGTGTGGGAGGTAATGTTCAGTGTGGAGAAGAGGGACAGAGGAAAAGCAGTTTGCACTACCAGGGAAAATGTGCCAAAGGGAAGCAAACAAATCTTACCTGTGGGTGATAAAAGGATAGATGCACATTATAGACTAGTGGGGGCTATTTTCTGGAGAAATTGTCATCTCTACTAGCAGGTGAGTGGGATTGCAGTGCTAAAGACTCATTGCTTTGTTCCCAATGCTGCTCTAGGCTTAGGTAATTTCACACTTTCACACTTTCTCTATGAAGAAATAATCTGCTGAATGAGTTTTACTGTATAATTTTCAACGAATATAATTTAAAAAGGTTTCAGTAAAACAGCTCTTTACCCCTTGAAGGAAACTGAGAAGTAGGAGGTCAAAAATTAGTGATCTAGTTTCATGTTATTAGATTTCTCCTAATCAAGGCACCAGCAAATATACTGCATTAATAGAGCACCAACTGTGTAGAACAAATAGATTATGATTTTTTTTATGGTGTTGCTATAAATACTTTGTCCCTACCTAGATTTGCCATTGAAAGTGAGGTATGACATTTTAACACACGTAAAGAATCATATCTGCATAAAAGTTACTTTTAACTTTTTGTGACTAATTCAGAATATGAGGACTTTTTAAAAAGTCTTGGTTCTTTCTTCTTGAAAATTTAGGCAGATGAGTGTGTTACAGATGCTGAATTGAAGGGGGTTTCAAACCTATGGTTATATTGGCTCTAGCTGGACTTTAATCAAACTGGGGGCATTTATATACTCTTACTAACGAAAGATATGACTTGTTCCAGGGCATAAAACTGATAAGGAAGGAATGGGCTAAAAATGTGATAATCCATGAAATTATCTGACCTCGAACACCTGGAAGTTAAGAGAAACGTTTCCACTGGCTTGTAGTCAGGACATGGCTTAGTAAGGGAAAAAGCATATTTTGTTTTTTTTCAGTGACTGTCCCCTCTTTCTATGAAATGCAAAATTCTGTCTAGAATTCTCTCATTCCTTGCCCTTTTATGAGTTTTTCCTTTTTTTCACTCAGTATTTGCTCATTAGTTTTTCAGTTAAAGTATGTACATGTGATCATAGAATGTAGAAGTTAGGTTTACTCTGCTGAAATTTTTGTAAAACAGAGGAAATTTTAGAAAAGTTATGAAAAAAAATCCCTAAATTCTGCCAAGTTTATTTTATTGTCTATTAGAAATTTTAGGTGAAAATATTGAAGGAAGAATAGTAAAGAAAGTGTTTCAACAATACAAGAAGGCAAATATTTAATGAAGTATTTATCTGCAAACTAATTAAATGAAACTAAAATCAGAATTGTATTTTACTTTAAAGTTTACAATACAATATCTGGGTGGGGGAAGACCCCTTCATATTTGATGAAAAGCTCTCTAAGGTAGGAAAAAAATTCACGTCAGAGATTTCTGCCTGTTTTATCTGTTAAACAGGAGCAGGAAATTGAAGTCAAACACTTACATTTAGCAGCAACAGAATGATGCGCCTGCTACAGCCCACACGGCTGGCACTGTTTCCTCACCTGTCACCAGTGTGGTCTCCGAGTGTCTCACTGCCACTGGATTGCCCCAGACCAACGGGCTGGGGTCTCTTTGGAGGGCTGGGATCTCCAGAGGGCTGGGATCTCTCTCAGGGCAGGTCATTGCAACCTGGTATTTGAAGATGTTCCTGAGCACATTCATTCCTCTGTGTGCAAAGCCCTAATGTTTTTTTTGGACAACCCTGAGCATGCTTATGAATAGTTCATAGTAAAAGCTTCCACGGAGAATATAAAAAGCAATTAAATCTTAATGGCCTGATGTTTACATTTTTGAACTTCAGGCTGGAAAGCCTGAGTGCAAATTGTTCTGACACAACTAACGTTTTTGCTGTGAGGGGATTTGTGATAAGCACTGGGCAAAAAAATGGATCTAACCAATCTAGTCGCTCATTTTTTCATATGCATTTTCTTTATATCACTAGAAGTGAGGGTTTTCAGTGCCATTTTCGGCGACAGTTCCCTCAGCAAAATGACTGTCAGTATGTGCAGATTTAAGGTCCCAGGGAGAGGGGAACGTTGTCTCACCCAGGCAGAGACATCAGGATGAAAATGCTGTCCCCGAACACCATCAGGGTATTTAGACACCACCCCCATGAGAGCCACGATGACTACACACAAATAAAACATGACTCGAGTACTCAAAGTACTTTATAGCTGCTTTTAAGGATTCAATCCCACAGAGGCAGCAGCCTCATGGCGGGGTTCTACCTAGGCTGGGACTTGGGACCCACCTACATAGACCTGCTACCAAGCTTTTGTGGGTATGTTATGCCAAGTAAAGCAGCAGGTCTTAGCTTCAAATAAAACTTCCCCTTTGACACAAGGGAGGATGACATTTTTGGTGCTTTTAGGTTTTCTGTTCCCCACTGGCCTTTGCCATCTCAAATTTTGTTACCCACAGACCAAGAGAAACATCAAGGGAGTCAAAGGCGAAGGCTTCCCTTTCAGCCTTGAAGACTGCATGTCTTTGTGCCTGACACAGTTTTATTTATCTTAAAATACAGTAGTAAGTAACCACAGAATCATAGAATGGATTCATAGAATATCCTAAGTTGGAAGGGACCCACAAAGATCATCGAGTCCAGTTTCTGGCTTTGCACGGGACAAGCCCGTCACACCAAGTGTTTGAGAGTGTGGGCCAAATGCTTCTGGAACTCTGACAGGTTTGTATCACATGCACTCTTCCTCATCTTGTCCTTCTGGCTCACCTTGCCTCTGACATGGAGGGATCAGCCATGCCTGGGACAAGGCTTCCTGACCAACAGGGCTGCCAAGGCATGCCAGCCAAGGAGAATGTCTTCCTGCAGGCACCTGCATGAGCGTGCTGGCTCTCAGAGGGGACCCATCTGGTACAGGTTGAAAGCAGTGACCCAGAGTTATGTGGATCCTCTGCATCACCTAGACTTCATCTGCTTGGCTTCTAACCTTTGAAAAACCCTCTGCCTCAGGGAATGGCCTTAAATGCACAGAGCTGTGACAGTGATACAAGGAGTAAGAGTCTTGTGGCATGTAAGTGTTGTCTTGGCCAGCTCGATGTCTTTTGCTCTTTTCTCTCTGTGTATTTGAGTCTGCAATCAATAGTGAAATTAAAAGGACGTGGGTTTAGTCCACCCACGGACTTTCATTGTCCTGCTTGGAGATGCCAGATCTGCAGTGTTTTGCTAATCTGTGCTCAAATGCTGGGTAGTCCTTGCCTAAAGATTGCTGCTCTCCAAAAAACCCCACGTTTCCTGTTGTCTGTCGAGAGAAGTTACACTGGCTCATGCTCTCATTACAAGCAGGGCAGCTCTGCTGTTGATTTCAATCAGAACAGGATTGGAACTACTGTCATTTTAGTATCAGTGTAGGTTACGAGCAGATGGTATTGCCTGACATTTAGTCCAGTGCAAGATTTCTGGCTTGGGCTGAAGCAAAATAACTCTATTGCAGTCTTCCATCAGTGAGAAAAGATAACACTTAATGAGGGCATTTTTCAGGATTTGTCAGAAAAAGAAAAGAAATTTAATGCATGTAGCTATTTTAAAATACATAAGCTCCACATGCATGTTTGTGTATGTGTGTGTGTACATGAACACATCAGTTCTGGGTTTTTTGGGTTTGGGTTTTTTTGTACAGAAATATAATTTTTCTTATTGCTAAAGTCTGTTATGTAGGCCAGAAAAGCAAGCTGTCTCCAAAATACTTAGGCAAAACTTTCCAAGAACAATTAGTATAACCAGAATATGTTTTTTTTTCCTTATTGAGATTGTGTCTGTTTTAGTGACAGCCCCGTGTGTGAAGTTAGCATGCAATGAGGGCCACAGTTAGTGCGGTCTCTATATAAAATACTCAGTGCAAGTGTGTGTGTGTATTTCTCTGTGCTGAGGCCATTATAACATCACCACAATAGCTTTTGAACAATTCATGAAATGAAAAATCTCAGTGCAGTAAGAAAATACATGCTGGGCTGTACTGAACTATCTTTTCAAACAGATAGTTTAAGCTTGGTTAATAAACAACCTAAAACTTAGCACCTCCCATCCATATATTTTCCCTTTGTGCTGTTACAGGTAGATTTATGATTGGAATCTCAAAATACTAGAAACCTAGCTGGACACAGAAATGTGCGCGGAGCACATTTTTATTTTGCCATTGGCAATGTTTGGTTTCTGGGGAAGCTGTTTGTGCATCACCACAGATTGATAGTACGGGATGATGAGGTGAGAACTGTCATAAAAGAAACCTGGATTATACAATAAACTGGTCCCATTAGGATCAACTGGTACATACTGAATTCTGTATTTATGAACCTTCAGCACAGTGTCATTTGCCTCACCCTACAGCTGTGTACTGGGAAGGAGAGACTTCATTACAGACCAGAAGTTCCTAACAGGAAAGCAGGTCAGGATGTGCTGCCAGGGCAGCAGAGACTCCTGTGCTCCTTGTGTGCATCGTTGGCACCATGAGAAATGTCTGGGCACTGCTGAAATAGATACCAGGTAAAATAAAAATACACAGAAGGACTGCAAAAACCACTTTGCCCTGTGAGTTTTCAGAGTTCACTGAAGCTTATTAGAAAAAAACAAAGCAAAATATTTGAGAGGTGACTTGACTCCAGGGAATAAACACTTACACAGGAGAAAAAATAATGGGTGTCAAAGGGCTTTTTGACTTAGCTCTGGAAAGTATAATGAGATCCAGTGGATGGAATCTGTAGCCAGACACATTCAAATTGGAAACATGACCTACATTTTTAATAGTCAGGGTGCTTAGCCATTGGAACAAAGTACTCACAAAGTGGTGGATTCTCTCCTCTTGATGGCTTCAAATCAAGACTAGGTGCCTTACTGGGAGATAAGCTTTAGTCAAAAATAGTTATGCTTTAGTCAAACACATGTTACAGGGCTCGATATAGAGGTAATTGGGGAAATGTAATGGTCTGTGGCATCCAGGAGGTCAGGCCAGATGGTATAATGATCGCTTCTGGCCTCAAACTCAATGAATCTCAGAATGAATATAAATGCTATCATCTGGATCTGCATTTGAATTTAATTGCAGGCAGAGATCAGACACGCAGTTGCATATGGTTCAGAATTGATAAACTTTCCTCCCCTCCAGAATAAAGGCCCTTATTTATGCCTAATGACATGCTGCTGTTGTAATTCAAATAAATATCCATTAGAAACTTGAATGCGATGTCAGCAAATCAACTTTGACTTCTGTGTGTGTATGTTGTGGAAATCTAGTTTTTAAAGCTAAGTATTCAAATCCGGACTTGCTCGCACAGGCATGTATCCAGGAAGAGCTCCCACGTGGACATTTGCTTCACCCTGAGTGTACCCTGATATGATTTAGCCCTGTCAACTTTGAAGTTGGTTCAGCTAAATCGTAAAGACATGGAGGTCCTGGGCTTCGAAGCAGCTGGGTGCCTAATGCTGACAACTGCCCGCACATTGCCGAATTTTACGGGAAAGAGTTGTTGAAAGAGTAATAGCAAAAACTGAAAAGGTTCAAGTTTCTATGAATAGATTTTTTTACGTTGATATTATCACAAACAGTATCTCTGCTTGCCAGTGCACATGCACCTGCAAAATAGCCTGCTGTTGCACTGCTTCTGGAGAAAGATGTACAAAATATTAACTGGCAAAAGAAACCACATTAAAACACAGATAACTTTTAATGTGAATTTCACCCATATTATGTAGCTTTCAATTTTAGTGTTACCTCACTCACAAAACATTCAAAACAACTGCGCAGGTAAGCAGTGAGGCCACGCAGAGGAAATAATATTGTTAAAGTTCAGTGAAATGTCGTCATTTATGGTATTGTGGGCATTTACCTGTGTTTGGAAGACAAATGTTGATGAGTTTCATTCATAAAGGTCCATAACCTTTTGTATTCTCAGTTCTTCTCCACAATGAGTTCTGATCAATGGCACCAAACACCTAATTTCCAGGTGACGAGAAAGTTTATTTTTTCAAGTTCTCAGCACTGTACAGAAATTCTCACAGTAGCTAATGTGCACCTTGAGGATTGAATATTCTGAGGTAATGAGGTTTTTCCCTAGGCTATAAATTTAATTTAAAGGGGGCAAAAGCCTGGATCTGCAACCACCTTCACAACTACCTAAAGATTTAAGCAGTTTTTTGTAGAATTATAGACTTGTCAGGTTTGGAGAAGACCTTTTAGATCATCAAGTCCAGCCATCAACCCAGCAGCACCACTGTGTTCACCATTAAATCATGTCCTCAAGTGCCATTGTCCGCATGTTTTTTGAACACTTCCAGGGATGGGGACTCCACCACTTCCATGTGCAGTCTGTTCCAATGCTTCACCATCCTTTCCAAGAAAAAAATTTTCCCTATATCTAATTTAGATCTCCCCTGGTGCAACTTGAGGCCATTCCTCTCTTCCTGTCACTTGTTACCTGGGAGAACAGACTGACCCTCACCTTCTGTCACCCTCCTTTCGGGGAGCTGTAGAGAGCAAGAGGGCCTCCTCCTTTTCTCCACGCTAAACACAGGTTGACCTTCCCCAATACGAATTATGTGTGTGTCCCAGAATATAAAGCTGGAATCCATACCTACATCCAAACTCTATTTATTACAACCATCTTCCATTTCTGCCCCCTTTTTCCCAAGCAACACACATAGAATATGATGACTAACATGGAGGCTGTATAAATACATGGTTATCTGTGAATTTTAAGCCACAAGTTCTTTATATTCTCCTTCTGCCTTGATTGCCTTAATGCTCAGAACCTTGCAGCTAATCACACATTTGCTAACTGTAGCCTGCTTTTCTCAAGCTCTTTCATTTCAGCTCAAAAAGGAAGCATAATGGTGACTCTGCAGATACTCTAAAATAACCAACGTTTTTCTGAATCTCAGCGTTATTTTCTTATGTGAATAGCAAATCTCTCTCTGTAGATACTATTCTATACAGTTCTGAATATTTTTTCAGATTACACTAAAAATGAAAGTGACATGAAATAGTGAAAAGCATATTTAAAGTTAGCTGTGTTTTAATGTGGCATTTTACCAGTTAGATATTTTGTCAAAAACTTTAAAAAAGCTCCTGATTTTGAAGCTGCTTTTTCAGTACTTCTATGGGGATGGCATTTATGGTAACACTGTTGTATCAGCAAAACTACCAATGCACGTGTTTTGCTTTTTATCTTGCTTTATAGCCCTTTATACAAGGCCTTCCTATAACAGTTCTGCAGTAGCATTAATTTCATAAAGGTCCTGAAGGTCATTTTTATTTTCAGTCAAATAACAATAACCGAGAATTTTAATGATGCCGTTGCATTAGTGTTATAATATTCAGAATTGTTATAAAATTCAACAATGTATGAAAATGTCATTGTTAGGGATGAATGAAGCAGCTTATCTGAAAACGAACATCAGCCCAAATCTTTCAAAAGGTGTTCAAAAAACTTCACGTAATTTCATTTTCTCTCTCCTTACTGCCACTTCTCAGGTACTTTTACAAGTTCCGGCACCTGAAATATCATCATAATTGATTTTTCTTGACAAAGGAAGTGCTTAGAGCTAATTATCTAAACTTAAGTACAGCATTTGGTACAGTGCCACGTGGGAAAGTATTAGCTAAAAGGGGAGATAAAAACAGAAATCAAAAAGTAAGTAAGAATGTGAGAGTAGGAGAAGATCAGTACTGAGGGAAGGTAGTAAGGCTTCTGAAACTTCAGTCTTGGGCCTAGTAATGCTTAACATTTTAAATTAATGGTGATCCCATAAAAAAATAAGGGTGTGCTAATGGAATTTACCAATGCATAAGGGAGGGAGGCACTGTCACTGCAGAGACGAATAACACTCTCATTTAGGAAGAGCTGAGTGATCTTGAGAATAGGATAAATTAGACAAAATTCAGAAGGATTTGACTGCCAGTTCATGCATCTGAGTCTTGTTAACCAGGTTTGTACTATACCTGCATGCTCATAGGTAAGAAATGACTAAGGAAGGGAAAACACAGACCGTACAAATCTACGTCTTTTCACCAGGGCAATGAAACACCTGTAATGGTTATGAGGCAAGTGTTAGAAATCAGCCAGGATAGTGCACACTATTCACTAATGATTCACTTCAGTTTTGGCAAACTGTGGAAAAAGATGATTAGGGTGACCATGGAAAGGGAGAGCTTGCAGCGCAGAGGAATTTGGCAAAATGAATGCTGAGGAAGGCTGCTATAAATACCGCATGGGCATAAGCTCTAGGAAGAGAAAACATCTATTTAAACTGAAGGACAACACTGGCACAAGAACAAATGAGCATAAATTGGTCATGAATAAATTTAGGATAGGAATTGGCAGCAGGTTTCCAAACAACAGAATAGCAATGTTCTGCAACTGCTGTCCAGTGAGAACAGTGGAAACAACAACAACAAATCCCAAGCTACTTTTAAGATGGACTTAAATGAGTTTCTGAAAGGGATTATATGATGTGTTTGGCTAAGATAGCAGAGAAGTAGACTTGATGATCCAAAAGGTCTATGCAGTCCTATCTGTCTAAGCCTGTTTTTCATGATGAAATATTTCGGAAGACTTTTAAGTACTTCCTTTCCTTCATGTATTTTTTAGATAAATTTTTATAGCATACTGCAGGGATTGCTAGCTGGACTGATTTAGGGAAGACAAAAAACAGTGGCGTCCAAAATACTCTGAATACTTTCCAAACAACAAGACAAATGTGCAGTGTCCTACAGAGCAGTGCTTGGGTGCTTAAAGAAATCACAATTTTCTGTGGAAGGCAATGGGGACATAATCCCAACAGGAGTGGCACCCCTTTGAGCCTTGGTTCTCTCTCATTTCCCTATGCTCTCAAGCCTGCTGCTCTATTTTGCAGCTTGCCTTCTCAGCCCCACCTCACAGATGAAGCAGTGTGAAATAGGATGGCAAAGAATGCTTTAGATCCACAAGATTAAATGGATGAAATCCGAAGCAGTCCATATGAGTGAATGGATGCCAAACTGCAGTGAAGATGGCTTGTTTGGGTGCATTCCTCCAGCCTCACTAGTGGGATACAGAGCTGTGTTATCATGTCATGCTTTCTCTTCTCTCATCCCAGGAAGCCTTTGTGTCCCTTGGTTTGGTTTATCCTGATTGGTGCTCTCAGGGTCCGGTTTTTGCAGTTATTAGAAATGCCTCTGCCTGAATTAAGGTGAGAAAGAGACCATATGCCAAAATCAATAGTATGGATTTTATTTAATAGCAAATATGAGAGAGAGAGAGTAAAGAAGATAAAGAATTAGAAAAGAGGTGGGGGGACACAGAGTGACAGAAACATAATAAAGAAAATATCACCACTCCATGGATCCCAGCGATGTTCTGTTGATCCTCTACAGCTGGTCTTCTTGGTGGTGAGGGTTCCCTGAAAAGCACAGAATCCAATGGATTAATATGCGCTAAAGCCAGGTGGGAATGCTCAGGTACCTCCCCCTGGGGGGTTGGGCAGTTTGACAGAGTCTCTTGCAGCAGACTTCGGGTCTGTTGCATCGCTTTGCGTCATGTGCAATGCTGTGGTGCAAGGCCTCAGGAATGAGTCTGGGGAGCATTTAGGGGAGCCTTTGATGAATTATGACACCCCCTCAGCTGCCCTCTATTGAATGTCCTGTGGATGAGGCCTGTGGGGTTGGGGGTTTTACAGCTGGGCACCTTTGTGTAAGGGAGGATGGGTGCTTGGTGCCTCTGACCAGAGGTTATGCCACACACCAGAAACCTCCTCCTCCCACTCCCCCTGCCCTCAGTTGTGGGGGAGTCTGTGTAAATCTGGCCTCTGTAGGCTGTAGTCTCTCCCACCCCAAACCTAGCCAGAGATGATTCTCAGTGCAGCTGCTGGATTTGGCTTTCTTGTGGATACGTTCTTCTCCCTCAGCCTGAGTTGATTGATAGTGTCCCCCTTATCTTATCTAGGTGGCTTAACTCACAGTCCAAAGTTCATCAGGCATCTTCAAGGAGGGGCGGGCTTCTGTGGTTGTAGCTTCTTTATACAGTTTTTGCTACAATGGGCAAAACTCCTTCATAACAATGTTTAAGGCATGAACCATTTCAGTCCCTGACAGGTGCCTCAGGGTTACTGTCCCTTGTTCCCAAACACAGCATTTCCATGATTTCTTAAAAGCTGTGATTCCTCTAGTCAGTGGGGCCATAAAGGGATTTTAATCCCTTTATGTATGGAAGCCTGGAGCTGAGGTTCAGTAGCTGAAGTTTTACAGATTTCTTAACCAGAGTAGCAAAACTGGGTGTTTACAGCTGTTTTACAGTAATAGATGCTTCTTATCCAAGTGCTGGAGAATGCAAGTTGGATGGGTAATGTGGTGACACCCTGATTAGAGGAGGATCTCACAGTGAAAAGTTTTATAATTTTCCTCAGTTGAAATCTGATGAGTCGGACAATGAGATCTGCAGAATTGAATGATTCTGGCTGGTTTTCCTCTCCAGCTAATTACACACATACTTTTCCTGAAATCAGCTATTAATATTGAGAACAGGTTAAGGTTAAGAAATGGGAAAGGTGGATGAAATCCCCGAGAGCACAGATAGTTTGGAAAATGAGAAGAAATAGGCAGCAGCTTTACAGCTTGTTGCCATCCACATTAATCAGATTTGCGGTAGGCAGCAGCTACTTTATGTGCTAATACTTTAACAACTGGTTTAAAAACCAAGCTGGATGTCTGAGTCCCCAGGTTCACGTAAAGTGGGTAATGAATACCTGCATAATGAGATAGAAAGGCCGTAAACTTGGTGGTGAGAGTTTTCGATCTCTCTTCAGCTGAGGTTTCTGCAGCTTTCTCAGCCTCTCAGTGCCAGGCAGGGAGGCAGTCATTTGCCGGGGTCTCCCTGTGGGGAAAGAGGATCTCGGTACCTCCAAACCCTGCAGCTTTGCTATCAGTGACTTTGTGCAGTGCCCCATGCACGAGCTCTTGGGTCAGAAATGCCCATGCCTCAAAAGGAAAAACTAAAGCTAGTTTGAAAAAAAATATTTCCAAGAAAAAGCTATATTGAAGATCAAAATGTAAAGACATGCACTGTGAAATGATTGAGAGAAAACACTTTGATTGACTGAAACTTTAAAAGAGCAGCCATTATTTTTGGTGTTTTTTAATTTAATTTTTGTTCCTGAACTGTGTGTATCTGGAGAGCTATTTTTTCATCTATCCTTAACATTAACAAGGGCACAGCATCTGTAAGCAGCTGCATGAGATGATTTCATTCTGCCTTGTCCTGCTAGTAAACTCAATTTAAAAGGAATCAATCATAACCACGACCTGTACTTATTGCTGAGTTCTTGCTCACGCACACAGGTGTGGAAACGTGGCTCTTCAAGGGAGGGTGGCAGCCTCATGCCGGGGATGAATTTAGCCCTGAGTTTGCTGCAGTCCCGTGGAGCTGACCCGGTGGCCATAACTGCAGGGAAACATGCTCAGTTTTTCCATGGGTGGAAATATCTGTGGGGTGGAAACATCTGTGGGAGTATAAAGCACATTGACAGCTTGTTTGCAAACAGACTCGCACGTGCACGTGGGAGCATTCAATTGACAAGTGTACTGAGGAAATGTCTTCAGCCACAGCAGGTGAAGAGAAATGGCTCTTTCAGACATAGCTCTGGAATTTGGATGCCAGCTCATGCCCCATATGAAGGCAGCATTGGCACCAGTGGCATCTGGGAAGATGTGAGGGGTTTCCTTGCGTGTGCCAAGGCTGTTGCCTGCCTCCAAGCGGGACTAATGACCACCCTGACATTAACAGTGATTAAACAACACCAAAGGCTTTGAAAACAACCCCTCATGAGGTGAATCAGCTGGGTCCGGTGTCTGTGAGCACTGGATCAGCCACTGTGGAACGGGGGCTGTGCTTGCACCTGCAGCTTGAGGTGAGTGGTCTGGTAGGACAGTGACAGTGAGGTCAGCTGACTTCCTCTAGTCTCATCCCTGGGAATTTTAAAAGCAAGAGGTTAAAAAATAATCCCTGCTTGAATTATAATCCCCTTGAGTTAACACCAGAAGAGAGAAGTGCCTGGCACAGCTGCTGACAGCAGTACCCTGGTCCTGCCCTTCCTGTCCCAGCCAGGACAGCCATTGGCCCCCTGGCCATTGTGTGCCTCATCAGTCCCATGCCTGCTGAGCAGAAGCCGCATAGCTGAGGGTGGATGTGAAATGACACCTCTGTAGGAGAGCTGTGATGGTGCAAGGATGGTATGGCCTAAGTAAAAGGAAAACAGAAAGAGGCAAAGGAAAAAAACCCACAAAAATTCTGTGTTCGTTCCTCACTCTTCCCTCAGTGCTGTCTTACCCCATGCAGAGGCTTCAGAGGTGTGAACACATCCTGTTTACATCTGCCTCCAAGACGGGGAGGCTGAGGGGAGCACACGGCTGAGGCACTGTTGGAGGAAACGCCAAGCACAGGGAGAGCAGCTGCAGCAGGAGACGGCTCCGGCATGGACACAGTGCCTGTCTACCACGGGGCCATCACTCGAGAGGCTGGGGAGAAGCTGCTGCTGGCAGCAGGCATGGATGGCAGCTACCTGCTGCGGGACAGCGAGAGCATCCCGGGAGTCTACTGCCTCTGTGTGCTGTGAGTACGGGAGCCGAGGACAGGGACCTGGGAAGGGCTGGTCAGGTGGAAGCTGATTTCCAACATCCTCCTCCACAATATGGGGTGCCCCCATAACAAAATATGTTTTAATGTTACCATCTGCTTATATGAGTGAGACTTTTGGCTCCTTCACCTTGACTTAAAGCAGAGGGGTGCAGTAAGTGGTGTGTGGTCCTTTGCAAGACAAAGAGGAGCAGGTTTTGCCTTGCAGAGCCCACACTTCCTACAGGTAAAAACCTGTAAGAGAAAGAAGGCAGGCACATGGGAAGGATAAGCAAGGTGCCATGGAGAAATGCCAGGCAGCTTGGCTCAGTATGGTGTGTACGGCCTCTTTGTGCTGGGTAATCCTCTTGCTTTCTGCCTGTGTTCTTCTGCTTCTCTAGTGTGCTCATGGGTGTGCTCAGCAGCATCCCCAGTGTCGCTGTCATCGGGAAAGGTAACACCGAGTGCTGCCATCCAGAATGTGCCTTTGTTCAGGATGCTCTCAGTACCACAAGCTTGTGGCTTGTCCCACAAGCCACGAGGCTTGGATCAAACTACCTGTAATGCACATGAAATACTGATGGTGACGAACTAGGTGGTAATGTTTCATCAAACAGGGTGAAAAGGGAGACATCTGACAGGATGGTCTGTCGGAGAGAGGAAAATGGTTCCCCTGGGAGAGCTGGGGGACTTTATACTCATAGCACTTTATTTTGATGAGGAAATTTAATTACGCTACTGTTGGCAAAGTTCTTGGAAGTCCTGGTGACACTATACCATTGCATCAGAAAAACAAAAATGTGTCTATAGAGACACTTATGCCTTACTTCAGTAGGAGAAGGAACACAAGAGAAAACTCTTTTAGGCCCAGCATAAAATTAGCTAACAGAGGGAACTCAGGTACCTGGCAAAAAAACACAATAGAAGGAAGAGTCCTAAGTCACGTTTTCTCCAAATCCCTTGAATACATTTCTGGCAGTATGTAATTAAGCCCTGGGTGGGCATCATTATCTTCCTGTTATAGACCAGTAAACAGAGACACGCAAGAAGGTTATAGGCAACCCAAAAATACACAATCCTCTTCTCAAGGAAAATCTTTGTGGCAGTATTTTTTCTACTCTCATGAAATCAGGTGAACCAAGATAGGTGCTCCTGCTAACAAATACCTTAACAGCGAGCTGAAAAATGGGCAATAAGAAGCATCTTGAGTTAGATGAAAATGGAATAGACATAGCAAGATGTAAGGAGTGCTATGATTCCTGTAATGGGAATAGGCAATAAAAACGGATCTCTTTTAAATAACTATCAGAGGAAATGGGGATATATCACCCTTACACTCAGAAGTCATTCAGTGCAGGTGAAACACTAAGGCATTAGAGGAAGGTCAGGAAGAGTGCTACAGTGCTGAATAAGATACAGAATATTAAAATTAATCTACCATCAGTCTAAATTGGGATGTAGGTATGTAACAAGGTCTTTCAGTTGTACACAATCAGTTAGGAGTTTTTGTGTATTAGTAGTGATTTATGCCCTTTGAAAGAAACTTCATGAATGAAATAAAATATGGAAAATGAAAATAGGAAGAAATTAAAGCATTTCTAACTGTGAAGCTCCGCACCCTCTGAAGGAAAAGGTACTTCAGTAAGAAACAGAACACTACTGAATTGCTTCCAGAAATTATGGGCCGTTCATGTCTTCGTAGTACGTTGCATTCAAACATATGTATGATAAACAGAAGGGTAAAAAAAAAAAAAGCAATAAAATTAATGGTGAAAGTTATGCAGGCTTCTTACAGAATATAGATTCTTAATAGTTATTCTATACAGGAAATTTGCAACAGCATCTTGGATAAATCCAGATACAATTTAAATGAAAAATGTTATGAGGAGTATGAACTAATAAAGAAAGAAAGGTGGCTGAAGAATGATAGAATTAAGCCTTGGTTCCAATACTTCTTACTATTCAATTCAAATAATTACGTTAGAAATAGCAGATATGGTAAACAGCATATCACACAATAACTGTGGAGATGGTTTTCATAAAGATACCCGGAAAGGATCCCACACTGAGATAGCAATGACAGTTTGAAGAAATGTGGGCTATAAGCTAGAGAAGTGCTTTGACAGGCAAAGTTTGCCAAAGCAGAGCACTTTAGTGGAGAGACTGGAGGAGCAGGAAAGGAAGGCATGAGAGATGGAGATATGTATTCAGTGGAGAATGCTAAGCCTGGCTTTGGCAAAAGAAGCCAATGGACATAACCTGTCCAAATTCGAGTCTGAACATCATGGGCAGAGATGGAACAGGTGACAAACATGCATGTGCAGGGGAGCTCTGGTAAAAACTGAGGGAAATGTGCAGTTACTGTATTCACTCTGTAAGAAAAAGAAAATTAAAGAAAGAATAAGTACTTCTCTGCTTTTTAAAAATACTTTATTCTAAATAAATCATAGAAATTACTAGGAATAACAAAGTTATTCAGCAATTTACATTTTGGTTCTGAATCCATGCTGATGATCACTATAGGAATATCTAGACATATGAAGATCAGACAAAAGATAAATTTACTTGAAGTAATGAAGTGATCTTCGGAACACGGGAAATAAGGCTGGTCAGCCATTAGATATATTGCAATAAGTATCAGAGCTAAACAAAACATTTTGCATGTTTCTAATGACAATTTCAAACAGAAGTTTATCTGTTTTATACTGCCAGTAGTGTTTCTATTGTTCTTAGAAAACAAAAAGAGAAAAATAGCCCAGTTCTCCAAAATCAAGAAGTGTTCAGTCTGTCTTCTTTCCCCTCTCCCTCCACTTCCCTGGAGAAGTAAAACAAACCAAAACAAACATAAAGCCCTGCAGGTTCCCAGTTCTAACCCTGCTTAGAGTTCCTTTTTCCATCACATGGGAATTATAAGGCACCGTTCTGACAAAGATAAAAGAAATATTTATCAAAAGAGCAATTAAGCATATATTTGGATGACAATGGCATCATCTGCTTGAACTCACATTGGTAGATGCTCTGCAATTCCAGCTCCAGGTACAGTAATTGTCAAGCTCTGTGATTTCACTGCGTTGCTTATGCTCAAACAATGTCTCATTTTCCCAAGAAACTGCATAAATTTATAATGTCGCGATCACCACCACACCCTCTCCCTCAAGTACCTCCAAAAAGCCCTGACATATTTCGGCAGGCTTTGAGCCTCTTAAGGCACACAATAAGGACTGCAGTGTTCATGGTCAGGCTCATCCACCTTTTGCTTTCCAATTAAAAAGCGGAGCCCTGACCTTTAAAAAGGAGAAGAGTCAAAGGCTTCATGAATCCCTTGTGACTGATGCTGATTTTACAGGGCAAGCATAAAAGAGACAGGTAGGAGCATAAAACCTGACCTATAGAGGTGGGTAACTGCAGCAGTCAGGACCCTGTTGGAGCAGAGCATTCATCTAGAAAACTCCGCTTTCTCTCTTCTTTGTTTCTCCTGAGCTACTGATTTATCTCCCTTGAATGCCGCTTTCCACTTTCTGAAGATGGGGTGTGCACATGGTGTGCCTGAAAGCCTTCAAAGAGACAATGAATATTTTCTTGGTATGACTGTGGCAAAGCACAAAGGACTGACTTTCAAAAATATTTTAAGACCACAATTAAACTATGTGTGGAAGAGTAGGAAGGTTTTGATTTGCAACTGTGTGCTCGGAAGCTCTTGCAAACAGAGGTGCTGCTTTCGGATTTTGGCAAAGATTTTAGTACCAGATGTTCCCAGGTCTTCATTGTATGAATATCATTATTGAATTGATAATATATACTTTAAGGGTGTTGTGAATATGTCAAAAGAAGTACACATCTTTTCCTGGAAGTTTTTGGACTTGCATTGAAAAGCAAGATTTTTGCTGTTCCTGAAAACTGAGCTAGAAGAAATGCATATACTTTATAAAACATACACATTTTACCAATAAACAAGTTAGACACTACACACAGTACACCAGGTTTTTAATATCAAACCTGATTATTCCAGGGAGCTTTCTTTACTGGTCTGGTTTCCTCTTTGCTCCATGCCCCGTTTGACATTTTTAGCACCCTCAGAAATCCTCTGTGCTCACAGCTCCTAATGAAGTCAGTGGGGGACACGGGACACACTAATGGTGACTACTTTGAGGAGCAGCCTCTTAAATCCTGCCTGAAAAATGCATAAATAAAATGACAGAGAGTGCCCAAAGCCCTGCGTTCCTTTACAGATATATGAGCACACATGCAGAAACAAGCAGCTCATGCCTGAATTGGCAAAGATAAAGCATTTGTAGTTTGGGTTTTAAAGTTCATATACTTGAAAATACTGAGAATGTTAGTAGTTGTTTCAGAGCTTTAAGTAAGACAAACATGACGTGCTTGTCAAAGTGTATGTTCAGATGATTCGTTTGAAACCAGCCGTTTGTGTACTGTGCTGCATTCAATTTGTGGAGAATAATCAAAAGCTGAAATTGAAAGCTGTTTAGAGCTCTTGAAGCAACAGTAATGGCAACAGGGATAGGCTGCAGTCCTATCAGATTTTATGTATGCTATTTTTTCTGTCACTGTAACCACGGTGCACAAGTTCAAGGCAACGTGCTGAAACTTTCTGATGCGGCAGATACATCAGCTGTACCGTTCGAAGGTGTAGTACAGGATCACAAGCCAGCTTCAGCTTAGCATTTCCTTTGTTTCCTATGTAATATTTTTGATAGAAATTGCAGAATAATTGCATTTGTTATAACACTACACATAATTATCATCATCAGTTAAAATGTTAATTTGGAACAGAAGAACCCTCAATTCAGTGTTGCTGTTGTAAATATCACACACTGTTTTCAGCTTTGAAAAAAGTCTTCTACAGCATGATGGTAAATTTTACTGAGGTGAGTATTTCAGGTGCCTGCTAACCAGAGTGAGTGTTGTCCTTGCTGAGCATAACTTGGCTAATGACCTTCACATATTCTAATGGCTTTTCTTGGAAAGGTAGACACCCTGAAGCATGGAACTGATGAAGCTTAGTGGAAGGCTAAATTATTGGCCTGCCATAAAGTAATATCCTTCTACTTAGCATCTCAGATTTGAATAAATTCTTACTTTGTTTCTGAATTTGAAGAAATTCCTCTTTGAGGTATTGCTTTCGGCCGGAATCCCCTTGTACCAGACTGACACAAACCCTGCTCGGAAAGGCTACACACTTGCTCTTTAGGTAAATCAGCAGCATTTCTTCAGATGGTTAGGAGTGTTGAAGTGGTGAAGATACTGACAATCTTCCACAGAAATCTCTGCATAAATTCAGAGCTATTTCACAAGATTTAATTTTCTCTTTTAAGATTTTGTTAATTTCAGAAGACAAAATCAAGATAATGCATTTTCTTTATAGTGCTACAGCATTACAGCAAGTTAATATGTGTTACTGATGCAGTATTGAGGGTAAACTTTTCCCACAAGAGGTGTTGATAAAGGAATCAGTGACAGAAATCAGTGACAGAAGTGCTAACTCGAGTGCTGCTGTAAGTTAGGCTACAGTCACTCTCTTGGGCTTTTCAGATGATGTAAACACCAGTTTAACCTGTTTTATTCACTCTTGCAAACACAGAGCTTGATTCTTGCACATCATCTCAATGTGAGTGCTCTTTTTTCAGCTTGAGTTAGCTGATGGGTGGTAATTTCTAAGTTGCTGTACTTTGATTGTATAGCTGGGACCTAAATAAGCAGGGAACCAGGCTGTTTGTCAACCAGAAAATACAAATTCCAGGAGAGAGTGAGGAGAAGCTTAAAGGCTCCAAGGCACTGCTGTGTATTTCCCTAAATTCAAGAGTCTGGCTTTGTGGTAGCCATCTCCCACCTCTGCATCTCCTGTTGTGCCCATGCCATCACCCACATTCTGTGTCCAGGGTTGCCCACCAGGAAGCTGCCTGAAGTTTGTCCCTCTGGGCATTCAGGAGCTGATCTGCACCTACATCAAACACCTGTGATAGGGCAGAAGTGGCTCCAGCCTGACCTCCTGTGCTCAACTTCTCCATGCCATTGACCCCTGCTCCAAAAGCATGGAGTTCCCTGGGAGCTCCCTGGCAGAGCTCCTCTCCAGAGCAGTGTGGTATTCGTCTCCACAGCATTAAGTAGTTTCTAAGCATTATCTCTGCTTGAGAGATGAAGAGTTTAACTCTGTTTCACAGAAGAGAAAGGTGACTCAGGTCTGCAGTACCCTCTAGCTTTGGGTTCCCAGTGTGAGGGCCATAGGAAGGGATTCTGAGACTACCCAATGTTTTCTGCACAACTTACTGACTTTGCTTGCATTGCTGAGGTCTGTTTCCTTGTTTCATACAGCTATGGCTTCCGAAACACCCATCTTCTGTTCCTGGCTGTTCCAGCATTTTGTGCTGCTCCCAGTTCAAGCCCCCTCATACTTTACCTCTGTATATCCCCTTCCTTACTCATTTAGTCTTTCTGTCAGGGGTTCAATTTTTGTTGCTGTTTCCTTGCCCAGCTTGCATAGACATTGGTCCCCTTTTCTTTCCATCCACATCCATCCCACCCAATCCCAAATTTCCTGTCCAAGATGCCCAGTTACTAAATTACTTTCTGGTTTTTATCTCACTAATTTAGGCCAGGCAACACACATAAATTTGAGATCCTGGACACTGCTTGACTGAGTGCCCATGGTACAGAGAGCCCAGACATGGTGATGCTACAACTGCTGACAGCCTTTAGGGAGCATGTCTCTTGCAGCCCAGAGAGGCACTACTGCTTTCAGCTAGTGCAAGAGATATACCTTCTTTCAAACAAATTTTATGTCATACTCTGAAAACTGGGCACCTCCTCCTCTGACAATTAGAAGATTATTTTTTTTAACGTGGGAAAAGCACTGTTTTGCCAAACATGTTCCCTTCTGCATTCTCCATCCCTAAATAAGGGTGAGACAAACATCTAAGAAATGAAATTTCAGTCTGAAATGCGGAAATGTGGCAGTTATTAAGAAACGGACTCCGGGCAGTATAATGCTCAGAACCACTGTTTGTAGGCCACACCATGGTCTGGTTGTTAAACTATGTTGTAAAGTGAAATTCCAAGGTAAGGTCAGGTTGTAAATGTACCAGATAAGAAGAGCTGATTGACATAATGCAATGGCATCTGAAGAGAAAGATACGTAAGAGGAAGAAATTGATGTAGTTTATTGCTGGGACAGCTTTCCCTTGTCTCCCTGTCTTTCTCCCTTTTTATTTGTTCAATTTTGGTATCAGAAATGAATAAAAATTAGTTTAATAAAATTTCCCAACTGAGATGCAAAATATTTGGAAATGATTTTAAAGTATACCATGCCGCTGAAATGTCATCGTTAATTTTAATCTGCAGCATGCATCTAATGTCCTCAGGCCATTTCAGTGGTACAGAGGATTGTAATTATTCACCTTTTAAACTAAATGCAGCTTTAACAGGTCTGATCACAGCTGAAAAGGAGAGGACAGGTAGACAGATGGTGTTTCAGTACGTAATAGGTGAACGAAGCCTTGGTAATTCTTTGGGAGGAATAATCTGGCTATAAAGAAAAAAAAGCCTATAACATAAAGTGGACTGGCTCCTGTAATGGCAACTTTTTCTAGATTTTCCTTTGACGAAATTTTCCAAGGGAAGGTGTTGAAACAGAGACTGTGTTAGTGCAGTTCCCAGCTGGTATAACATATCCTTCCCTATGGAGACAAAAATAAGTGAGATGTCATAAAAATGTTTCAGTGGTGACCAAAGCACTCATTCATAAGTGCTATCTGATATTGTCCTTACAGCAATGGCTCTTTTCTGCTTCCCTTCATCAGCATTTTGGCATTTTTTGCCTATGATCAAAAATTTACAGAGCTTAATTCATCAAGATGTGAATTCATGATTGCTCCTGTCCTTTGAGCTTCACTGACAGGAGAGAGGAGCTTTGCTGTTGTGAGTGAGGCTGTGTCTGTCCTTGGGACAGGTGAAGGGATGGGAGAGACCTTCGCTGAAACTTTACCCGAGTGTCATGAACTGGTCCTCCTCCAAGATGTGATGGTACACCAGTGTCACTGAGAGTGCTCTCTGACATCACACCATGTATAGGAACATTGTGTCACTCTAGGAGCCTTTTTTCTGCCCTGAAGAGAGTAAAATGTAGAAAATTGAGCTGTCCTCTCACATTAGCCAGGGAATTTCTCATTTCCTGAGACTTAAGCTTCAGTAAATGAACTTTTTTACCTGCTTCTGCCCAGTGTTACATGCTTTACTCTTTGGAATGTAATGTCGTCTACAACCTCAATTTTAATTTGTGCATTTAATTTTTCTTATAAGAAAAACATCTTGATCTTCCTTCAGCCCACACTGATCTTAGTTAACGTTAGGTAGATTAAATCATAAAAGCCTTTCTCACGGGAGGCTGTTGCCCATATAGCGGTAAACTGGGCCCAAAATCATATCACTTGTAAATGGAAGGTAAAAAACTCTTTGAAGTGGTAATGAAGTAAGTTCCTGCTGCAATGACAGAAAGTTTTGATAAGATCACGTTCAGTGGGAGAGTACTTATCAGAAGACCTGTAATTAATTTTGTGGAAACCAAGGTCCCAGTGGAAAGTAGTTCGATGGGAAGACCTAGCTGTTCACCCTCTTAACAAAACATATCCTCCTTCCTTTGAGCATTTCCTTTGAAGAGGCAGGTGTGGATGCCCAGGTCATCTCCCTTCTACACGGTGGCTCGCTTTCCTGGTGGCTTCAGAGACAATAAAAGATGATAATGTTGTGTTTTTCAACTTAAACACAGTAAAATCCCTCAGACCTTTCAGTCGTTCCTTCTCTGGGAAAAACATGAACATTTGCCAGGAGAGTGGAGACCTCTCATTTGTCCCTCACGAGGCTGTGATAACAATGTCATACTCCTCCTATTCTCCACGCTGTGCTCAAAGCATCCATTTTCCCAAATTCTTGTTCTTTTTTCAGAACCTCATGGGCTTTTAATTTGAACCATCCTTTGTGCTTTCCCTGGGCTCAGCTGAAATATTTTACAGCGCAATTTTTTGAAAAATGCAGGATAGGTGCCTATCTTGTATCTCACCATACTTCAATACTGAATATTATTTTATCTGACCTCTATTTTTCAATTCATTCTGCTTAGCAAACCTTTCTGTCGGAGTGCTGAGAGCCAACAGGCAGTTCAGAGTCAGAACAGCACTGCAGCCCCTCAACCCCTTCAACTCATGTAATCTCTTATGTAGAGAAAACAATGAAAGAAACAACAAATGGCGGCTTTCCAGACAACTGTGGTATTTGTGAAAAAATCAGATTATAAAGAGACTGAAGCAGATGGAATTCTTTTGGGAAAACCAAGAACCAAGCAGGGGTAGTAGAATCGTAGAATCATAAAATGGCTTGGGTTGGAAGAGACTTCGAACATCCTCTAGTTCATCCAGTTCATCTAATCATCTAGTTAGATGATGTGGGCAGGGATGCCACCCACTAGACCAGGTTGCTCATACCCTTATACACAGTGTAGTATTGAAAACAGAAGGCAAGAGAATGAGTTTTAGATGTATAGATACTGATTCTGGTGGGTTTCAGGCTTGAAAAAAAATCAGTGAGGAGAAGGTTAAATATCCACTTCAAAGAGATGGAACCAAATGCCAGGACCTGTCTGCTTTTTCCCAGTACATTATTGCCTGTAAAATCCTCTTTTCAGTAACCATGGCTGGTGTTCTACATACTTAGGTACAGGAAAGCTCCTTGCGATTTTTAAGAAAAGATTAACATGAACATCACATTATCATGAAAAGCTGATGACACAGGCACAGCTCTCAGTCTTTAAGAAAGCACATGATGGTACAAGACTGTTTGAGGGCCCTAAAGGGAGACGCTGGGTTCCCTGAACATGAACATATATAATCTAGTAGCTTAGAGGGATGTGCTTTTAACCAGCTGGGCTTGAGCTGTGGCTTCAAACACCACTGATCGTGGTGCCATGGCATGGACAGGAAAGCAGTGCCAAATTCTTCTCTCTTCCTGCAACCACATCAGGTTGTTCACATCTCTTCCCAAGGTCCAAATCCCTGATGGACTGCAGCTTTCTGGGCAAAGCAGAGGGGAAAAGCAATGATGGCTGTTTTCCTCCTTAGGTTTCCATGAAGTGAGCATGGCCAGCTGCTTTTCATCTGTCTGCTGGCATATAGAAAGTCTGGGGAAAAGGCTCCCTTGGTAGACATGAAGAGATGGATGAAGTTGTGGTGGGATCGTGGGGCAGCATCAGGCACATTCTCATTCTCGAGGAGAGGAGGGCAGTGCCTCAGCTGTGCACAGAGAGCTTGTCTCTGCAGCAGCCCGGAGGGAAGGTAATGGCTTTGTGCCCTTCACCTCTGTGTCTAATCACAATGGGAGTCGAGTGATGAGAACAGAGCTCACAAATAACCACAAGCATTTTGCTCCCACTTGGCAGGGTTGTAGCAGAGTGCCAGCTCTTAAAAACTTCCTGTTTGGGCAAATTATACTAGACACCACTTTGCAAAGGTTGCTGTAATGACTTTTAAATGGGAATTTATCCAGGAGCCATGACATAGACCATAAATAATTGCAATCATACGATATCTGTGTCATTGATGGTTTCTCATATTTTGTAGTAACTGCTATAATTCCATGCATAATTGGAAAGAAATACAGTATATTTCTGCTTTCTAAAGAATAAGAATTGATGGTCAAATAGGGAGTGGTCCCTAAAGTCCTGCTGTGTGTTCATGTACATCTATGTAGCGTGAAATAGAAGCATAAAATCATAGAATATGCTGAGTTAGAAGGGACCCATCAGGATCATTGAGTCCTGGCACTGTGCAGGACAGCCCAAGAATCACACCATGTGCCTGAGATCATTGTCCAAATGCTTCTTGAACTCAATACAGTCTTTCTTATCTGATATCATCTAAACTAATGTTGTACCCATGGAGCTGCTGTGAATTGATTCTGAGCTAAATTTTTGGACATTAGTGTAGTAATCTACCTTATAAATCATTCACTGAGTTGGGTTCATGAGAGAAGCAAGAGTGACTTTGGCACGAGTTGTGCCTTGTGTTGTTAGTGTATGGCTCCTTATTCTCCAAAGACTCAGATTTTAAAGGAAAGAAGATTCCATACTCTTATGTCTCTTTTATCAATATTTGAAAGTTGGGAACATATGGGCAAAGCACAGAGTAATTGATTTAACTCCTTTTTGTGGGTATAGCTTTCCAAATAAGTTACAGTCATGACATTGCTTCTGTTAACATCTGCATTTAAATTAATCACAGAACAGTAATGCTACCTGTCAATAATACACCTTCTCTTTTTGCAGAGAATATGTTTCTGCTGTGTGTCAGTGAAAGGTCACTGAAAAAACCTAATAAAAATGCTGAGGAAGGAATGAAAACAACACCATTTAACCTAAAATAACTGAATACTGCTAAACTAGATCTGAGTCAGACCAATCCCTCTCATTCCAAAAGAACCCAGTAGGTTTAACACTGCATCTGGCTAGTGGGTTTTTTAGCTACCTAGAGCCTTTAGAGGTGAATTTATTTTTAAGGAAAAGTTAGCAGATGAGCTGACTCTCACATAACAGTGTAGTTCTTGTGAAAACTGTCAGGAGAGATGAATAATAAATACCTGTTGACTTTTTTCTCACAGGCATCAGGGTTATGTTTATACCTACAGAGTGTCCCAGACAGAAACTGGATCCTGGAGTGCTGAGGTGTGTACTTCTCCTTTCCTTTCTGAAAATTTCTACATCTTGTTTGATATAGATTATAGATTTAATGAAATACATTCAAATTATTCATGTTTCTGCCTAGTCTGATTTTCATTGATGGTAATTGATCTAGAGTGCATCCATCAGTAAGATGTCTTGGTGTCACTTCTGACAGTCTAGAACTCAAATTAATTCCCTGTTTCATTCCAGCTGTTGCATAATGCAATAGTGCATCATTTGCATCATTTTAAACGGCAAAAATAGTGTGGTTTTATAATTTGACAAGCACAATCTGTTTCCTTCTATCCTATGTACCACCAATAGCAGAATACTAAAGAAAAAAATTTCAGTGTACAGTGTTTTAATTCATTAATCCAGTTTAATTCATCATTAGTACAAAATATATATAGGGTAGCCAAAACTTGATACAAAATATATTTTCCCCCATCTGACAACAAACTGGTAATTCGGGTGCAGGAAAATATTACTTGTAAAACAGACAACATTTAGGTTGATGGAACTGGGATGTTAATATTTATTTATTTTATGAATTTTTTGTTCTTTGGATGTAATTAATAATTAGTTTTCTGTTTGTGTGTTAATGAACATTTATTACAAATATTATATAATTTCTAGACAGGCATAGTTCCTCTTCCATTACTATATTAGAAGTGATTCTGGAAGACAAAACTGATTCTTGGGGTTACCCCAAACAGATCAGGGGGTGAAAGTGACTGACATTACTGTGGAGTAGATAATAATCCATGTGACCCTTGGGAATAGTGCCCAGTAATTCTTTCTATAACACATCAGGAGCACCCTGTAAGGGTTAGGATTTGTAGTGCCCAAGGCAGAAGCTTTTCAGGACAGGGTGAGGGTGACCGGGCACCCATCATGCCAGGATAAGCACTGGCATCTGTGAAAGGATTCCAGGATGCCAGGGAACTCTGCCTATGGAGGGTAATTCCCCAATTGAGGCTGCAGCCTCCTTTAGCCCCAGGTGACACCAGCATCTGCACTGAGGTTTTTCTGGTGTTATGTAGACCTGCTACAATGTCTGGCCTGTGACCTCCACTGGCTCTCTGTGTGTGGCTTTTGGGCTTTCCCTGGCTGTATTTTAGGCAAATCTTACTTGAGTTTCACACCATAGGTGTACTGAAGGCCCAGGCTTCTCTGTACATCCTCTGCAGGAGAAGGTCCTAGCTACAGATCCATGATATCAACCCTTCTCTTAAGGAACTGAAACTTTTAAGTAAATGTTGATAGGACCACGCTGGCCTCAGACGCAGCAGCCTAGGTCCAGCTTAGCCCCATGGAATGTGCCTCCAAGGCCAAAACAGACTCCAGATGCAGCTGGTCCTTTCCTATCTCTGCTTCCTTCCCTGTGGCTGGTTAGTCTCTGAGCAAGCTCAGGCCACACTCATCTTCCAAGAATGAGGCAAGGAATTTAAAACAGTGCTGGTGAAATCCCAGCCAGTGTGAAGACTCCAGCTGGTGCCAAGGAGGCTGGATTTAGCTCACAGCTGGTGGGTGAGAGCAGTGTCCCTTGAGTGGGACTATGCTGGCAGGACTTATGCTTGTCCTCCCTTGACTTTGGTGAGGAGGAGTTGTTACAAGAACGCCCTGAAGGATTTAACACAAACATTAGATTTTTGATTAAATATACACATAGTTTCATTTGATGCTGTTTGAAAAGTTGCTAATGTAGAGAGATAGAAAGACTCCCACTTTTAATGAACAGGTAACATTTGGCTGCTGTCTTTGTACAAGAGCTTGACAGGAATACCCAGTGAACACATAAGCCAGCACTGAATGCTCCAAGAAGGGTTTACAAAGAGGCTGTGTCCTTGCTGGAATTTAGTGGTGTGAGGACTCCCTCTCTGCGGTAAGCCCGGGTTGCTGTCTAGGTTTTCTTACTGGTGTTTCTAGGATGGAACTATCTTACTAATACAGGCTAGGAAGTTATTGGTAAGGAGGTTAAATCACTGGTTGCAATAAGTCAGGGTCAGAAATAGCAAAAGGTCACTTGTAAGTTTGCCTAATTAGTGTGGCAGGTGAGTGTGGGTAATTAGTGTGGGTTTCTCTTGTAACAATTAAAAAACTGTCCCTCTTCCTATCGCCACGCTGCTGGAAACTGCTCAGTGTAGGAAGGCTGGGATGCCCCTGGGAAAGCAGAGAGCAGTGCAGCTCATCGACTCATCTTGAATTGGCACATGAGGGAGTTCACATCCATGGCTGGCTCCTTCCCTGGGAGCTGTGTGCATTTCTGAGAACAAGGCCTGTGTGCCAGCACAGGCACTGGGCACCCAGCACCCCTTCTCAGCTCTCCCCCTTTGCCTTTGCAGACAGCACCTGGGGTCCACCGGAGGCTCTTTCGGAAAGTGCAGAACCTCATTTTGGCCTTCCAGAAACCCAACCAAGGCATTATAACACCCCTGCAGAACCCAGTTGTCAACCACGTGAAAGCCAACTACTGCCCAGGTACTGGTGGAGGGGAGGAAACCTTGGCTGCAGTGAGCAGAAGCTCCACAGTGGCAGGGATAGAGGTCTTAACTTGTATATTTGACTTGAACTAGCCAGGAGAGTGATATTGCCAAAAAATGTGCCCTAACTTTGCTATTGTGTGATTTGAAATACTGTCACTCAGGTGCTCATTACAGACAGGGCCTGTCAATGTGATAAGAAAATGGATTTTGAATATGTATTCCTGAGTGCTATGGCAGCAATGGCTGCCTTCCCTCACCACCATCCTTCCTCATGGAGGTATGAGCCTTCTGGACTGTCCATTTTCTTGCAGTGTTCATCTGTTCATATATTTGTGCTTATTTCTCTTAGGGAGAAATGAAGGCTATGACTTCCATCTGCAGCCATCATGAGGATGTCTCCCCAAGTGCGACATAACCACATCTTCCAGCATCTCCCCTAATCCATGCTTTAAAACAGAATGATTTATATGATAGTAAATACAACTCCGTGAGTTTTCTTGTAACATTTGCAGAAATGTGTATTTCATAGAATTTATTGCTCAAGAGGTTGAAATTTAAGTTTCAGAATACTTTGAATTTAGGGTGGGATACTTTTTGGTTTAGTTTTGGTTTTTCTTGAGAGAGGATAAAAAACCATTAACTGTTAAATCCTTTATGTCTTTTTTCCCCCCCTTTATACTATCAAGTAAAAAAATATTTTTTCCCTTCAAGATTAGTTCTTAATTAATAATTAGTTATTAATTTTACATTGCTTACCTTTGGATCCTGCTTTGCTTTGTTCTGGTTGACATTTATGCAGAATTGGGCAAGTCCCCTTTTACAACCCTAGGAGAACTGTTTGCATTAAAGTGTCCTTGCCTTGGGAGGGCTGTGTTTGTCATTCATACAGTTCCTAAAGATATTCCAGAAATGACACCATGAGGATCTCCATTAACTGATTTCCCACCAAACCAGTTGCTCTGCCCTGTAACAAAATCTGTAGTTTTCACCAATGACCAAGAGCTTAAGTAATGCACAGAGTAACCGAGAACACCCAGTGAAGTGGAAAGCCTTGTTCTTTGCTTTTAGGTGTTCCCTGTACTTGAAACAAGCCATCCTTGCATAAAAGTTAAAAAAATAAATTATTTTTGCATGACAGCTTTTCAGCTTTTCTTTTCCTATCTGTGTGTTGCCATGCTGCTGCTGGGCTCCTGGAGGGAAGGTTTGAATCTACAGGACCCGTCAGCTCTGTAGGGTTAGCATGAGGCTACTGGAGGACTCAGAGTGCGTGCCTTTTGCACTTGGGGGAGAACAAGTGTGATGACACTGTGCCAATGGACTGGCAGACAGTAGGAAACACTTTTGAACAGACTGGGTGTCCTATGGCCCTCTTGTTTGAAGAGGTAGGGCTGTGTTGCACTGCAGTCCACAGTCCAGACTACCTCTACTTGGGTTTTTGCCAGGTAGGCTTTTGTGAGTTCCTGTGGGCTTTGGGAGGGAACCCAGCTAGGGCCCAGCCTTGTTTGTGTGCAAGTGGGCTGCATCTGATCCGGCTGGCTGGTTTGTGCCACCAATGGTCATGCTTCAACAAACACAAATGGTCCTGAATACCAAAAGAATGCGAGTCTCACATGCTCCCTTCCAAAGCACAAGACTAACAGTGATTGCAAATGTTTTACAAAAATATATATAATTACAAAAAAACAACCCTTAAACATTGTATAGGCACCTTTGTGTTGCCCTGGTTTTGTTTTATGCCTATACTTCTTTCTTCTGCAGATCTTGGAAGGCTGAAAATATTTCCTAAGAGAGAAAGAGGCTTTTCCCAGAAATGCCAGGCTACAGACTCAGTGAGAACAAAACTAACTGAATTTCACCAGACACAGCCACCTGCAGCTTAGTGGCACAGTAAGAGGCCCCACACCTGCCTTGTTTTCACCTCGCTAAAGGCTAGTTGGATGTGAACAGTGACAGAACTTAAGTGGGCTACAAGTCCAGGATTCAGCAAGGTGGGGATGCTCCAAGCAACATTTGATAGCTGAAAGGTTTACCTTTTCACCTTCTGTGTGTGTGTGAGAAACGTGTGAGCGAGACAGCGCAAGCAATAAAAGATTTTCTGTGAAGCACAAGTTTCTTGTAAACCAGCAATAGGAATAAACGCAATAAATGAACAGCCCCGTCTTAACAGGGACTAGTGGACAACACTGTTGCAAAGTTGTGGTTGTGACATTTTCAGCTCATTACTCAGTTTCTGTCTAACTGAAGGCCAAATTTCATCTATGGTGAACTGTCCCATCATATTTTACACTGCATGTATGTGTTGCTCTGTGCCTTCTTTGTACGTGTGCTTACTGGTTGAAATTAGTCTTACCTTAATACAGTGCCCTACAGTGGCAGATGCAGCATGATTTCCTCTTTAATAAAACATTTAAAGGTTGGTTTTTTTATCATTACGTAACTCAGCAAATGCACTGGCTGGTTTGCTGTCACTTGTGCCCATTGAAGCTTTCCCTTCTCCTCTCTGCCTTAAAGATTTCCCAGCTTGCTGTGAGCCTGCAGCATCCGGTCCCTGGCAGTTCCTCTCCAGCTCTGTCCTCCTGCAAACCGTGCTTCCCCAAAGCCTGCTGAGCTGCTGGGTGCTGGCAGTGTGTGCGTGCAGCCCCAGCCTCCCTGGGGAGCTCTTCTGCTTTCCGAGTGCTGGGTCTAAACTCCTCGTTCACCTGGCCTCTCCCGAGAGCAGGAACAGGTGTGCCTGGAAACCATCCCTGGCAGATGATTGCACAGTGGTAGGGATGCATGCAGTGGAAAGAACTTTGCCCAGGGGCTGTTTCCTATAGAACTGCCCTATTGACTTGAGGCTGAGGCTGCATGTGGAAAACCTGCAGCACACAAGCAGCAGCTGCTCACTCGCTTTGCGGTGCAGTGAGCTGAGGATAATTGGTTTGACTATGGTTGACTTCAGAAGTGCATTGTTCTTTTGAAAAATACATAAAATAGGCCAGAAGATGCCATTTCTGTTCAAAGCTGAGAATGTCGTTTCAGTTTCTGATGTAAATTATTAAGATAGAGGCTTGTATTGTTTCTTTTGGGTACCCAAGGGTCTGGAATTGCTGTAGGCTTAAACAAGGTGGAAACAGAGAGAACCTGATGGTGCCTGTGAGACAAGTAGATGCTTGGTTATGGGAACAGTAATATGGAAATTGTATAGATTTCATACAATGACTTAGGTGTGAAGAGCTACAGATCCTTTTAGAGAGCAGCAGCTGCATTTTGCAGGCACAACTTGCCACATGATGTCAGTATCACCTGCTGCTTCCTTCCCACCATCTCCGTGAGGCTGCAGCCCCACTGGGCTCAGCCCCTCTCTGCTGCCCTGTTCCCCTGCCAGCCCTCCCACCCCTGTCGCCTCGCTGCCACCAGCCCCAGCTCTGGCAAGTGGCTTTGTAGCTCACCATGTTACTCCTGCTCTGGCCCTCTCCCCAGCAAAGGCAATGCTACTTCTCTGCAGCAGCTGATGCTCCCTCAGCTCCGGCTTTGCTTCCACTAAGCCCTCCCCTGCTCCCTGTCTACGGCTGTGACAGCCCTCCTGCAGCACTAAATCAATACAGTCTCCCAGGCTGGTTTTCTTCCCTTTTCTACTGGAACACCCCTTTGGAATCACTTCCTTCTCATCCACTCAGCACAGCCTCAGCCCTCCTGCTTGGCTCTTACCCAGCCCAGATGCTCCAAGGTTTTTCACCATATAAGCTTTCCTTTAGCCTTAAGCATTCCTTGTGCCCCTCCATCCACGAGCTCCTCCTCTCTGCTCCCTGTACCGGGCTTTCAGTGTTTTATTTTCCTGGGCACATACTTTTGATAACACAGAATCATTCATCATCATCTATTTGAGGCAGCTCTAAAGAACATGCAGATACTTAAACTTTGCTACTCATACTACCAGCACCATTGACTTCACCCACTCTGTTATTAGGAGTGCAAAGGTGTTTAACAGAATATTTTTTCTCTCTCACATTTGCTTTGATGAAATATAATAACCTTTGCACAAAAACTGGCTGGGATTTCACCTGCAGTGAAATCTGAAGAGTTATAAGCATGAACTTCGATGAATCAGAAGTAAAATTAAATCGTGCTAAGCAACATCCTGCTCCCAACTTTTGAATCAATCAATATTGGCTGAAGTCCTTATTTAGCTCTATGGAAGCACCTTTTATTGGTGCTTCCATATGACCAGAATATCTCAAATACTGATGTAAACTGATGTAAACAAAGACAACATCACATGCCATAAGTTTGCATCTTTATTTTTTAAAAATGAAATAGTCAAAGTACTTTCTTTTTCAAATATCGACACATAATATATTAACTTTCAATATTTACAGTGTGTTGCTGAGATGTTCTTGTAGAAAATGCATGCTTCTGGTCTGAAACCCAGAGCAAAATGCATCAGACCATTTAATTGCAGCCATATAACATAAACCTGTACAGTATCCAGTCACTATTCAGCACAGGAGTTAGAGCAGGAATAAAAAAATTGGGATCTATTGTTTCCTAGCAACGAGGCTGAGGCCATTATAACACAATTTCTGTAAGATCAGAGCCTCTAACTGCTGTTAGACAGAAAGTGAAGATCTTGGCATACATTGTAAACATTTTTTACTGTTGATGAGAAAGCTAAAAAGGAACATTACTTTGACATATATCGTATGCTATGCTTCTCGTTCTTGTTTATTGACACTTCCGCCAAAAGAGTATGAAGATTTTAATGTTTTATCATGGTTCATACAAGTAAAATACTGTCAAGGACACGATCTGATATACTAACATTTATTAAAAGGCTAAAGTCCACCACGAGATCTAAGGAAAAACTGGAAACTGTCAAACGCATTTCCTTAGACAGATAATGGCAGGCGACAAATGCCCAGACAAACCCACAGCAAGTCCAACTCCACCACTCCCAGTTTCTGCCTGGAAGTGATTCCTTTGGCAGTCAGGGTGCTTTCAACCTGATAATGTTTTGTATCAAGGAGAGGTTTAAATAACAGCCAGCATTTGATGAGGAAACCACTTGGGCTGTCGGCGCAGCCTGAGCCGGGTGTCACCTGGGTGTCACTGCGTTGGATCAGCCACACCCTGGCGAACGCCCCAGACACACGGACACCCCGGGGCACTGCCTGTCGCCTTTGGCTCGGCTAAACCACGAGCTCCTCTGCCTAAACCACTTTCCCTTTTGGAACAGCACCTTGTCTTCCAACAGTGCCCATTGCTCACCCTGGAGGAGCTGCTGCCCCTGACCCAACCCTGGGTGCTGCTGAGGAGCTCTGTGGGCAGAGGGTGCAGGGTGGGACCCCAGAGGACGGCCAGGGCACGAGGCCATCTGTGCCCAGTGCCCAGCTGAAGGATGCAAGAGAGCTCAAACCAAAGAGCCAAGGCATGTATACCCAGTTGCACATTGACCAGTTCATAGATATTTATTTGGCTATGTTCTATATAGATATCTATATATATATATTAATAACTTTGAAATGTTCTAGATTTACTAAATAAATATGAAAGCAAAGGAAATATTACTTGTACACACTATTTGTTCGGCTGTCATAAAAAATATAGCATGTATTTCTCATGGTAGGTACTTTGCTACAGGATAGTGTGCAATAGTGGATTTCAAAAATTTTTATTTCAATTTATTTTATACTTTAATTATTTGATTTTACTTTTCCCTTTCAGAACCTTGTTTGCAGTACAGAATGCTAGCATCAAATTATCTGATCTAAATAACAGTAAAAATTTCCATGCTATTGTTTTACTTTTTTCTCAACTGAGTCTCTAGGTCATAGTCCAAAATACAAAATTAAAAAAAAAAGAAAAAGGAGAACTATATAAAAAAACCCAAACCCACCAAAAAACCCACTGAGAAATTGCTCTAACTACTAAGGAAAAAAATAGAGACTGAAATATTCCCTGCCTCCATCTGAGGTTGTTCATGAACAAGATGATCCAAAGCTATTTGTTCATGTAGCTCTCACAAATCACTGCTGGCTGGCCCATGTGTAGTTACGATATGACTTCAGTCTCCCATGCTCTTTCAGCAATAACTTGTTTCTTGAGCACTGTCATCTCGACACGACATTTATATTTAGTTTCCTAAATTTAAGAAACTGTTATGATGTAGGCATTTTTTTTGCTTTTGTAACTGGGCCATGTAATGTCATGTGAGTCTTAATGAAACCATATTCTCATAAGAAATATTGTTCAAAATGTACCTTAGACTGCACCCAGAAAATGGGAAAATGCCAAATCTACTTTCAAAGACAAACTTGTAACACATTTCACTCTTCGACCTTTTGGCATAACATGAGAACAACAGTAATCAAGGCAGTATTAAAAACCACAGCTGTAGGCAATACAAAGTGCATTTCCTGCATATAATACAAATATAACTTTAAGAAACTAAAGGCACAAGCTAACTAAATATGTATTACATACTAGAAATGCACAGTTCAAGGTAACTCTAATAGCTTCAAATATTTGTTTATAATGGATATTTAAAGCAGTTTGAAAATGATCCTCATTAGTGAATTGCAAAAAAGTATAATTACTTAAAATATAAGTAAAATAGACTCTAATATTGACATCTTGGATCAGTGATAAAATACATCATCACATTTATGAATGCACTCTTTATATACAATTCATAAATTATTCTTCCATTGATTAAAAGCATATTAGAGGCTCAAGGATTTGAAGGTCCATTTTTAGGCTGGTGTGGAGGTATTCAAATTCTCCGTGATTTTATGGAAAATTACAGAAATATGAGCTGTCAAACCTGGATGTTGCCAGCTCGCTGTTCTGTACATTAGTTAATGATGAGCCTGATCACAAGGTGTATGTGCAGATCTTGGTCCACAGTTCCCCCTGGCTGGGGACAAAGGAGGATTTCAGGGGCCAGGCTCCCACAGCCTGATCCTGCACCCCCAAAGCTGTGCTGGCTCCCAGGGGAGCAAAAGGAATCTGGGAAGAGACGGTAGTGGAATGAGGCTGAGACCTGAGATCAAACCCCAGGGAGGGGCTCAGGTCTCAGCTGCCAATTCAGGCTCATCTCTAACTTGGTACAGTCTGCTCCACTCGCCCAAAAACCAAAGGAAAAAAGAAAACTGGGGGAAAAAAAGGAAGAAAGATAAAGAATGCACTTTGTCGGCTTCCATAAATATGAGCAGAAATTTTTTCAATATATTCACTATGTCTGTTCTGAAAGAAATGTGCAATAACTTCACTGTTATGGATACACAGGCTCTATAACAAGACTTCTAGATCCCTCTGGAAAACTGCTTGCCCATCCCCCTCCCTGTGTGCTCACCCCATCTCTCGATAATCAGGTCTTTTAAAAATGACAAGCTGGAGGAAGGATCACCTACTCTGCTATGAAGTAACTGTGCCAGTAGCGCATGATACCTTGGGAAATAAAAATTTCTGTCCATGCAATATGATGCTTTTCTATGTTCTCTAGATATTGAGCTGAAAAGTGAAGAGTCATCCCCGAAACGTTCTATGTTTATCAACATATTTACTACCCACACTTAGATTCATCAACTCCCAACCCACCAATCTTCTTCAGACTCGAAAAAATGAGTACTACAACAGGATTATTAATTTGAGATGAAAAGAACACGATGCCTAAACCCAACAACACTGCAACTTCCAAATCTTCTGTGCGAAGACAAGTCCTGGCCCAGTGACTACAGACAGGACCGATCCTGCACGGCTTGATACTGCTCTGTGAGGGTTCCCAGCTGGGTTGTTCCCAAAGCACTGGGTTAAAGTCCAGCCTGGAGCACACATGCCAGTGGAGAGCCTTCTGAAGACTACAGTGCCCACTAAGCCCGCTTTAGCCACCCCATCTCTGGCTGAAGCCTGGCCAACACGGTGCCACCAAGCAGACTGGCAGCTCTGTGTCTGCTGCCAGACCCTAGTGTGTCCCAGTGCCAAGAGAAACCCTGGGAGAGAGGCCTGACATGCATGAGTGAACACAATGTGATGTTCAGCACGGAGTGGCTGAGGGGCGGCCACAACCGAGCAAAGGCCATAGGGGATATCCTTGTACATACTGAATCCAACCCAAGTCAGATTTCCCAGGTTAGAAAATCCCTTAGCTCTTAACTGTGAGGAACATGTGTGGGGTTGGTGAGCAGCTGTGAAGTTTCCATACGCCGTCTGGTTTGTGTATGCAATCCCTTGACTTTATGGGAGATCTCACTGGGATAAAAGCCACCCAGTAAATACAGGCTGCAGAATCAGGCTCTGTAACCATTTAAATAACTGGTGAATTATTAAATCAACAACAACAAAAAAATCGTGTTTCTTTAGGAGAAGGCAGAGCACGTAGTGCTCACCCCTACTCCGCAGGGCTGTGCGGTGTCACCCTGGGCACCTCGCGCGCAGGTCGTGCCGCTCGGCTCGCAGGACTCTGCTTCTGAAATTTTTGAATACTGCCACACAAGAACTAAAAATTGTCACTGTCATCTCTCAAAGAGTTAAACAAACAATATTAAAATACCATCTTCTGTCACATTTAAAGGCAGTTGGATATGTTTTTTCCTCTATATTTATATATACAGAGTTCTGATCTAGAAAAACCAATACAATAAACCATTTTACGCTTAAAAACAGGCAGTCTTTGGTGACGCAAAGGCAGAGATTTTCTTTGTTACCTTCTGCCTATTTCACTCTGTCTCATGAAGTGAATATTATTGGCACTGTCAGAAAGTTCGAGATACTGCTCCACAGACAAAACAAAATATCCATCGTAGCCTTGTACCCGCCCAGTGCTTAAAAGCTGCTGTTTCTCTCCATCTGTCCACGCCCGAATTCCCTCTTCCCCCTCCTGCAGCCGCCTCTGCTCCTTAGTCCAGGCCTGAGCCACAGCTCGCTGCCTGGCTACCTCCAGGACATGGTTCTTTTCCTCTTCCACTGTGGTTCCATAGCGCACGTTGAAGCAGAGTGCACCGTGCTGGAGCTGGATGTCCGCAAAGCGTCTAGTCCTGCCATTGATCACCGATGTCATCTGCGACACTGTCACGTTGACGCCATTCTCCAGGATGCGGCGCCCTCCGGTGCTGCCGATCAGGGCCAAATCTTCTTCCAAAGAGCCCAGCTTGATGAAGTAATGGGTGTCCCGGCCCTCAATGGTGAAATGCAGGTTCTCCAGATAATGAGCGTTGTTGAGGATGGCAGCAATGCGCCGGCTGTCCTCGTTAGCCACCCCGATAATGTCAGCTGTCACTATACCATCCTTTATAGCGAATTTGATGCCTTTTCCAAATACTGAAGGAACAGCTGCAAATCTCAGTTGCTTCACTCCTTCAGAACACTTGCCTTCACTATATCTGGGTGTCATAGGAAGTTGATCCAAGGATATAAAATTTCGGAGTTGCTTTTGTAGCTCACATTGAATGCCAAGGATAGGCTGGAAAAGAAAATATTAATCAAGTTTGCAGGCAAGGTACCTTGCAGTTCAGTATAGTATCTAACCCTACTTGTCTCTTAATTGCTTAGAATGGATCTTCAATTTGTTTGGAAAGTATTGTGCACACCTACAGAACCTGGGCATATGCACAGGCTTTTTAATCATGGTAGTGCTTTCTGTATCTTGGACTCCTTCATTTCTAGGAAACAAATAGAAATGTGTTTAGCACAAATGCTATTTTTGTATTTGTTCTTTTTATTTTTCCTCCCCCTTGAACTGTTACTCTAATGGCTGGTTTTTCAGCCCTTAGCAGTTCAGGGAAACCTGAATTCAAAGCTATGCCCTTTCAGGTGGCTCTGCTTAGTCTTTGTGTGTTTAATTACATCTTCTGTAGAACCACGGTAATGAATTTTATAGCCCATTCTTTAAGGAAAGCAGGTTGCGAAGGTCTTGAGATGCTAGAACAACAGGTAAGTATGTCACAACTGTAGATCTTGCTCCCCATAGAAGCTAGAAGAAACTTCACTCCAACCCTCTCTTTGTGTTTTAACACTATACCTATCACTACATCTTTTCTGTGCCTTGGAAAAGCTTAACATCCCAGTGATTATTTTCCATGGACATGCTCCTACATCTGGCATGAGCTCTGACCCTCTAGCCTTTTGCGTTTGGTGTATGGTAATTGTCTTAAATGCTGGGAACATGAATGTGAACTCTCAATGCTTTATGCTTCTCTTTCTTGACTACAATAGAGGAAAGGCATCTTTACAAAATCGTATTTCTTTGTTAACAGATGCTCATATGCAAAATGTGAATGCCTGCTCAGAATATCGGTAGTTGGTCCTGTTGCAGTCACATGGATTGCTGGACTATGATAGCTGCTGTTTGGCTTGTCGTTACTGAAAATAAGCCCTGGAGTAAGGCTAAGATTTATAGACCCCTTACAAATACACAGCAGCATTTCTGTTTCCTGCAATAATTATGCAGAGGTACCGAGTTGTAAAGCTGTTTATACCCTCAGTGATTTTCCAGTGCTTGTGGCATCTTTGCGAACAAAGATGAAAATCTGCTGTTTTAGTTTTTCAATTCCACAAGATTGTCTGTGTTTTTTTTCAATATTCGCACAAACACTTTTACCCTTTTGCCTATCCTGCACCTCAAATTTGGATATTTTCTCTATAAATAGCTGCAAATTTCCTTCACTGTATTGCTAAAAGCTTCTCCTTAAATCTCTCCTCCACTCTGATGCCAGTACATAATTGACAACATTAAAGTTTCTATCATTCTTAAACAATTTGCCTTGCCTATTAAATTGAAAGATATAGTCACACTGTTTCCTTGGTATCCAATACTTTCTATTAAAATTCCTTAATTTAGTATTAGAAGCAGCTGAAGAGAATGTTTGCTAACCTTTCCAGGATCCCACTCCTGGGTTTTTGTTTGAAGCTGTAGAAGTTCGTATGTTGTCCCCAAAGCTTCCATCTCTGGTTTTGGGAATCCAGGCAGCACATTGTGCAACTGGAAACCAAACAGCTCTAGCCAACTTCCAATGTCTACAAAACAAGAAAAGGATGCTGGCAAAAAGGCACATAAATCCTAGAAAAAGTGAAGGCAGTCTGCAGAAATTCCAGCTATGCAGAAATAATGATTTCACATCAATTTATGTTTCCTGTACTAGCTACAGCATTTATTGTAGCAAAGAAATTATTTGGTTACAAAGCATAGCTATACTCAAATCAATAGTGTTTCTTCTATCTATTTATAATGGAAAAAAATCAAATTAAGCTGCCTCCACTCTTCCCCTAATTTTAGCACTGAGAAAAGCAACAGAAGCAGCTATTAATTATTTTCTTGGTTACCATAAATGTTAAAGAAAACAGATCAAGTTCAGTAAGATGCAATCTATTAAAGAAATGGCTTCAATAGATTTAAGATTAGAGACTTTTTGTATGCAAAAGATTTCCAGAATGCTGAATCCATACCACAATTCAAGAAGAAGTTTTATTTTTGTGAGAGACATTTTCAGGAGAGACAGGTTACTTTTACCTGTTGTATACTTAGCAACGTCTTGGATTCTGCCAACTGGGTAGTTATTTTCAAATGAGTAGAGATTAAATGGTTGTGGGACAGCATTCAGGTGCTTCCATATATGGTGATTTGGTGTCGTCCACCGACCAGCAACGACATCATAGTCCCGCTGACCCAGATGAACTAATTTAGTAAGAGAATCATAGAGTCCTCCATGAAAACCAATGATAACCTCAAAATCTGGATTAGTGTCCTGGTATATCTCTCCATATGGGGTGTACAAAATTTCTTTTATGACTTGGCCTCGACTGCTAAACACAGCTAGAGGTGTCCCAGTGTTATCACAAGCAACATAATATTCTTCTCCACTGCTTAATTCCATTGCAATGAGATGACCTTGCAGATCATAATATAGGGATGTTATTTCTGAGCTAGTGTGATTGTACAAGTGAGTAACTCTTATTGGGTTGGAGAGATCAGCATAAAAGAACTGTAAGTGTTGTCCTAGGCTTGATTTGCTTGCAACTCGTCTTCCAAGACCATCGTAACAGTATTGCACAGTCCAGCCAGACACTTTGTTATACGCTTTGTTCAGCAAACCATTAGAGTTGTACTCAAAGATCTCATTGCCTCTTTGCCTGAGAAAACCATCTTCGTCCATTTTATATTGAATTTCCCCAAGCCTGGTAATGCGATCTCTCAGGTCATATCTCAGAGGAGTGAGGCGTGCGCTGTTCCCATGGCTCAGCAAGTTGATGTTGCCATTAAGGTCGTAGCTGTAGCGCCACTGGGTTTTATCATTCACAGACACAGTCTGGAGCTGACCATCAGCATCATATTCATAAAAAAACCTTGTTATATTGGCATCTACACCCACACGAATGTCACAGATCACCATGCGACCCATGTTATCATACTGGATGGTCATCCAGTAAGCAATAGACTTGAGAATTTCATACTGTACTTCAATCACCTGACCACTGGCACTGAAGATTTTGGTATGTTTCATGACAGTGGTGGTTATAACTTGGTTTAAATCGTAATTAATGACACTAAATTTTCCAAATTGTTCAGTCCTGCCAGAAACATCGACGTAACGGTACAGATCTATGGGAAGGGGCGTCTCGTTGATCATGGCCTGCATGCTCGTGACACGGAAGTTGTTATAGCTGTAGTCAAATCTGGCATTTACAAGACCTTCTTCACTAAACCTGAAGATCTGGCGACCAATAAGTGGACCTGTCCAAAACAAATAGGGGAAAGAGTAAAAATAAGAAAAAGAATGAATTATGCCCCTGGTTTACATACCCTACAGATCTAGGACAGATAAGTCATGACCTCAAATATACCCTTTAGCCTTACTACTCCTTAGCTGTCTCAGAAAATACGATTAACTAAGAATATGTTAGATTATTCTCTCACAAACCTTTATTAATGCTTGCTCTACAAATTACCTACATTTTATTAACATTTGTTTAAATGAATGGTTTTATTCATAATTATGATTTCTATTTACTTACAAGATAATTCTAAACTAAATTTATTTCACATGGTGATTTCCTTCCTCATAAACAGTCTTTTAGAATTTATGTTATATTACAGTGTAAACAGGGAAACTTGAAAATACAAACAATAAACCAACTTGATTTAGTATTTAGCATCCACACAGACGAATAAAAACAACACAACATTCTAAGAGCTATTCCATACCAAGCAATAAAAAGAAAACTATTTCAAATGGGACAGCTATATTCACCTATGGACACAGACACAGATATACACACATATTTTTCTATTGAAACATAAAATATAAGAACTTGTAGACATAAAAATAATGGGATTTCATGCCAGGTAAGTGCAGGATCAGGGTGTTGCGAATGAGGAATGAGTGTCACGTTTTAAAGAGCCAAAACTTCAGCAAAGTAGTCACAGTTAGACAAACCTGTCTGCCTGTATCTGATGGTACAGATGAACCCATCATGCATTAAATGTATTGTTTTAATAACCCCAGAAGATTCCTCGTAGGTGAACGTGACTTGCGTAGTGTCATACAGAATCTCAGAGAGCCGGGACTGTTTGCTGTACTTGTACAGGACCCTGCGTCCTGTGCCAGGGTACAAGGTCTGCAGCAGCCGCCCATCCCTGGCGAGGTCCTGGATGAAGGCGGCGCCGCTGTCGGGAGGGGTGTAGATGTTGCGGTAGTAGCCGACGGAAAGCATGGTCTGCAGGGCGTGGCGCACCATGCTGGGCATCGTCACCGACTGCAGCGACTCCGACTGGTCGTACTCGAAGATGTAGCGCCGCTGGCTGTGCAGCAGGAGCATCACGGACTGCAACCAAACAGCAACGGCACGGTAAGGGGCGGATCAAGCACATGGGGATCCATCTAGTGAGTGCTTGAAGGTTATAGAAATGCTGAAACAACCACTCACTCTTGTAGTTTGCTCTTACTGTCTGTACAATTCCAAGTGAAGCTTTCAGCTCCAGGAGACCTGGCCAGCAAGGTGGTACAAAACAGGAGGAGAACCATAATAAGTCTAGAGGTAAAGGCCTCCAAACTGGTAGGCAGATGCGGCTCTCAGTAGCATTTCAGCCTCATGCTGACTTGCTATGTTGCTTTGAAATATTTAGGGCATCCTCTCAGGAAGCAAAAACAGACGGAACCTCTTCCTCACACACAGGCAGAGCATCTGCACCAGCAGATGTGTCTAGAGGAGCTGGAAAGGGGAAACTGTGCATGTACAAGGTGTTTAGCTTTTATTGGGATTCTGCTTATCTCCAGCACAGACCTATCCCTTTTCCTGTATATTTTCTTTTAAATACACATTGCCCCAGAGTTCATAATATCTCCATGCTTACAGATGGATGAAAATAGCCTGCAGATTCTTTGGTGTGACTACTTCTACTGTTCATTTTTAATGTTTACAAAGAATATAATTTCTGTGTGGGTGCCCTGTGTTGGTTAATTGTGGCTGGTTAATGAAATCTGATTTGCTTATCTGGAAGATGAATGTGCAAGCACAGCAGATTTCTTATACTGATAATTAAAGTTTGGGTTCTGTCTGCCTTCTCACCCACCATGTAAAGTCACAGTGTCACAGAGCACAAGCTGGCTGGTGAACCGTCACTGCTGAAACAAGGATAATGAAAATGCAGAATGAAAATATGTGGGGGAATTCTGTAGCCTTTCCCCAGCTCTAGCAAGTGGCTCGACTGGACCAGAGCACTGCACATTCCTTGCCTTGTCTGAGTTGTGCTGGAGCACCGACACTGCCCAGCTCGTAGCCCACAGCTCAAACCTACCAGGCACGTAAGCAAATTTGTCAGGCTTCTGCAGGATTAAGACATCATGCTAAACAAAGTCTTACACGGAACAGTGTGACTACCTTGTCAGTACTGGGGAAAGAAATCAGAAAAATAGGATTTTTTCCCCTCTAAGCTCAAAAATGGGAAGAAAACACCATAAGATCAGCCCTGCAATGTGTTAAGTAACATTGGCCCTAAGCCACTTTTCTCTGACAAAAAAACCAACTGCCCATTCAAAGGGCCAGAGATAGGCTCAGCCTTGGCCATCCTCTCCACACCCCCTGCCTGCCCAAGATATATCTCTTCCTGCCCTTGGCAAAAGACATCTGTCACCTGTACAGCAGCCAGAGAGCACCAACATACACCACTCCAGGTCACCCTCTGCCAACTGGTGATGACAGACCTTCACACTGAGCATTTTCTGATTGCTTTATTGCTGCTCCGCCAACCATTTCCAACATGCGCCGTGTTTATTTTGTTTCCACCTTCAGTCAAGAGTCTCCAGTCTGCAGTAAACCACTGGCTGAACTCTCTCCTAGCACTGCTGTGACACCTCTCTCTATATACTGCTCCCATGCCTGTTTTTAAGTTGTCTGCCATTGACAGAGTATGAATAACAAGATCAGAAACATCCCCAGTATAACTTTAGTGCCCCTGTGTGCCATTTTTACAGCACTTCGTGGCTTTTTCACTTTTGTCCAGGATAGTAAAAAGATAGACAGTACAAGGGTTGGAGACTTAGTATCCTCTCAAGCCTATTAGAGGATACCATAAAGAGAAAAAAAAATTAATTCCCAATTCATCCTAATAATGTTACAATAGATTTTTCAACTCTGCACAAATTGGGTTCTAATTGTTTTAAAGGATTTCAGAGGGTAGCTCATAAAACATCCAAAAAGCTGTCATTTTATTAAAGCAACCAGAGCCTGGTCAACCACATAATGATTGATGCCGTATGGTGTACCAAGACAAACAGCCAGTGGCAATTAACTGGGAGCTCTGCTGGGAATAGACAAATGCTGAGCATCACCACTAGATGTCATTTCTGTCCAACAGACACACACAGCCACTCATCTATTTTGTCTGCCAGATTTCGGAAGCAAGCTCGGAGTATTCAGGAGATTTTACAACAGCATTAACTAATTGAGGAAAGTGACCAAAACAAGACGAACTGAATCTCATCAGTAAGAATTATTTACAGTGCTAATGTTGTAGTGCTTTTTAAAACCTTAATCATTTGAGCTAATTTTGTAAGGGGTAGAGATTTTTGAACATGTACAATTAACTTATCAAGCGCTAAAAATGAAGAATTAAATAACTATGAATTGGTAGCAACCTATATAATTGATTTTTTTTTCATGTAAGGAATTATTGGGTCTTACAAGGCTTCAGACAATCTTTAGCAATCATTACATAATTAACACAATGAGTTATTGACTTTAATGGAGACACAAAGTTATATTTCAATGTCTAATTTTGACAGTGAATGCATCTTTCTTTGGCACAAGGAACAGCAGTCACGAAAGTACATTAAATAGATGGGAGACTATGGTCCATGCTGCGGATGACTTTCCATAATTTTAATGATAGTTACAGCACTACCCAAGCTGCTACCTGAACCAGTAAGCTTTTGCCACTTGCTTCTACAAGATCAGGATTTGGCCCTCTGTGTAGAATTCTAGAATAACAGTGTTAAGTTATATGAATGACTTTATGAGCTCATCATAAACTAAGAACAGACAAAGTGGTTTGGAAAGATAAGAAGGATACATCTTTCCAAAATTACAGTCCATTGGGTCCAAAGAAAAAAAGAAGAGATTCCTTCAAAAGGCACATTGCCCAAGTATTTGAAAGCTGTACGAAATGCCTGTTTACTTGTAATTTGCAAAAGACAAATTTTACAGACAAAAAAAGCCCTGACAAATTTATCTGAAACAAACTTCTGAAGCTCTTGGGGTCTGACAATCTTGTTAACACATGCAAGAACCACACTGCATGCAGACAAGGAGGAATCACATTTTTATGCATTTTCTAGTCTTGATCATTTTTTTTCATTGGGTTAGGTTTAAGTTTTTTGAGGATCAAGCTTAAATACATTCAAAATAAGTACAGCACAGTTTATCTTAAAAGTACACATTTGGAACTCTTTAATATACAAGTAACTTCAAAGTCACCGGATTTCCTGTGTGTAATACCTCCTATCAATGTTACCTCTCCTGCCCTCCACCCCCCATAGCCTTTTCCTGTGGTTTACAGGTTCAGAGAAAATGTTCTGCTAACTCAGGGTGTATTGGATAGTCCAAGATGTTGCTATCTAAAAAACTTTGAATATGAGTTCACACTGAGTTCTGAAAGCTTTAAAAATACAGATTGGCTTCCTGGTTTTGAAAGACAAGACCAAATAAAATGTTACTACAGATGAAGATGTTCCTCCTTGATTTGTACAATATTTATCTCCACATCTTGTGATCATTACCTCTAGACATATATGGAACTTAAAATATTCAGGGAATTTAGATGTGACGTCACTATAAAAGCAGAGCAGTAACTCATTTCATACTAATATTTCCCCCCCAAATGGCCCCCATAAACACTGCAGTAAACCTTCTCCTCACAGGATCAATCCCTTGTTTAAAATGCAGCACTGAATAGGTAAGCTTGTGCTCACGGGCTCCTAATTTTGGCTTAAAAGAACTGTGTTTGTGGGGAGAAAAAAGTTCTCTTTCAGGACTGTTATCTTTCTGACTGTTATCCAGAGCAGCAACATGATTTTCAGCAGTTAGGGTGTCCTTTGTTCACTTGAACTTGGACTGAGACCAGAAAGTTGTTTTGACCTACCAATTAAACAAACCTGAGGTGCTGATAACGTTCTTCACAACTAAATTATGTCAGGTGAGCAGGTGACATGTAGGTCTGAGCATATCCAGAGACATTTTTATCTAGTTGCGTAATTCTGTGCATTTTCTGTTTCAAATGTCCTAAATACTCTTGCAAGAGGCAGCATTATAACATAGTTCAAAATACAATAAATAAATATAATAAATAATATAATATAATATAATAAACACATTTTTTTTTGCCTTGGCACAAACCCCACTTTTAAAATAATTTACCTTTTCTAGATATGTGTAACTCCATATTTTACCATCTGCCCATGTTCTGGAAATGATGTTCCCACTTGGATCATACTCCATTTTCTCAGTCCAGGTTCCTCTTTGGATATAGGTGACTAATCCAGAGTGCGAATAAGTGATATTGACCTCATTGTACTTGCTGATGGGGGACCATAAAATGGGGCGTCCTGTCTGGTCATACATAATTCGGAGAGTGAATTTGCGGTGATCATCATAAATCTTTCCTGTTCTAGTTACGTGGTCAAAGTCAATGGAGAGCAGGTTTCTGTTGTGGGTCTAAACACAAAGGTACAGTAAGGTAAGAACACAACGCATCCGAAGTACACCCAAGGCAGACATGTCTGTGTCAGCCCTAATCAAAGTGAGCAATGGTTTAACACTGTGAGTTGGGCCTTAATGAAGACAAGAAAATAGAAAAGATTCAGATAAGAAACAGAAGACTGAAAAAAAATTGTTCCTTGCATTAAGTGTTATTATATTTGGCATTACAGGATGGTTCTATCGCTAAACCCTCACCTCTGCTCTCACCTTTTCCTGAATTTTTCTTCTTTCTTCTCAGCTGTGGATGAATATCTTGATTCCAGCCAAAGATGTGTAGTTAAGCCCACAAACTAAGGAAGATCTCTATCTCACCTCCTCTCTTGAGCTCTATTAACACTGACAGGTCAGCTGCTGCTCTGAGACAGCCCTCACAGCCCAGGTCACATCCTGATGCTGCAAAGGGCAGAGCTGTGCTTGCAGCTCCTGGAGACCCTGCTTACCAGTGTCCTCATGCTTCCTCACAAAACCACCCCACTCCCAGACTCCTGAAAGCCAGCAGCAGTGGTGCCTGGTATCAGCCATATTCCTTGTCGTAGCTCTCACCACATCTGAGACCAGCAACTCACTGTGTCTGACAGATGGACAGCAGCCCAATGCTCAATTTGAAATCAAGTTCTAAACTGAGTCAGATTCATGAAGACAAAATACATTTATCCAGTGCTATCATCATCTGCCTCCTTACATCGTGCAGTCACTGGACAATCTCTATTAAACACCATTTAAATCAGAGACATAATTTAGGGAACCATAAAATATTGTTCATTGACACGTCTTTTTCAGATCAATGCTCGATGTGCTTGTTGCATTAATCTACCACATTTTATCTGATCACTCTATTCCCATGAATAACTTCATTATAGCACAGACAATGCCAGTGCAGGAGTTAGCACAGAGCGTGGCTCAGTGCTTGCTCCTCTCTGAGACCTGAAGGCACAGCCACCAAGTAAATGGTTAATAAATCCTGGTTAATCATTCAAGATGTGATTAGAATGAACTTTTTTTTTCTTCTCTCTTTCTGTTTTTAGATACAAAATAATCTGAGAATCTAGAAGAAGCAGGTGTTCCTTCTTCAACGACCAGTTCTGGAGTTTTATATACACACATGTATAACTTTAATAGTGTTCATTTACAATAGCTGTAAAATACCTATATACCCCTGTAGACTGCTGTAACTATTACAATTTATGCTCTAATGATAGTTAAGGAGCCCAAGTAAAATGTGATGCTCAGTTCAGCTACATTTGCTTGTATACATACTGATGGTTTAAAATGTTTTTTTGCAAACTTCTTAAAATTTCTGAAAACAAATCCTCTTGGTGGCAAAATAACTGAAAAGCAAGCAGGAGGTATACCCTATGTCATATTAATTTATGTTCTACGTACATGTTTAATACTCTTACTGCTATTACTATCATTGTAGAATGCAGTTAGGGGAAAGAAGAGCCTCAAATACAAATTGCTTGCAATCTGAATTTCAGAGACTATACAGCAAATAAGAATGAAAACCAAGCAGAGGCAGAATTAGCAGCTAAGTGGAAAGCAGCACTAATTGAAAACTTACAGACTTAAAATAAGGTTAAAATACTTCCCTTATATTGCACATTTTATGTCTCATTTGGTTACCTTCTCATATTAAAGTTAAGCTTAACACCCTTCTCAAGGCAAGACAGGATCATAAATGGGTAGGAGGACTCATCTCAATGTTGCTATTGACAAGCTGATTTCAAATCCCAGTGGCTTCATGAAATGACTCCTCCAAGATACATAAATCATAGTAAGGAGCCCCCCAAGGGTGGCTGGAGCTTGTGTTCTGCTATGAGCCAGGGAAAACTGGTTTCTGAAAGCAATGTCAAGGTTGGAATATTAGCTAATGAAAATAGTGAGAAAATTCAGTTGACTTCAATAATGTTAGAAGCGAATAAAAAAATATATTTATTCCATATTTTTAAAATGTTTGTTGACTCTACTTCCATTAGTTTTTTAGCTAGAAATTTTACAGTGTAAGTATCACATAAATGTGCACTTCTTCTGATTTCATTTCCCAGCATACCCTGTCCACCCTGTCTGATGTGTAAGTCAGATGAGATGATTGCATTCTTTCCTTGTCTGTGTTTTGATTTGAGCCAATGTAAACTCATAGACTCTGGCAGAGGACTTGGTCCCATCTTTAGAACTTGCTGTAAGACTGGTAAATAAAGGCAGATCATTTGCTAACTGCAATAATGAACATGGCTGTCAAAGCCTGTGTCTGCAGGACTTTTGAACCGAGGCCAGTGAGTTACTTCCGTTGCTGTTATTAAAAATAACAAACAAACAAACAACCCCCCCCCCCCAAAATAAGTAAGACTGGCCAAGCATTCAATTTTCACTTTTGTAGACATTCAGTTATAAAACCTGGACTGCATCCAAAGCCACGTTCCTCAAGTTATGCAAAAGCCAGGCGGGAGCTGAGCTGCATTCTAATCAGTGTATTACTATGCATCATGCTCATCAGATTTAACAGCAGTCTTTGCTTCATTTTTAGAAGTCAATTAAAACAGCAGTTCAATTGATAAAAAAGAAGTCTTGCTAGATTAAGATTGATGTTAAAATGCCTGATTGTACATTCATTTATTATTAACATAAAATGCATACATGCCCACAGACTGTTTTATATACGTTCAGGAAGCGCTGGGGCAAGCAGTTCTGCACTTAAAGAAAACCTGTGGTTAATTTCTGTTTCCCACATTGATTTAGACCCTGAGAAAAAGTTAGATGACTGTTCTGGCATTTCAGTTAACTTACTCACTTCTGCTCTATTTCCAGAGGAGGGAATTCACACCATGAAGAAACTCAACTTTTTAAAACCCAGTGTTTCCAGCATTATTCAGAACATGCTAACAGTGGCCTCTTTCCAAAACTGGAAGAAGCACTAATAGAGCGACATGCTTTCAAGATGGTTGCTAATTGCTATTAGAATTAAAAAAAGTTAGGATCAGGCAGAGAAGGAAAAGCTTTATTCTCTTTCTTCTCTTCAAGTAGGTCATCCTTTATCTCATCCCCAGCTACCTGCCTTCTAATTTATACCTTTTAGCAGTCAAAGCCGTTTTTTTCACTGATGGTATCACGACTGCTTTCTAAGTAACATCTTTATACCTCATTTCTATGCTTTTTTTTTCTTTCTCAGAAAACTCTTCCATTGTGCTGGTTTGTTTCTTTCACTGAGGGCTCCTGCAAGTCTGTTCATTTCCATTGAGAACTGCTCCAATCCCCAGAGCTTTTCTTTACGTATATTTTTAAAGTTCAGCATAGTTCTTTCTGCCCTACATTGCAAACTTTCTAACACACTTCCTATTGTGCCAGGCATGGCATATTAAGTGTTTAAATACTTCTTTTTAAAAATGTAACTCACTAAAAGTTTTCAGATCTGCCCAGATTCTCATCCAGCATAAGGACTTCCAATGATGCTATTTTTTTTCCCAGCAGTACTCAAGGATCTGTCCACAGTAAGTCCTAAATCCATTTCATTATTTGGTGTACTGTTTCAAACACACCATAGGATGGTACTTTTGTTCCTGCTGTGCTGCATTTCCTATAATCACCAAGAAAAGAGAGCTGTCTCTGGATAGATTCCTTTGCTGCACTGTTCCACCTCCTTCCATCTCCACTGACCCTCCATTCCACCAGCATACCATACAAGCATCTCAGTGCTAAAGATGAACTTCATGATCCAGACATTTCTGCTATTCTCCAAAGTCCTCCTTCATGGTATTAACAGCCTCAGTCATCCATCTGTCCCTTTCTCTTGTGCCTATTTACATGGTGTCTCCTTTGTGCAGAATATAATTGGACTTGATGATCTTAGAGGTCTTTTCAAATATAAATGATTCTATGATTCTAACATTTCTCCTCCTTTCCACTCTAAAATCCTCATTTTAGAGGAACCTGTGCTATCCCACCAGGTTCCCTCTAGCCTAGCCTTGCCCTGACAGCTCTCAGAACAACAGTCCTAGAGCTCAATATAGCCAAGGGAGTCAGTATAGTCAGGATTGCAATACAGGCAGCTGGCTTGTCCTTCTGAGCAGGCAGGGACAATTCCTAAGTCCTCTTGATCTTGGACAGGTATAAAAAGAGACAGTTTACAGAAATAAGAATGCAGTGTTCAAGAGCTGTGTTGCTAGTGCACACCTTTAGAAGGACAAAGAGTAAAAGACATCAGCATACCAAAATCATTCTTATGCTTGTCTTTCACCTTCCATCCTCTCTCTGGATGAAGGTGAAGGCGAAGAAGGAGGAATACATGAGTGGTTTTGTGTGCCGTCTATTCCAGAGGTAGGTCAATCAGCTGACCTCTGGATACCTTCAGTGTTGCAATATTTCAATAAACATCTTATGCCTCCAGCCAGAATGCATTTATCCTGACCAATCTGTGAACTTCTTTTTTTTTTTTTTGCCAGGCAGTGTTAAGGATCACATAGAAACAAGAGAAAATGAGTTAAAAGAAACTGCAATCAATTTCAACAATAGAAAATACAAACTGCCTAATGGGGGAAACTCTGCAAGATGGAGTAGTTGTATTAAATAGAATTGTGATGAACAACTAGTCCCTGGCAATGTAAGCAGAATAGATGACTGACTACATCCTTTCTGTTTACCATCTTATTACATAAGATTCTTGTAGAAAAATGTGCCATACTGTTATTTAAGCACAAAGTCACACAGAAAGCCTCCAGCTGAGTAGGAAACATGAGCCAAGCAAGCCACAGTTTGGATCTTCCCATCTTAACATGCTTGTCATGGTGCTAAGTTCAGCTGCCTCCCTAGACAGGGCTATGAGGCCTCACACTAATTTAGAGAGGAAGGAGGCAGAAAGTGGGCAAGAAGAACTAAAAGAAGCTTTTGCCCACTTGCAAGATCCTAAAAAGTAACTGTGACTGTCAAATCTGAACAATGCCCTTTCAAACAGGTGTTTTACACACAGTGCCCAGTCTGGCCAGATCTTCCAAGTCTTGCATTTTTGATTGAGCAGTTGAAAACCAAACAGAAAGTACACTCAAAAAAAAAATCTATAGTATCTCATAATCAAAATGAGATGGTTTTGATTTTGGTAGTTTTGAAAATCCAGAGATTTTAATAACCATCTCTATATTTTCAGAGCTAACACGTGTACCTTCAGACATAATTCCTATCCAGAAAGGTTGTAGTCTATAACACAATAGTTTTAGGGCAAAAATTCCCAGTTATACTACTGGGTACAGGTATTTTAAGTGGTATTCATGTGAAAACCAGAACTGATTTCATAAAAAACCTATTTAGCAAAGTAGTAATCTCTTTGAGCCATGGTGTTATGTAATTAAATGCTAAATGTTGACCATCTGTCACTGTACTCACAGGTAAAAATAAACCAAGGATGCAATGTTAAAGCAAGTGTTTCTTGGAGCCGTGGTGTAACCCAGCCAGAGGGAGTTGGGGGGTTTGAGAGCATGTGGCAGAGGGCAGAATTAATACACAGCCCATCTGGATACACAGGGAGGCTCTACATCACTCTGAGTCGCAGGAAAGGCACTGGTCAGGACATTCAAAGTGTGTCCTGCATGAGCCTGTGCCCTGGGTAGCAGCTGGCACCCCTTAGCTCCCCTAGAAAAGAGGGTTGATAGATCTGAGAGAGGCAAAATGTGGCTCCAACTTTGCTGCTGTGCCAGAGTAACTACACATTGTCCTTTGCTCACAGCTTCTTCCAAAGCTATAATTAAGTTCTTAGTTGAAAAAGAAGAGGAAGAAAAAAAGTAATTATGTCTTGAGGTCAAGTCTCACAATCAAAATCAAACAGAGATCAAACATCCCTGAGACTGTTGGAGGAGTTTGGTTTTGAAATCCAAGGCTGGGGCCCACCATTGATACAAAATTTTCATTCTTACAAAGTATAACATTTCAACATGATTTTACTTCAATGACTTTCAAAGGGAACACTGCACTTACACAAGAGGAAGCCTTACCCTTAGCCTTCTCTCAAACGTAGAGATATTGCCTTTGGTCTGCTCCCTCCTTTGCCTCCATTCAATGAGATTTGAGTTATGCTCTCCAGGAAGGGAGATATTGCACTTCCCTAATGTGGGGCTGACAACCCCTGCTAGAATGTGAGGTTCCGTGTTAAGCGTGATTTCCATTCCACTGGCAAAGGTGACTCTCAGAGACCCGTCTGGGCTGACCCGGTAGATGTTCTGTGTGTTATCTGTCAAAAAACAACAAAAATCAGGGAACAGAGAGAAGTTCAGATCTCCAGATTTATAAACCAAGTGTTAGTCACAACAGGGCTGAGTTTGTAATCCGGGGAGGTTACAGACAGCTGAACACCAACTGCAGTGTGAGTTTTGCAAGCTGTAACCTCCAGGCCTTTCCAAGTCTGAAGAGCTTTTTATTACATTTGGCTTGGTGATTTCCATTGTGAAGGTTTCCGGCAGCAGGAATCAAGAATTTTTGCTTTCAGCTTAAAAGTACGTAAAACCATAGGCTGAGTACTGACCACTGATACTATGATGATCTTAGCATGTTGCAGATCCCAACAGGACAATGTACTGCTTGAACAACTGCAAGAGTATCTGAGGTCAAACAAGAAAGCTGTTTTCCAAGTATCTAGGATGACAGCCAGTCTCCCATTCTGTCCCTTTTCCCTGTGTCACTGTATAAAAAGCTCGTCCTCTTCCCCATTAGCAGCAGGACCCTGGGGTTGAGGCACAGGGATGATCAGCCACAAGGCTGAAGCCTGGTGCAACAGACTGACTGGGAAGCGACTGCTGGCGGAAAAATTAACGTATCAGCAGTGGTGAGCACTGAGCAGCTCCAGAGGCTCAGGACTGTGCCACAGAGGGCTGTTGAGGGAGCTGGGGTGACCCAGCACAGCCACTCTCTCCTCCCCAAAACTACCAGAAGTATGTGGAGGGTCCAGAGCAGGTCTCCACTGAGAGGATATGAAGGCAACAGACACTGGAGCTACTTTCCCTTGCCTGGGCACTGTAATTCCTCCTCTGCAGGCAGAGATGTTCCACATTTTCTAGCATCTGCTCAGGCTGGGCTACGGAGGTTCCTGCAGCTCAGCTACCAGGTGGAACTCCAACATGAGCCTGAGTTTAGTGCTAACATACAAAAGTCTCACCCTTACAGTGAGACTGAACTTACTCCAGCTAGGGAGTATCCAAAGCATCCTTTTTTTTTAAGCTGGTCTGCACAGAAGTAACTGGTCCAGTTCTTGAGATGTGAATACATGGAAAATAGTAGGGTATGCCAGAAAGTAAAGATAATTGGATGTAAGGATACCACACCTGACTGGCTGTTCATAGGGTGCTTTGTGCTAGTTTCTCAGAGATATGTAAACATGCAAATTATATGAATTTATATGACACATATAATAATAACTAGAGCTATTCATTTCTGGCACTGCCTGTTGTGTGCAAGCATTTTCCTGAGACAGACTTTGATAATATACTAACTTTGAAGCATTTCAGATTTAAGGACAGACAGATCAGGCAGCAGACAATGCAGAGAGCATATGGAGCCACTTGGACAAAGCCTAAGAGGTGACACAACAATATAATTATTTCTATTTATGCAGTGCTGTCTCTACCATATAATAGCAAAGAAGAATGAATGGGTATCTTGTGAAGTAAGTTCTTCTTAGTTTTTTCTTATAGATCAAAACTTGAGAGAAAGAAAAGTTCTGTGATGTGCTCAGTTACAAAGCTTTTCTATAGCAGACCTGGAAAGAAATCAGAGAGCTATTTCCCAGCACCTACTCTCTCAAAGCCTGAGCAATCCATTGACAACAAAAAAACCTAACAAGGACAAAAGACCCCAGACCGATTAAACTATGGAAACCCAGAACTCTAGTGATGAATCTGCAAAATCTGGAGGAGGACACTCCATTCTGGAGGACACATCCCATCTGGAGGGGCACCTCCATTAGGCAGAAAGCAATTTTTTTTGAGATATATGATATTACCAGGGAAACACTGTGGTGTCTACAGGGGTTGAGTCAAAATCTAATCCCCAAGGCAGCCACTAGCAGAGGTGGGTCACGTTTTCCCCCTTTCCTTCACCAGGACACAGAACTACCAGAAAGAATACACAGTATTTACCAAGCAAGGCATTTCAGTGCTAAAATGTCAGTGGAACCTGTCATTCTTCTGGGAAGTATTAGGTTAGTAATACACTGAGCTTTGTTATTCTAATAAATACTTCCCAGAAGTATTTCCAAGTCCTCCAAATACTGAAGTAGAAAGTAGCATGTAAAGCCTGGAGACATCAGAGATTTCAGTAACTAGATTTCATCCATGGGATTCTTCTAGGACAAGAAGAATTCACTTGTGGCTTGTTTCTAACTGGTAGCCCAGGAGAATTGTAGCTGTTTGTGCTGAAGCAAGGAAGAAACAAATGAATTAATTTGAATGTCTTTTTTCTGGCTAACAGTTACGTATGTAGTAATGTCTAGGGTTCGAAAGGCAATGATTAGGGAAGAAATAACAGAAACGCTTTTACTACCTTGTTTTAAAGTATATATTGTAGAGGAAGCTGAGAAGTTTGTGGCTGTGATCACATTCTCCCTGTTTGAAGTATCAAGTTCCACTCGTGTCAGTTTTTCAACATCGCTGTGGAAGCTGCTGACTTCCCCTGTCGGGAAGGTTGCATTGGTCAGGTGGCCGTCAGAGTCATACCTGCAAACATGATGTTAAAGAGCCATGAAAATACACCACTATCGTTGTGTAGATACTCCTAAAAGCAGAAAAAATAGTGAAAAAAAGTAGGAAGCATTGTCAACACTGTGCAGTAAGTAAAAAGGTAAGAATTGGTCCATTTAGTTACTCAAAATGCATTCAGTACCTGATCTGAATTCCTGCTTGGAGTCTTTTTCAGTGGTGCTGGATCAAATACAACTGGGAATACTATGAGATGCTACCTACATCACTCAGCCTCTGCCAGAGGTTTCTGTGCTGCTCACGGCTGGTTGGGGTTTCCCCCAGTGGGCTGCGATGCAGGAACAAGGCCACTGGAGGTCACTCGGTCTTCAGGCATCCAACTCACCCCTAAAATGCCATTTTCGTACCCATATGATTAAATAAAACCAATTCTTACCTTCTGCAACACTTAAAAGCTGCCTTTTGTCACAGATGAGTGAAGTACATAATATGAGGGGTGAATGTAAAAAGGGGATCTAAAGTGTAACAATAGTGATAAAATTAGATTGAAATTTGCAGGAATTAAGCTGCCTGCATAGGTTTTACTCTTGTGTTTCGTTTCCCATGGGCCTACTTAAATCAGCAGGAACGTCTCACCTAGAATCTAGAGCACCACATTTCAGTTCACCTAAACTTCATCAGTGCGCAAGAAATTCTTGTAGTTCAAGGTACTTGATTGTGAATCGGGCCATGTTACCAAAAAGTCAATAATTAATTCCAGAGCTCTGGCGCAGTGTTTCTAACAGGTCTTTTCAGTTCTACCGACATATTTCCCCTTTTTGATGGTTCACATGGAAACCAGCACAGAACATTGCTTGGTGCTTGATATCGTTTCATAATAATGCCTCATATCTTAAAAATCTTATTGATGTTGACATATTTTTATTCACCTAAGACAACTCACTGATATTGCAGAGTATTTGCATGAGCAAAACCAACTCATGTCCATAGAACAGAAACTCATTTGTGCAGGTAGGAAAGCATAATTAAGTTTTCATTGTCTCCTCTCATAGACCAAACATATCCTCAGCTGGTGTATCAGCTGGCAGAACTGCACTGCCTCCAAAGGAGCTCTTCCAATTCACATCAACAGATGATCTGGCTATGTCCTTCCCTTTAAGGTATTGGCATAATTTCTTTAGGATCTTTATTTGGCCTTAATCAGTCAGACAAAATCTATATGTCACAAGAAGTATTGGCGAAAAAAAATCAGGGTTTTTTTGTCTTCCCTCCAATATGAAAAAAGAAAAATAGAGCAGCTGTTCTTTTCCAATTAAATACTAAAGAACGAACTAGTGACCATCTTGTGGTTTTTTTGACAAGTAAGTTGAAATTAATCAAATGCTAAATTCAAAATAATCCTTTTCACCTCTCACTGCCCTTATACACGTTGTGTGACTTATTTACATTCTCCCCTCATGCTGGTTCTGTGCAAGTTGACTGGGTGCCACAGGCAGTGATTAAAATTGACTCAGACCACTACTTTTCATCATTAGAAAACTCCATGAACATCAGGCAGTTATATTTCATTTACTGCTTGATCAAACAGATATGACAGCTTGGTAGGTTATTTGGATTTGCTACTATACCACAGAAAAATCCCCCAAAATTGCATTTTTAAGGTGCAAATACAGCTGGTTTATTGCAATGTACTTGTGCTGAAGACACAGGATCCATCTTCACTAAGGATCCAGCTCTGCTGCTGATAGTGCTGCTTCTGAGATACAAAACTCCCTGTGTAGCTGAAAATGGGATAAACTGTTCCTGGCTGGCTGGCCAGATAGGTGCTGACTTGTAATGAGACCTGAGCACATGCCAGAGGCCTCTCACTTGTGTAGATGTTCCCACTGACTTCAAGGAGGACATGTAGAAGAGTGTCTCAGTATTGATTCCACAGCATGATCATCTAAAGGGTTTTTTTCCTTCCAGATTGCTCCAAGAAACCTAGCCCTCTGAGGACAGGTTCTGTCACCTTCCACATGATGAATAGCAGCACACTGGGACTCAGCTCCTGCAGAGCAATGTCCTACCCATACTAATAGGGGTGGAATCATGACATATTTCTTAATGTTAATTTGGGGCTCAGTTATGCCACTGTTAATCATGTCAGTGACCATTTAATCATGCAAATAATTGCATTGATTTCAGTACTCCCATGAGGAAGTGCTCACCAGTATTTGAAATGCACACATGGGGATATTGCTTCACAATCCATTTGCATTTCTATGTGTAGCACAGTTAAGAGTTATATCATTTCAAAGGGAAACCGGTCTAATTAATTTTTTCAGAGAGAGTTGTTTCTTGCAGGTGTTTTCTTGTCCTTGATTTAATAGAGGCCCAGTGCTTCCCCTCCCCTTTTACAGCTTTAATGATACAATATTAAAAGAAATCTACATGACTTAAAATTGTACATTAGCTATAATTGTATGCAAGAGCTCTTTCAGCACTTCAATTCCATCAGATAAGAGTAGATGGATGACAAGTACTTTTGTAGGTGGTTTTCCACCTCTTAATAATTTCCCTCTGAGTGAATCTGACATATAGGTAGATGTTCTGAACAGGTCATTATCTTTGCTCATATTCCCAAGTATGTGTGATATGTGTTGTTAAACAAACTCATCCCTATTTCAGCTTGATAGTGCCATGGGTTGAACTTCTGGATGTGAATGCAAATCTAGCTTAAGCACAGAAGATGATTTCAAGCAATTTGAAAGTTGCTCATAGTTCCAATGCTACGTTCACATAGTGCTCACAAGCAATTCATATATATAAGTAAACCCTTCAAAAAATTCTAATTTTCTCAGTACAGTATGTGATCTCCCTGGAAAACAGTACCTGGGTAAAAGATAACTAAGGCCATCACAGCCCATGACCTATTCATGGTAGCAGGTGAGTAGCATCTCCTGAAAGCACAACTACTCAGCACAGAGGTGATTACAGCCCACTGCCCCTCTGACTGGAGCAGATTGGGTGACGTTCTGTGTTTGAGTCACTGATGAATTTGTAATGTATTATGAAAATGACTTAAGATATTGGACTTAATGTAAGTATTAATGACATTACTTTATTTAATTGACATTATTTAATTTTGTTGTTGTTTTTGTAATGCTAAAGTTGTAATTCTGTTAATTTTCCCTGACTGGTGTAGGCTGGCAGGAGCGTGTGGTTGTGCAAAGCCTGGACAGCTCAAAGCATTGGTGAGAACAGTGTTACCCAGCCTGTAGTAAAGCTGGGAAAGTATGTAAAACTATTTAATTTAGCAAGATTTCTTTGTGTTAATCATATATATCATATCAATCCTCCCAAGGCACAGGTATTTCTTCGTGAAGAAATCTATACTACATACAGTGGGAGACACTTGCAAGCAGGTAAAGTCCTTTAAAAGATCTTTCAACACTTGAGCCATAATTTAAAAAGAGGAACAAGCAATAGTTGTGTGAAATGGTTTATGCTCAATGTCAGTGGGACAGAGAAAGAATGTCAGGACTGAAAGGCACATGACTAAAAATAATCTGCTCTCCCATGCTCTAACAATCAAGGCCCTCCAACAAGGCCTGGGGTTCAGCATTTTAATAGACATGACTTGGAGCTACTGTAAAGGCTCTTTGAAAGTGTCATTGGTCCGTGGCCTGGACTGACACCATCATCAAGTGGGGATATAAATGGGTAACTCTCAGCACTGAAATTATTAAAAGGAAGCATACATACATTTACAGTCAGTTCTGTTTATAAAAGGTGACTCTGATCAGTGTTTGAATAGCACCAGGGTAACAGTGAGCTTCGTGTTGTTTCAAGGGAATTTAAATTTCCATCAATAAAAATTTGATAATGATAACTGAACCAGGAAGGTCCTGTATGCTTTTTTTTTCCCATGTATTGTAAAAAAGGCCCTCTCTAATGGCTTATACTTATGCCCACCCTATTAATTTAGTCTTTGGCAGAATAATAGAGAACAAGATGAAGAAACATCCTGTTGAATAAAAAATACCACATACTAGGCAGCAGTTTTCTCTGCTTTTATCCTACTTTCATTTGAAGAAATTATAATTCTAAAAACCTGTAATGACAGGGACTCTACCTCTCCAGGTGACTCAGGCAGTAACTCACTTCTTATCAATGTGTTTTTTGTTCCTATCTCACCTCGATGGTTTTCATTTTAGTTTTTGACCAAGAACTCCTATGGTCCACAGAAAACAGGCACTATTATCCTCCTTAAAGACTCTGAACTAGGACTGCAATGTTAACGTGATTTCCATCCAGCACTTGTATCCTCAAACAGGGATTATGACAATTAATTACAAATAATGAGAAATCCTAATACATCAGACCTCTTTATAAATCAAAAATGAACCTTCTCTCGGGTTGTTCTTTCTCTGGGACCAGATTGGGATGTTCTGACTCCATCTTTAACTGTCTTGTCTTGTCTTGCTTTTTAGAAGTTCTCTCAATGGTCTTGCTTAAGAAGCCTTTCCTACTCCCCTTATATACAGCCTTTTGCTATTACATATCCTTTTGCTATTATTATATATCTTCCTCCCCTGCTGATAGAGACAAGCTCACTCTTGTCTTTGAATATTCCTTCCACTGAGATTCTCAATTTCCTTTGCAACGCTCCCTTCTCTGATGAGTATGCTAATTTTTACCTTTTTGCCTTCCTCAGGAATTTTGCAAATTCCTGATTTATATCACAACTTGCTTCTACCACTTAAGTTACAAAAAAAAAAGATCTCATATTTTCATTTATAGAAACAGATTCACAATAAGAAAGTGCAAATAAAGTATAATTTCAGGCAATTTCTGCTGTACTTGACAGGCACTGTGCACAGAGCTTTTACACTTGACAGGTTTAGGCACCTAAGAAATGGCAGTGCTTCATTTTAAAACCTTGTGCAACAGTACTGCTTCTCCTGTCTCACACAATATTAATAGCAAGGTGTCTTTTTAAATGACTAGAACTGTCTAAAAAAGTTTCAGTGTTCATTTAAAATAGGGTTCCTTGTACCAGGCATTTAATGTTGTGGACTTACTCATACACAGTTGTCCATCCGTTTTCATCGCTCTTGGTTGCTAAAAGCCCCGTGTTTCCAGGATATGTCATCAGGGCCAGGTTGTAGCCTTGGGCATACACCCTTTTCAGAACCCCATTGCTGCTTATGGTGAGCCAGTAGACCTGGCCCCCCGGCACCACGACCCACAGGGGCAACCCGCTCGTGTCCCTGCGGATGTGAACCGAGTTCCCGTTGCTGCTGGTGATGGTGCCAACATCCCCCTCCCCGCTGTAGGAGAAGTTGTAGATGTAGTCCCTGGTGATGAGGTTGAGCGTGTGCAGGTGGGTGCCATTGATGGTGAACTGGTACAGCTCCTGGTCGGCGGGCGAGGCGATCTCGTACAGGTTGGTGTCGCTGAGGTGAGCCTTGTTCCGGCTTACGGCGCGGATCCGCACGTTGCCCAGGTCTGCCACGTACAGCGTGTCATCGGGAGACACTGCTAGGGAAGAAGGTGCTTTCAGCTTTGCATCTTTGGCATATCCACCATCACCTGGAGGAGAAATGGTAATTTTAGCAATCTCTAATGTCCTCGTTTAAGCTGATCCCCTAAGCCTGACACATTGCTTCTCCTCAGTATCATTTACAGGTCAATAAAACAATATCCTCTTCCAACTAATTAAATTCCTATTATCCAGGGTTGGTGCAATTCTAAATTAGTCTCAGTGAAGACAAACACTTATAATATAAATTATCTAATTCACAGTAATTTTGCTGAGTCGCAAACCCTGGTGTTCAGGAAAGCTCTAATGCAAAATTGTGAAAGTAAAGACCATGATACCTGAAGTTTCATTCCCTACTTACTGTCTGTTGGCACGTAGTTAAAGTAGAATTGTGTTGCAAATAAAACAAAAAGAAAATAAACCCCAGTAATTCAGCTAAAATGACACTGAAGGAAAGATTAGTTTATACTTATTAAAAACACTACAGGAAAACAAAATAAGAACAGTAGCCAAAAAAGTGCATTGAGAAACAATCCCTTTCAATATCTCTTGACAATTTACTTGGTTTACGTCATTTAAGGTTTCAGGAGGATTTTTGCATTATCATGGGCTGTATGTGTCTATCAAAATGAGTTTACATGAGCAGGATTTTCTGTAACTAGCAAGAAAGCATATTAAACCTCACTCTTAGGGAAAACCACATTACTGTGTGTATTGCTCTCCTTCTCCTCACTGAGACATGAAATTGCTGGAGTGTTTGATCATGTATACCCTATGCTTCCTTGGAAATAGAAAAATCAGTGGATCTTTCTGCTAAGCTGACCCTGCCTTTCACCAGACCAGGCTGGCACAATCATTAGATTTGCCCCCAGTTTTTTCATTTTTCAGCACTGAGAGTAGTTTTCCTCAACAGGAACCCTATCCATGATTCTGTTCCTCAGTGGTCTCCTGCAGCCACCACTAAAACTGGCAGCACTTGGCAATGCACATGAGGCTCTGATTATCATTACAATGCTGGGTCAGCAACCCACCTTCTCTGGAAGACCATTTGCATTTTTTCCTCTCTGTTCTCGACATACTTAATGTCGAGATAATACTTAATACTTAAGGTTTTCTTGTCAGTAATTAACCTTTTACTTGAAATGAGAGGCTTGAGAATTATGATGACATTATTACGGAGCTGAACACGGCGGTTCTTAGACATGACAAGATGGCAACATACTGCACGCCTCTGTATGGGAATGCTGCCCTTTGTCCCATTAGGTTTTCATGAAATAAAGGAGCCACACTTTGTTGTGGTGCATGTAGGGGAGAGAGGCTGTGCTGCTGAGAATGTCCAGCAGTGCACTGCAGGCCTGGCACTGGCTGTTCCAGTTTAAAACACACAAAGAAGAAGAAATTCTGCACAGTATATGTCTGCACCATTTTGCTGGTTGTGCAGTGTGACACGAGCGATGAGAAGGCATAAGCTGGTGTTTTGCACTTGATATGAAATCCTTTGGTACTCTTCTTGCTGAGAAGGGCTGCCTGATCCAGTAGCATTTAGGTACAATTTGGTACCATCTTCAATAGGGGCAAATGCAGCTGCCACAGCGAGACAGACTTGGAACTAATTCTGAACAGTGTGTAATCTCTGTATCAAAAGAGAAAAAGCCAGGACTATCCTGAAGTTCCTCCAGTGGCAATGGAAGACTTATACCTCAGAGGTCATTGGATTAAATTCACAAAGATCTGCTGATAAGGTTTTGGGCTTCCCAAGGAAACTGAATCATTGCTTGTCTCTCCTTCCCCGTGTCACTTTGCTGATCTGCAGCTGTGTCAGAGGATCTCAACAGATAACAGGGAATAAGCACCTCCTTACCTGAAAAACAATCACAATTAGGATCAATCTTGCAGTCACAATCTGACGGGGCTCCAGCAATGATAGAAATTTCGCCATTGGTTGTGACCTGCTGGATACGGTTGATTTTCCTTTCATCCGTCTCTGCAATGTAGAGGATTCCACTGTGGGACACGGCGATGGCCCTGGCTGACTCCAGGGTGGAATGGATGGCCACCTTGCTCACCAGGAAGTGGTCGATGCCGGGCACCTGGCAGTGAATGGGGCGCCCTGCAATAATCCGCACACGCCTGTTCTCAGAGATCTGCAGGACAATGTTGTTGTCCAGGACATACAGTGAATTGTCCAGAGGGTTCACTGTGAGGTCTGTTGGCCACTCTAACCGCACCTGGAAAAAACATTAAGGGGAAGGCAGGGAAAAAAAGGGAAAAAGAATGATTAGGGCAGAATGGCAGTTTTATTCAACCATCTCTGATTACATCATCAAGACACCTGGCAGATTCTCTCAGCACTGCTTCTCTAGTACCTTTAATTAGGTTTGGAACAAGTTTCAACAAGCATACTCTTTTCTGAGGTCCCACTCCAGTGTGGAACAAAATTTGATTTGAAAAGTAATTCAGCACCCTCTGAGAGGTATTTGCACAAGTCCATTAAAGCAGGAACTTTATTATACCTATGCAGTCATGCAAATAAAAACACACACTTCATGTCATGCAACATCAGCCAGAAAATTTTCTAGGTCTGAATGTTATTGTTTCAAGGTTGCAGTCAGTGCTGGCAGAGTGGAAAACAGTGAGAGGTTGTCAATGTCGTAACACTTTAATTGCCTGTTAGCACAAAAGGAAAATGACATACTAGAGGAGTAGGACACATTTCCACTATTTATTTACTAAGCAAGAAATGTTAATAAGACCTATATGCCACAAGAAATATAAGCTTGTTAATGCTTTGTAACAAAATAATACACCAATATATCATACTTTGTATGATACAGTAGCCAAGCCTAATTATTTATAATGATTTTTCTTCGTGAATTCATATTTCAGTCATGGATTAAGTAAATTTGTCATACTTAAGGGTAGCTCTTTGCCTTTCTTCATCCAGGTGAGAGTGCTGACCAAACAAAGTTTCAAACCAAGCTGGAGGAAATACCCAAAAAATGACCTCACTCATCTGATACCTGTTGCACTGTGATCTGGAGGAATTAAACATGCTTCAAATTAAAACTGGGGCTGCCTGTCAACCTGAAAGGCAACCAGTACACAGGCTGCTGATTGCAGCATGTGCTGGCCAGAGCTTCAAACTCCTTCTGCTGAGAAAGCTCAGTAGGCAGCGCAGGATTGCTTAACTGGGAAACAACAACAGAGCAGGCTGGTCCCTCTCCCCAGCTCATGGCCAGTGGAGGATTTGGACTCCAGCTTGTCTCTGGAAAGGTCAGAAAACAACTGAGCCCATGAGATTGGAAGAGATCACATTTTTGTCTGTCTCAGGTTGCTTTACTTGTTATCCTTCATGAAGAGATGGCTGCTTTTATGTGAGTGGAATTTTTCTGGTCTAAATATTTCAATCATCAGAAGACAATAACTACCAGCCTAAAATTTAACCATTTTATATGCTTTATAAGTCACAGAAGCTTTTACTATTTCACTTACTGATTTTGATGCTGATTTTGCTCATTTTTCCACTGTGCTAATTAAAAGCACTATGAATGTAGAGACTGCCGATGCTAACACAACGCTCAGCACCGAAGAATACCATATGGTGGAGTGTGTGGCCATCACTAGCCACCTGCTTGCCTGGGGTCAGCTTGGGAATCAGGCTTGAGGCCAAGTCTCTCCCTTTCTCAAGCAGCAGTATTTCCTGAATAATCTCATTTCCAGAAGTACATTGCTGGTTTGGTAACGGATGTTTTAATAATGTGAGGGCACTGCGGCTGCCATGTCTCATCCTGCGTGGTTACCACACAATTACGAAGACTCACGGAGCAATCCAACTCCTCCTTGTGCCCAGTCCATTTGACTAGACAGCATCATAACTGGCATTAAGACTAATGCTGTTGGGCTCAAGATTTCTTGTGAACCAGGTGGTTGAGTCCTTCCAAATGATGATAAATGTGGTGAAACAGTTGGAAACAGATTCCTCCCATTACAGTGCTGATTTCCGTGCACGTGTGACTGCCTGGCTTCCACCCACTGCTCTGAGGCTGGTTTGCACAACACTGTTAGCTCTTGCTTCAGCTGAGAGTTCACTGGGACACCAAATAAAACTCTTCAGTTAACAGAAAAATCTCTACAAGGCTTTCTCCAGGAAACTTGGAAAAAAACTTACTTGCAATGCACTTTTTAATGCAGAATAATTGATTGTTCTACCAAAGTAGATGGATTAGTTTTAATGGCGAACAGACACCTTCAACTTTAAGGGTCTCCACAGATGGCATTGCTGTAAAAATAATCTTTGATTAACTGTAACTAGATTATTCACAATTAAAAATGTGGGACAAAACTATCTATTTTACCATAAATTTTACCATACTACCTTGCCTAGTACCTGCCATGTCTTGATAGCTGGTTTTCCTTTGTGGACCAGCTACATTGCCTTTGCCCAGCAAATACTGTGAATTCCTCCCACTGTGAAGGTATGTCTGGTGTCCTGCAGATAAAGAGTGACTGGTTTGGGCCTAAACAACTTTTTCTCTGGTTAATTTGAGGCTGATTTGGTTTACTGAGATAGAAGAAACTCTTATGCAGCTGCACATTTCACTTGAAGCAATGTGCCTAAAGCTTAACAGCTGTTAACTGCAAGCATATTTGCTTTCGTACTGCTCACATCTGTAAAACTAGCTGCAGTGAGGTAAAAATAAATAAAATTTTAGTTGGAAACATCCAAACAATTTTTGTTACTACATCAGAACTACTGCCCAGCTCTCTGCTCTGCAAAGCTAACTGAAGGTTATTCCTACAGCTTCCCCTTCTGCTTTTAAAGCAGTCATGGATATATCCATGGTTTAATCTCATCTGAAATATTAAAAGTAGCCTTTTAATATTGTCTGGAGGTTGCAGCATAAAAACCAACTGCTGTGCACTGCAAGCTTATGCTGGTGAAATTGGAAAGGAAAAAAAGTGAAATAGCCCAATTAAAATCAAACAGACACAATAACACAAATCACTGAGCATTCCTAATTTGAACAAGAATTTCAAAGATTTATAAAAAATCTGCACTGTTCTTGTCAGGATTAGCCTTCATGATGTCTTAAACTGGTGTAAGAAGGGACTGCTGCTGTCCCAGTTCATCCCTTCTCCCAGTGCAGTCCCCAGCAGCAAGGCCAGTTTACGTGTTCCTACAGAGAGCAGGTTCAGGACAGTTTGCTGGCGAAAAACTAATCACCTAAATCAGCTTAAGCTGAAGTGTAACTGCACCCTCAGGTTCACTGTTACCTTGAAAAGCCACTGCTTGTTTACTTCTCGTTAAAGCAAGCTGCCCTCTGGCAGCTTCTGTGACCAAACCATCAGTTGTGCTTCATTCAAAGGCAATAAACATATTACAGAGAAGCACCTTGATTTTCATCTTATATCACTGTGCCTACTACAAAGTTTTTCCAGACAAAACCTCAGTTAGAGTTAGAATATTAAATCAGTTAATACACCTTTTAATTTGAAGCAGTACTTCACAAGTCCCTGTAAAAAAGTCCTTTTCCATATATGTATATGTTTTTTCTAACTCAAAATTGGGCCAATTCCAAGAATTTTTTTCTTATATTTAATGGGGCTTTTTTTTTTTTTTTTTAGCAGTGACCAGAAATAGCATTGCTGATTATCCCATTATAAACAACCAGCCAGGGTTTGTTCACTCCTCACAGACTAAAATTTTCAGGTGACAATTCTGGTTTGGTTCACGAGAGACTGAGTATATGCAATGGAAATCACTGACAAAACAAGTGAACCCTTGAGCAATGACACTTTTTGCATGTAAGTATTAACATGTCAGATTTTCTGGGAATTCAACATTTAACTGTCAACATAAAGACTCCAGCTATATCTAATAATCCACCTCTGGTTTGAGAAGTGCAAAATTAACGCCCACCGGTCTGGCTTTCCAATACATTTTTTCAGGTCAAGTGTTCTGGAAAACACAAAGTGCACTAAGGTGGCTTTAGTTTAAATGAATTTTCACTGGGAGATCTCACCAAGGGCTGGAACACAGGCTGCAAGGGAATCTCTGCTTCAGCACCTGGAGCATCTCCTTCTCCTTCACTGACCTGGGTGTCAGCAGAGCTGTTCCTCTCACATATTCTCATTCCTCTCTCTTGAGATTTTTTTCTCCTTCTTAGACACCTCATCCCAGAGGTATTACCACTGCTGCTGATGCTTTGGCTGGCGTTGGGTCCATCTTGGTGCCAGCTGGCCTTGGATCCACTGGACACTGAGGCTTCTCACAGAAGCCACCCCTGCAGCCCCCCTGCTACTAAAACCTTGCCACACAAACGCACTCCATTTTCCCACAGCAAAGCTTGACAACTAAATAAATACTGTGAGTTTTTTGCCCAGTGGCACTGCTAGGAGAGTCCACACTCCTATACTTAACCATATGTGCCTGAAGATGTACACACATCCACAGGTCAGTCTGTGCAGAACACCGCTTCACTTTTGGTTTTGACCATATGGATAAAACTTTCTGCACATTTTGCATGACATTTGATTGCTATGCCATTTTTGGTACTGTTTTAAATAAATCACATCAAACAATTTATACCATTCATATCAAGGTAAGACAAGTAAAGAGTGAACGATTTATCCTTGTCTGCAAATGCCTGTTTCAAGAGCTTAACTGTTTGGTTGTGGGGGTAAATTTCACTGGGATAAGTTTCATTTATCATGGATTAAAAGAAGCTGTGTAAATCCCTAGAAAGGCTTCACCATTGCTTTGCTTTCTTGCCATGCATTGCTGTTTATTTTGATTTAATTTCATGTAGTAGCATGAAATTCATGCCAAAATTTTTCTGGTAGGCCTGACTGATGGATTACTTCCTATCTGTGCTGCTCAGCTTCAAGCACTTCTGTTTATGCTACCTCTGCCTTATTTCAGCTCTCTGATATGCACTTGCAGACCTGCTCATAGCCTCTTCCGTATTTCTCTTTTGCTGCTAACTTCCTTTGTTTAATTTCTTCTTATTTATCTTAAGAGTCATAGAATATCCTGAGAGAGAAGGACCTGCATGTATCATCGAGTCCAACTTCTGACCTTGCACAGCACAGCCCCAAAATATCACACCATGGCCCTGAGTGCATCATGCAAATGCTCCCTGTGTCAGGCTTGGTGCTATTGAACACTTCCCTGTTCCAGTGCCTGACCACCCTCTGGGTGAAGAACCTTTTCCTAATATCCAACCTAAGCCTCCTTTGAGACAGCTTCATGCCATTCCCATGGGTCCTATTTATACTCACTTCAGATACTGTTTCCAGGCCAAACCCTTTTACTCACCACAATGTCCTTCTAAATAGCATTTTTCTTTCTTCCTGCCTAAACCCTTCTTTCTCCTTCCTCCTGGGAGAGAAATGGCTCCAAGGAAGGACTCACAAAGGCAGGCCATTAGGAGTGAGCTGGTAGTTTACAAGGCTGAAGGAGACTGGTTCCGCTTCCCTGAACTCTTTACAGGATGTCTCACTACATATATTTCTCTCTATTTTTCTCCCGTTGACAATCATGGATATTTTTTCATCATTTTCTGTCAGTTTGCTCTCACTCCGGGCTCTTCTTTTTCTTGACACTGACACTGTCAGCTCTCCTCATCAGCTTTGCTCCTTTCTTAATGGCACACAGAGACACGGTTCAGTTCCTGTGGTTTGACACTGGGGAACCCTTCCCTATGGTAGGATTATAGCCTCATCCTACGCTGGAGGAGCCTTTGTTTCTCCTGCTTCTGATGTTGCATAGTATAAAATCCAGAATTTTACAGTTCAGCTCTAGCAGTCCCTGCCCTAGACTTCACAAATGTTGCTCTCTGCACTCATTTATCCCCAGCAAAAAACCCAAATAAACGAGTTTTACAGCCTAATGGCTGTTGTTTTCTACCCTGGGCTGGGAAAGCAGCTGTGGCACATTTACAGATGCAGCTCAGAGGTCTGAGGCCACCAGTTCTCCAGGATCTTGGCTCAGAGAGTCTCCCTGCCAACCTGCTTTTGCTGTCAATTATTTCCAGCTGATGAGGGACCTGCTGCAGGAGCACGAAGGAAAGGCACCACTTCAACACTTTTCACTGCTTGTCTTTGCTTCACTCCCCACAAGACTTGCTGTGCTCTCATTTCCCAGCTCTCTTATTGTTTCATAATTGCTGATCATTTTTTACTGCTTCACAACTTCAAAGACCCTATCTGGGGTCTACTAAACTGATAGGAAAAGTTGATTTCTACGGGGAAGGTTTTCAAATCGTCCTTATTTAACAATGGACGCAATATTATCCGGTGTCACATAAGCACACTGACTATGAAAATCAATGGGACTTAGATTGTTAAGCCATTTAAGCCTGTTTAAACATGGTACCCATTGTTTACACAGGCTATGAAAGAAATACTTTGTTAAATGCCCAGAAGGAATTTATGAAGTATTTAGAGCAGACTGGTACCTCTGAGAGGAGGAATCTTAGACTCTTCAATTAAAATATCTCAAAATAGACCATGAATTTGAATCTAACCCAAACATTCCTCCAGTGCTGGAGTGGGAATAAATGTCCTCCAAATATGCTGCTGCAGGTAATTTGCACAGCCAAAAGGAGGGAATGGGACCAGGTGGAAATCTAGCTAATAACCGGACTGGCTCCATTCCGCCTCACTTTGTAACTCGCAGTTCCAGGTCCTAGGGCTTGTCAGACAAGATGGCACAAAAGTGGGGTTGCATAAATTTAAGTTTTGGCTTCATCTTTCCATTTTGGGCTCAGAAGTTCTGGATACAGAAAGCCAGTGTGCTGCCAATGCCGATAAGGTGAAAGGAGTATCTTGAAAAGCTTTAATTGAGACAGTAATTAAGAGCTCTTTGAGAACAGTGAGGGGCTGGAGCTAGCATGTTATGGTGTCTTTTGTTTCCAATAACTGCTGAGGTTCATAAAAGCATCTGGTCTGAAAACTGAGAGGATGAAAGGATACATAAAATGAAATTTCCAAAACTGAAAATGGCAAACCCCTGCCTTTCAGCAACACCAGCCACTGCGAATATATATCAGCCAAATACTCAGACTCTGCCCTGAATTCTGAGTCAAACTCAAAATGAAAATATCAATTAAATTCTTGAAACTAAAACTTCCTGCAGATTTGTGCCCAGGAAACTGCCTGTCTCTGCAGGATCTAGACCTCTGACAACAACTCTGCTCCTCAGGGCAGAGCTCCTTTAACTCCAGGTTTGGGCAGAAAGTGGGACTGGGGGAAGCGAAGGACGAGGAGCTGCTGCCAGGAGGTCTCCAGCTGAGATGTGGTAGCTAACACTGCTCCTCAGCCAGACCGTGGCTGTGAAACACCTTCTCACAAGGATCAGAACAAATGCCAGCTCCACAGCTTTCACAAGAAAATAAGAATTCACTTCTGTGGTTTAAGCTTTCCCTTAAAAGTTACCCATTGAACTCACAAATACGACTTCTGCAAGGGAAAGAAAATAGATGGGAAAAATAGCTATCCCTGCAATTCATGTTTATGGCACGGCATCTTGTATGGCAAATTCCTACAATGTTATGCAATTCAGTAGTAATAGCTTTTTAAAATCTATTGTAAGAGTGAACAAATTCCTTACTAAATTGTAGCAGAGTTAAAACAAAACAGCTACAGAAACTTTTTGTGATTAGCTTTATACGTTTTTTTTTCCTCATAGATATAAAAATGGTAGGCAGAAAAAGCAACAGAAGTAATTTGAGTCCTTATTTTTACAGAAATTAGCACCAAGATCAATTGTCATCACAAGAGGATTTTCTGCAACTAATCTTTCACAAGTATTTATACAACAGATCTTTCAACTGAGGAAAATGAATGCAATTGAACTAGCTGTGGTGCTGCATGGAAAGCAAACACATACTGCTGTAAGACTTCAAACAGCTAACAGAAAAAAATCAGGCACCTTGCATTTTGCAGAACAAACAAGACAACTGCATTCCGTGCAGCAACCCTTCTGCACGAGCATTTATGTTGATGAAATACAAGAAAATGCACTGGAGAACGTTTGATTCTAGTCTGAGACTGTAAGCGGGTACTCTGCTTTAAACTTCTGTCAGCTCAGGGCTTTGGTTACCGCTGTGATGCATACTTGGATATGCATTGTCAGACTGTGCCAGAACAGCTTACAAGGATAACGCTTAGGACTAACGCTTTTTTAAGCAAAATTCAAGAACTACCACTTGACTCAATAACATATCTCAAGCCTGGGATGGATAAACTAGCACGTAGAAGGAGAGGCATTGACTTTACTCGCCTTCCAAAAAGGCTCTAGAAAAGAGATTTTAAAAGTGCACCTGAAATTTGTTCAGCAACAGGTTCCTAATCAGATCAATAAATAGTTTTTGATCTTCAGTAGCTGAGCTCTAGATCTAGAAAGGCATAGAATGGCTCCAGGCCTAGAAAGGCTCAAAGGGCTCCACAGAAATGCTAGGCAGGGTCCAAGAAAAAAGCTCTAAAAGGCTTCCAAACTATCTAACAGGAAAGATCCAGAGGCTCTCTAGCCATGCTCCAGAAGCCATGGATTCCTCTGCTCCAAAAGCAGTAGACCTAGAAAGGCCTACTGTAGACCTAGCAGCAGACCTAGAAAGACCTTAAAAAATCCTAGATGCCTTCAGAAAGACCCTTGACATCTCTAGCTAATCTGGATGTCAGGCTTCTAGCAGCTTCTAGACTCAGAAAGCTAAAGGAATCCCTAGCAAGTACTAGGTCTAGAAACGTCCTTTTAAAACCTCTTCCTTATTCCTTCAAACCAAATACAAAAAAAAAAATGAAGCAAATAGCATAAATCCTTCTGGCTGGCTGAAAGCATACAAAAATAATTTCACAATGAAATTAGTTCCTTAGGATTAGACTACTTACACAAGTTTCAACCATTTGAACTCTTCTGATTCCCTAAATTTTTGGCACACCTTTCATGAGACACCCAACAGACTTATTATAGTTAACAGCAAAAATCACATTGGTTTTATCGTCACTGTTGATATGGACAAAGAATTTTAATTCTGAAGTGGCAAGCAAAAAGGAAGAAAAAAGAAATAGATAGGGATGGAGGACCTAAAGGGTTTTACATCATATCATGACTTTCCCTGGTTCTCACCAGAGACAACTACTTGCTGCTCAGTTTCCCATTTTGCTTTGAGCAGTTGATTGAATGGCCATTGAGTGATGTTCAGACATTTATGATTCCTGCAATGTGACCTACATTGCTAAACTTCGTAAATTTATTCTCCAAGGCAGTGTATCATTTTGCATGCCATACTCATCCCAAAGGAAGCTATCAGCATGAGATGAGGCCCAGTTTGTAAAAGCTGAATATCCTTCAGACATTTTTAACTAATTTGTTTGTAAATGTGTTATTGTCAGAGTAACATACTGTATAAAATGGTGCTCTCTATCATTCTGTTTGCAGCTCTCTGTGACCTGAACCCCATAACGCATAGCTCTAAGCACACCCTCTGTGTGGCACAAATAGGTCCAACCCATTTCTGTCTTGACATTTGCAGTTTTTTTTCTCCACTGACATGGTGTCTTTTCATTATTTTTTCCCTTGGCACAACCGATGGTAGAAAACATGTTGCAGCAAACATGGTATCATGGAGACGAGAAATCAGGCTTCCTTAGCTGTTACTGCCCAGGCTGCAGCTCCTGCCATGGTACTTGCTCTGATCAAGCCAATTAAAAAATTTCTATCCCTGGAGTGTGTGACATCTCTGTAGGACAGACCACCTCTGGTGCCTGCTGCCCTCAAACCTGCCCTGTACTCAAACTCCAGACTTGCGACAACCCATTTGGTTGTTGCTCCCCTGGCACCCCCCCAAGAAAAAAGCTGTGCAATGTTTCCAAATGGCCAAATCAGAATACGGTGTGCAATCTGAAAGGCTTGGAATAGAGGCAGTAAAGACAGCTCCACATAGAGCTCAGTTATTATTGTTATTCACTTCATAACACAAAAAACCTGTTACATCTGTGGGAGGTCCTTAAGCCCATAAATATGTGAAGGGCTGCTTGGTGAGAGGAGGAAAGCAACATGCACACAGTTCTAGTCCTGACAATTTTGAAAAACATGGCTAATGTAGGAATTGCCTCCATCAAAATAGCTGTTTCTTAAATCACAGGCAAACCCTGCTAGTGGATGTGGATGAACCACTGGATTAAAACAAAAGGAGGGGCATTGCCTGCTTGGCTTGGCTCTGCATGTTCCCTTCAACACCCACATTCTCTTCTCTGCAGACTGACTTGGGCCTTGGAGTCCAGGATGGCAGGGACCAGCTTTCACTCTCTGATTACTTATGGCAGCTCCACAGTGTATGGAGAAACCACACACACCTATATGTATACAGACATAGTCGTATATGCATATACAGATAATAGATTAGGTACCAGTACCTCCTTCATGCTTACATTTTGACCATTATGTCTCTGCAACAGATGAAAAAAGTCAGATGTGGTAAGCAATAGACCTCAACACACCGCCGACTCCCAGCAGTCTGGCAAAGCTGTACTGAACATCTTTAGCAGCACAATTCAACACAGTTAGAGATGGCCTCTGCCAAAAATAATTGATCCACTTGACTCCATCGTACTGAAACCGTATTTAGATAAGAGAGATAATCAAAGGCTACTTGCACATACGGAATAAAAGGTGGAAAAGGCTGAGAGAAGTTGGTTGCTCATGAAAGACTGACAGGAGAGCCCAAAATAAGACAGGCTTCTCATCTGGGAACCCGTTCCCCAGACAGCTAAGAGAGGGTCAGGAGTTTGTGGAGCTGGGCAGTGTGCCACGGGTGGTGGGTGAGCTGGAGGAAGTCCGGGGGTGGCAAGGCAGCTTGGATGAGCTGGAATTGGTGAGTGGTTATGTGCAAGGGCTTTGTGTGTGCACAGGCAGCATTTGGTGAGTGTGGAGGTTTCTTCTAGTTGGAAGGATGCACGAGAGCACCTGGACTTAGGGCTGAGCTGCTCCCTTCTCACCAGCCATCCAATTCTTACAGGTTTTTCCTTCTTGCAATTGCTTATTAGAAACAAATCTGTGGAAAAAGAATTAGAAGCTGTCTCTGTGTAGCAAGAAGTAAGAGGGAAGTAATGAGCAGAGGTCTCCTTCACTTTCCCATCAAGTGTCTAACACTGCCTCAACAATCAAAGGAATGGATGCAATCGCTGGAAGAGTTCATTAAAATCTACACAGTCTTTTACTTAGTCGTAATGGATTATTTATGGCAGATAATTGAAATAAATTGCTGTTTTGCAGGTGCCCAATACAAACAGAACATTTAGGCTTTAAAGGAGAAATTGCAGTGTGACTTTATCAGATGCTATCTTGCGTCTGTGACTAGTACTTCAAATTCAGTGACAGAATAATTTAACTGGAATATAAATTAGCTCTGATGAAACCAGTTTGATTTCTGTTTAATATTCAAAAAAATCACATTCTACACTTACAAGTTTGATTTATGAGCTCTCAGACTTTTTTTCACCTGAAGTCCTAATCTTATGAGACTCTTTTCTCTCAGGTCCTGTTGAAGAGCGGCTCCTCTACCGCTGGGAAAACATTATTTCCCTTATACCTGAAGATCCCTTTTTTAAAAGGCTTTCAGCTTGGTTTTGCTTCGAAGTATGGATGCTAATGACTGCTTGTTCCTGCATATGCTATTATGGCTGGAACAATTTTGTACAGACTTATGGTTTCCGAAGATTAACACTTAACTAATTGGAGGGATGCCTCATTTTTGAAAAGGTTTGAAAATGCCTCAGTGAAGACCTGTTCTCGTCTAATTTTCAGAAGGACATACTTTCTTGTGAGATACAGTTCCTCCTTGCTACACACTCGCCTCTCACTACCCTTTCAATTAAGCTTGGTGAAGTTCTGGTTCCACTGAAGTCACTGGCAAAACAGTGGCTGACTCTGCTGGGGCCATGACTTTCACTCTAGTTATCTTTTCTGGTACTCCACCAAAGCCAGAGAAGAAAGAACATGAAATTAAGCAGTAGAGTAAAAGAACCAGAGAACAAGATGACTCTATTTTCAAAAAAAATGACAGCTTTTGTGGACTCCTTCATCCAGCAAGACCCAGAAAAAATAATAAAGTTCTTTTCTAAAAAGAAAAAAGCTCTGAAAGTCTTTTGTAAGGGATGACCGCGAATAAAATAAAAGGGTCTATAAATTGTTATTTCTGCTTTGTGTGCTTTTGCTCAGCAATTTCACAAGTACATATAAGATGTGTTTCTGCAAATCACTGAAAAACGCAGTTCAGCAATTTGGAATATTTATGCTACATTAATTACACACAGCCAGAAGAACGTATCAGAAGACAAAGGTAGAGGACTAAAAGGAAAGGAAGAGCAGGAGTAGTTTTGCAATACTTTGCTACAGTGAAAACAAAGTTATTCCTCTCTGATGGCACAATTAGAATATTATGCATCTAGGACAAAGTTCTTTTGTTCTTTCTGCTTTTACAAGAATGCAGTTTATAATGTTGGGTACACAGAGAAACACCTAAAGGAATAGCGTGTATTCTGACCTTCAATACTAATTAATTAATCAGCCCCATGTAATCCTGCAATTGCTCTGCAATATTCTATTCTCAACCTGTCTTAAAAGTACTTCAGCCTAGAATCAATTTGATTTTGTGCTGGCAGCTCACTCCCCCTGTTCTCACTCGGTCATCAGACCATATTTTTGTCTTTCACATTTTTCTTTCCTTCCTCCAGACGTAGCCAGTGAAAGTTCTGTTCAGGCTGTGCTTGCTCCGATGAGCAGACTCTCATTGCTGCTTTCAAGCGAGGTCACCATGTCCTGGGAGCTTTTTGTTCTGCTCAAAAGGCTTCCACAATGCCACTGAAGCATATTGTGCCTGTGCAGATGCTGCTGGGGAGTGCCTGCAGCACTTGTGACTGCGGGACCAATGTCAGTGTTTGCATTTTTGAGATACATAATACATTTTCAAGCAATTCTGCTCATCTTTACTCCTGCTTCCCAGCAGTCTGTCTCTCACTTCACTATTTCAAGTAGGTCATCATTACTTACTACCCTCTCCTTTCTCCTCCATCATTCAAAGCAGGCTGTCCAGGACATGACATTCCTGCCACGCATGGGTTGCCTTTAAACCTTGTTCTAGAAATCTGCCTTTTAATGTGACCTGTGCAAGCAAATTGCCTATGTATGTAACACTGTCACATTTTTATAAGGGAGCAAAACATTTTGCAGTGTCACTGAAGTTTATGTGAGGCAACACAATATAGATGGTTCCCTCAAGTGGAGAACTGCTGAACAAAGGCTGATGAAGTGCAAATGTCAAGAAAAAGTCTTCAAACCAGACCTTTCATTTTGGAACACAGCAGTGACAGTTATTAACACCATCAATCAGGTCGGAGCTATTGCTTTGGCACAGACTCATGCCTAGTGGGACTGACATAAGCACAAGAACAAGGCCAGGGTTACAGGCGAAGAAAAAGTACTTGGGATTCATTTTATGTGACTTGCAAATGTTTGCTCTCTGTATTTGCAGTGACTGTGCTCGACATTGGTTTAAACAGCTCCCAAATAATACCTGCAGCCACTCACACAGATATAAATGACTTGTGGTTTGGAGCAGTGGAAATTCAGCCCACATATTTCTCATGGGAGGAAAGACATAGGCTGAAATTGCAAGATGGTAGAAATATCTGCTAATTCTCTCCTCAGCTTTCACTGTAGCAACGGAGGCAGAACAGCAAAGCCTATCACTCAAGATGAGCTGCAGTGTTTTTACTTTCACGCAAAAACTCCCACAACGTCAATATAACTTCCAAGAACACCGGATCTTGATGAAGTCTGGTTTCCTAAGGACTTCTGTCGCATGGCTGACTGACTTGGGAGTTTAATAAGATCCAAGTGTGAAATGAAGTTTTCATGTGAATGGGGCATTTATTACATCCTGAGTGGAATCTCTGGAGTTTAATAAAAGAAAGCTTATGCTGCAATATTTCCTTTTGAAAGGGCACTTTAGGTCTCTGTCCTCCAACTGGATTAATATTTTTTATGGAACATGTAGGAATTTAATTGCTGTGAAGGTGAGTGTTTCTCTACAAATCTGTTGAAATCGGGCCAAGCTTTTAATTTGCGGTGAGGAAAAGAATATTGACAGACAGACAGACCCATACCCACACAAGGTGCTCTCATTTGCTATCAACGACCAGGCTAAAAAATGTCAGTGTACCCTAAGGATGTGCAAACACGAACAGAGTGTGTACATGTGAGATAAAAAGCAATCTAGAGAGGCCTCTCATCTAGACAAGGATCCAGCCCAAAGCCATCTGGCAGTGAAACAGAATGATGATCCCATCTCTTTTCTTTCTCTCTCCATCCCAGTCCCTTCCCTTGGCACTCCTGTTGTGGCTCATGACCATGTAGGTGTCTGCTGAGGTCCTGGCATCAATAGTGGGTGTTGAGCATATACACATAGATATTCACATGCATAGCCTGAAGAGCCGTTTTCTTTGGATTTTCTCTCTCTATTAACTAATCCAAGAACACTGTGATCGAAGAACACAAATGATATGTGCAGAGAAGAAAAGTCATCCGACTTCTGTGCAGGCTGAAACAGTACTGAGAATGCTGGTGTACCATATAAACACTTCAGCCGAATATCCCTTTCCTTCTAAATTCAGATTAACATCCCCCCAGCAAAGTATGAGATCAAAGTAATTAGTCAGAGCTTCATTGTTTATTTGCCACAACATAAAATCTTTTCAGCCCCAGCTGTCCTTCCCTCCCCTGGTTATGAATGCAGAATATTATGCTTAAGATGGAGAAGGTGGTAAATAACAAACACGTAATGATTACTAAGAATAATACCATGAAAACTGATATTGGAATAAATGATTAAACCCTTTCATAATCAACCCATTTATTAAAATGAATGCCTTAAAGTGAAAGCTTGTCATTTATGGTGGTCTTTGCAATGGACAGTTACTCTATGTATTTACTCCAAGAGTACATTTTTGTACTTCAGTAAATTAAGAAATACTGATTTGGGGCAAGTTGTTGATTTTACTGTCAGAACAAATTTAGCTTTGAGAAATGATTTTATTAACCTATTTCGTAAGTCTTTCTAAATACACAATTTGTGAGCAACCCACATTCTCTTGATTTAAATGCCATTCGTAATTTAGCCAAAAACTAATTTAAGTGGAGATGGGCCAAATTCATTTTTCATTTATGTTTATGCCATTCTGGAATAAACTCAGCAGTCTTGCAAGGATATACTCCTGTTTCTAAGTGGAAATATCATTCCCTTATTTTCACTGATTTAATTCCAGATTAACATGCTTGACTTCAAGGGGATGTGATTATTTCATAGGGTTTTCTGGTTATCAGCAACAATTTTGGAAGAAGATGACTGAGCAAATTTGATACAGTTACTTTTCAGACCATGCATTCTTGGCATTATTTCATGTCTGTGATTTACTGTGTGCGTGAAAAACCTCAAAGGTGTGGATTCTGTGAAAAATTTCAATAAAGAGGTTTACTCAAACCCCCACAAAACAAATCCTCCAAACAAGAAATGCTTCCAAAGGCTCTATGTTGCAGAGTGTCCACAATGTGACTTCACTTACCAGTGAAAAATTATACAGAAAATTATATAGTATTGCTATCCTTAGAAAATGAGACTGGCCACTTTTTAGGGACATGTTTATATGCCATAATTTATTATGTTTTTTTTGAATATTTACTGTCATGCATTCACAATTTAATTGAAGACTATCTCAATTTATGGGGTAATACCATATCTTGGTTTCCCAGAACGCTGACAAAATTGAAAAATTTTGAGAAATGTGCAAGAATATTTTCCTGTAGGTACTGCAGCATGGAAGCACCTGGAGTGTTCATGGAAAAAAAAAAGTGTTTATTCCTGCTTCTATGAAAAGGAGACCCTACCCCAGACGAATGAAGAATGATTTACTCTATGATATCTTTTTTCTTACCTATGACTTTGCAGAAGCCCATCTTCCACGGCATTCGAACTATGTTGTAGCGTGAGGTAAATGAAACCTGTTTCCGGCATGTAGCCAGCCTATGAAGAACTAGGATTTTAGCGCTATTTAAATCTACTTCACAAATTTAGCACGTTTGATTTCAGTCCAAAACATTTACTTTTAAAATTTAGTTTTAATTTAATAAATAAATAATTTTATTTCTATATTTGCCAGACCCCCTGCTGAGACTTATTTGCTAACAAGTAGTTGCATTTTTTGAAAGGAAATGAAAACTATTACAACTCAGTATTTGAGATTTAGGGAGACATTTTCTTACTGAGCAAAATCAGCAAAAATTTGAACACAAATACACAGCACATTAGGCAAATAAAGCAATTATTTGTACAGCCTGAGAGTGTAGATCCAGAAGGAGAAGGCAGGGAGCAGACGCTGCACTTGGCACCCTTCCCTGACCTCAGAGATACCTAATCTGGTTATGCGTGCCCCAGGCAGTTGTTAGATGTATCCAAGAAGCAAGTAAATGTGCTCCAGGCAGCTGTGGGTTCCATGAAGCATCGCTCCTGCCAGCTGGTGGGCAGCAGTGGAGCACGAATGCTGCTGGCTGTCAGCTCCTGCTTGGCACCTGCAGGACTGGCTGGCCTCAAGGAGAGAGCCAGAGCAGGAGCCAAGGTGCCCAGAAGCTGTATAATCTTCAAACAATTACCAGGCTAATTTAAGCTTGGGTTTAGTACAGCTAAGCCAGTTGACCCTGTTCCACTTTATATGAAATAATTACACATCAACTGGACCCAAGAGGATACAAAGGCCTGCCTGTCCTAGAACTGGGAACAGGGAGGCTGAGGTTCCCCTCCCCACATTTGCGAACACATAGGGTCCACTAAAACACTAAACACACAAAAGCGCAAGAACTTTCACCTCAACATGAGGAAGAAGTTCTTTATGTTGAGTGTGGCAGAGCACTGGAATAGCTGCCCAGGGAGGTCGTGGAGTCTCCCTCTCTGGAGACATCCAAATCCCCCTGGACACATTCCTGTGTCACCTGCCCCAGGTGACCCTGCTTTGGCAGGTGGGTCAGATTGGGTGATCTCCAGAGGTCCCTTCCAACCATAAGAATTCTGTGATTCGGTGACATGTGAAATGGAACACGGACACATTTTCCTGTTCTGATTCTAGTAACAAAATCCCCAAGTGCTTCTGTGACAGCAGCATTAGATCCCTTCATTTGACCCTGTGAAATTTGATAAGAACTACCCAAAACTTTGACCTCACGTTCTTCAGGTATGTGAAAGCAAGACCACCATTTGCTATTACTCAAAATCTACTTAGAAATAAGCAACAAGCTCTTACCATTGTTAAGCGTTGTATTTTAACTGTGATTTTCCAGTTGTGAAGGACGGAGGAAAGGGCAGGAGAAAATGAAATGAAAAATTAACCTGATCCTGGTTATTAGCTTACACAGTCCATAATAGCTTAGTATGTCACTTGAATGCCTCAAGATTTTTTCAAGTACAGCTTCTCCCCTGTTTTGAAGCTGATTAATTCAACTATTTCTTGGCAAAGGCCAAGTCCTTCCTCGTGCTGTCTGTAAGTGTGGCTCACTGACTAGTCAAGAGTACCATTTACGTTTCTCCATGATTATCCGTATTTCTTTTCTAGCATAAAATAGAGATGTGGTAATTTCTTTCATTTCTCTTTCTTTTACCATACTCTTGACATAAGAACTGAAAAGCATTTGAGAAAATGAAATGCAATAGCTTCACCACAATACTGCTGTGGTGTAATTACTTAGAGCAAATGCTCCTCCATGACTTAGAACAGATTTAGATGTAAACAGAATATATATTTTTTTCCATTTACTAGTTCAAGCAAATAAGTCTGAATGCTGGACTAAAGGAAAGCACTTTAAACTTCTGATTAACTTCTTAGAAGATCTATCCCAGAGTAGCAAGCAACTTCCTAAAGTAGTTTGTATTCTTTACATAAGCCCCCCTATACATTCACAGGCCATCTCCTGGGAAAAAAATCAAGTGTGGTTTTACATTTATATGCCTTAAAATAGTCATGTGAATGGAAGAGCTACTCCATACTGTGCCACTCAGAATTATCTGACTCATCCACCATATTCGATATAGAGCCTTGTTACAAGAAAGTAAGTGATCTGTCTCTACAATGTGTATAAAAGTGACAACACATAAAAACGAGGTGTCTACCTGAGTGATGTCCATCCCAGAGTCACAGCTCAGTGGCTGGGTTGATGTGAGCCCATTTGAACCTATTACTGTTGTGATCACACCGTTCTCATCAATTTTCCGAATCATTGTACCATCAACGAAGTAAATAAATCCGTGCTTATCTACAGTGATACCTGGATGAAGAGGAAGAGTAAAAAGAGTGTTAGTACTGGCATTATCTTGATTAGAAGTATGAGCTTAAAATGTTTCCTATCTTAAAATGTTTCCAAAAATCTGCTGATTTAAAAAAGTATGACTTTTTTTTCCCTCCTTGTCACTATTTGAGGCTTATACAACCTGTACATGGAAAGCTCATACCCATCTATCAGACTGGCTTTGACTTAAAGAGAAGGAGGGAAGATGTGAGGATGAAACAAAACGAAACAGCAGAGGCTTTGCTTGTAATGTAATTTTACATACATAGAACAAAGCTCTTCAATAACCTCATGTCTATCACAAAGTGGGCAAGATTAGCTTTTCTAAAAACTTATCTTACAGTTGATTTTTCTTCATTTTCATTTCACTTTCTTCATTCTTATGCAGAGAATTTTTTAATTGCTGTACTCTCTGAGTGATGAGAGTATCTGAGCAAGGAAGAAGCATCCACAGAAGGCCAAAGAGACCTGTTTTGCAGGATGTATCACAGTGCAGTGCTGCCCAAAATGATGGTCCTGCATGGGAACCAGGCTCATGACAGCTGTGGTCACCAGCAGGAGCTGGGGCAGTTCTTCCACTCCCGGATCTGCAAGAGCTCCTGCAGCACTGCAGTGCACCGGAGGGATGGAACTCAAATGCCAGGGCTCTGAAAGGTCATGGTCCTCTGTATTTCAGTGGGGAAACTGAGGAATGGAAGGTTTGCTGTCTCCCACCAGCAGCTTTGGGACAGCCTTGCCACAACTCATGCCCAGCCTTGTTCTGCCCCAGCCTAACAGCTCCCCTGCAGTTCTTCCGGCATTCAATTTGAACTGTAAGATCTTATTTCCCTCAAATACTGAAAATATAACTAGAAGACCACTTCTATTCACGTGAGACTTGTGAAATCCTTTCTACCAAAACCACTCAATTTCTTGCTTTAAACTACTTCATAATTTCCCATCTAAAGTTGCATAACTTTGCAATTACAGCAGCTGCTGTGCACAGCCAAGCTATTCTAATAATGAATTTATGTTCTGCTACACAGAAATGAAAGGCAGAGGACTTGAACAGATGGTTTGGACAGTGGCTTATATGGTTCTTGATTTTTGTCCACTGCATTTAGCACAACTGAAGGCTGCACGTACTCTAAGTTTACAAAACACTTGTCAGCAGGCCAGTTCAGGATCCCACACAGCAATTCCACATGCCATTAAAAAAGAAAAATAGCCCCAAACTGAATTTCATCAGCTTCCAACCCCATCTCCTTATATTTAAGGTTTTTTTTTTTAATATATAGGAGCAGTCACAGCTGGAGGAAAGGGAGATTAAGCAGTCTGGGGGGCAGAGGCAGGACCAGGAAGCCCTGATGCAGAACGTGCATCTCCTGTGGGGCTGGGAAAAGGGCGGAACAGTCTCCCCAAGGCCCTGAATATATCTTTACCTGGCAGCTGGAAATGCCTGGGGATAGAGTTTGAGTTGCATACATGACTGAGTGTAATATGCTTTCTCTTGCAGTGTTAACACCTAGGGGCAGGCTCCCAAGACAAATTGCCCATGACTGCTTCTGAGGTGCCTCTTCACCACAGGTGATGGTCAGGCACCTTGCAAAGGTCTGAGGGTATGATCACAAAGTTCTGAGGGTATCATCACATAAAAAATCCAAAAGCCACAGCAGTTAACTTAGTGTGGAACACTCCCTACTGCATCCAGCTCTCAGGTTATCAGCACAGTGTTGGGAGTTGAAATTAATTTAAATTGCCAATGCAAAGTATCCATCTGGCTGTGAACTGCCGTTTCAGGAGGGTATTCGCCATCCTGTCACTTCCTCCATCCAGGACAAAAAGCGCCCACAGACTGCTAAGTGCCCAAGGTACAGGGCTAGACTACATCCCCTCATTATGTGAGATGGCTGAAGGTTCTGCAAGACAGATGTCACCTGGGGAACTGAAATCATCTGGTGGGGGCTGGATGGGTCAGCTGGGGAAAACTGGGAGGTTATAAAAAGGCTAAAGGAGGAGCAGACAGAGCATGACTTCCTGCCAGCCTGCGAGCTCATAAATCGTGACTCCTTGGTACTGGCTCCCTTAGAGGATCTTCAGACTTTAATTAGAAAATAACTCTGCCTTTGGAAACTCCAGAATGACTGGCAAGCTCCCAGCTGTCATCTGCTTCTGAGAAGCCCAAACCCAAAAGGCTGAAGGTTTGAAGATGAGCTGAGGTAAAGAGTGAGTCTGAGAAGCAAAGAGGTTTGTTTTGGTGCCCGGGGTGACCTGTGTGTTCCAGTTTTGGGAAGGGATGCTCCCTTGTACCTCTATCTCAGTGATACTGCATCATGTAGTGATATTAGATGGGATCTGATTTGCTTTCCAGCGTGGTTCTCAAGCTGAAATGAGAAACCTGATGTGGGTGGGAAGGGCAGCACATGTGCTGTGTCTGAGCCTGCCTTTGCAGAGGGGAGGAGCTTCTCAGCTGGATCAGATCCACACCACAGATAACACAAGGCCAGGATCTGTCACTAGGGCAAGTGCATCTTCTGTTTTGCGCAATTGCCCTGAGAACAGATGGCTGTGTTGGCTGCAAACCATCCATTATATAAAAATCAAAAATTATACTGCAATGAAATAAAGCTACTCAGCTGTGTTGTTGAATGGATTTCAAACACTGACTATGTAAGAAAACCAAGGATCTTTTAATGTTTCTAGCATTCCTGTTGCTCTCCAGCCATTGCAGAGAAGCAGCCTGTCTGTAAAGAGACGGACATACGCCAGTGCAATGGCATAAACAAGCCCACGTCTTCAGTATTTCCACTAAATTCCTGGTACTTCCTAATAAGCCAGTTTCTTCAAGCACCAGTGTACAGATGTTCAACAATGACCTACTGCTTCCAGAGCTTATGACTCTACAATAAAACAACATGACTTTACCTACTTGAAAACCTTACTTATGCATTTAAGTCTTGTTGACAAATACCCTACATAAAGCATCCACTGGAAAACAATACAGATTTGTGGCTAAACTGTCCTAATTTATTCATTGCATTTGGATTCATTAATGCTCCTGTCATATCTCACATGATGCTACATATGATCTGTATTCCAAGAGCTTATTTTTAATCCTTTTCTGACGTACAGTGCAACACAGAATCAAATCACACACAGCACAGCAATTGTGCTTTAATTACCGAGGAACTGGGGGAGGAAACATGCACATGCTGAGGGTAATGAATTGCACTTGAGTGCAAGTGGGAACACTGCTCACCCCATGAGTGAATAAGAAAGGTAATTTTTTTTTTTTTTGGCAGAGGAGGAGATGTAGTTCGTATTAGGCTCTCAGTCTGATTCTGTTTCTCTTTTTTTAAGGAATTGTAGCACTAAATTCTATGCCCAACTGATGATGTCTTTGGGCACTAAAGGGACCTATGACCTATTGCACAAATGACAGACTTGCCCTGCTTATTTACAGATTCCTCATTAAAAACTGATGTCTGGGTAAGGACAAAATAAATCTGTGCCAGGATTTAGTCCTGTCGTTTGACTCACAGCTGAGTATCAGTCTCGCTGAGTGACATGCTTGTGCTGAAGGACTGGTTTTGGTCATATTTTAGTCACTGGAAATGTCCTACATAAGGCTGAATTTTGTACCTGAACGTAAAACAGTAGTTTTTATGAAGATCTATCTCCAGTGGATTTACATGCAGACATTTTGGAACAATATTCATAACCCTCAGAGGTCTTTTAATCAGTACCATTTGAATTCTGTTAACTAACATTAAAAATTAACTGCTGGTAATGCTGTCAATTGTGGAGACTAAGTACTATCACTAGAAAGACTATGCAGAAAGTTTTCCTTTTTATAACTGTATTCTTCAACAAATAATAATTAGTACAGGGGCTGGGTACACCCATGATAAACACAGAAGGATGACTATAATCTCTCCTGTTACTTGCTCTCCAGAGTGGTTTTGGTTAAAGGGTTATTTCCCTTGACAGCTCTGCCTTAGTGCACGTACATACCATATTATAAATGCAAGCAGCACTCAAAAAGCAAACTGATTGCTTTTTGTGTAGTTATCAGAGGTATAAATTCAAAATACATATGATCATTCAGTCTAGTAAATTCCCTATTAAGATATTTTCTTTTTTTTTCTTTTTCACCCCATATCATATCCCCCATTTGCATTTCTAGGGAAACTTTTTTTTTGGGAACAAATCCTTTTCAAACGTGTTAATAAAGAGCAGCTAGAACTGTATGTTGCCCACTTCTAGAAATTCTACTTCACACTTTTTGCTCAGCTAAAAACCTACAAATGAGCATTCTATATTGAAAACTTCTAATTAAACTTCTGAAGAGTTTTTAAAACAACATCTACAACTACTGGTGAGGACAGATAAAAGAGAATGCCACCTTCTGCTGAAGAACAACTGTATTTAGAAGGAACTTGCAATTCTCATAAAACTTTTAATAGGAAGAAGTGAATCAAATTGGCTAATTACCATTTTATGGTGTTAAAAGGGCAAATTACATGCCATCCATTTCTAAACTTCTAAATGTCTTCGGTGCTTTTAATTAATTTTAAAAAATTCGGTGCTTTTTTTTAATTAAAGCTGCCATCTAGGAACTAAAGCAATTTTATACAATTAGTTATTTATAGGTTACCATAATACACCACTCAAAATATGATTCAAGTGATTTGCAGTCTGTTGCCTTGTGATCTTTGTCATCTTTACTTCCTTACTGTCTCAGCACTAGCTGCAAAATATCCAGTAGTTCTTTGTCAGTTGGAACATGACTTCAGTACTTGCACTTGAGTGTTGTTCTCTTTAGAGGCAGATCAGTAGACTTGGAGCAAACAGTGTTTTTAACTACTGACTGTGAATGAAAATGTTCAGCTTCCAGCCTGAGACATGATGACTGGGGTCATCCTGCTGACATGGGTGAATAGAAAAGTGAATGATTCATGAATCTGGGTGAATGTTGGATGAAATTTAGGAAAAAACTGCTGTCTGAAAAGTTTACAATGTTCTACAAGTTTCCCATACTTTGGAAATCATAAGTAGCTAAGGCTACTGAAGAAAAAAATAATGAATAAATTTAAATGAATAAAAAATGGCATGAGATTTTTTTTGCTGATTTTATGATGCATATATGACAATGACTTGAGGCTGCAAATCACTTTGGCTTGTCTATTTCTAACTTTATATATTGCTAATGAAAAATCCCACCCCATTCTGCTTTCCTTTTTGAATTCTATGGAAAGGTTAAAAAGGTCATAGGAATTTACAGAATAGCAGAGATTGCTGGAAAAATAGCATTAATCATTACCTTTGACAAAGAGAGTTTGTTGTCACAAAAGGCTATATTAGGAATTTGGTGTGCATCCTACTGAAAGTAAAAGGAATCTTCTAGCTGAACAGGAGCAGCCCTAAATGGGCTACTGCCATTTGACAAATGTAAAGGTTTAGTCTGAGCAGCTGTTACAACTTTATTTACTTTAGAATGTATTGCTGAGGATTAGGAGCAACAAGACTGATTATTTCAGGATGCAAGCTACTGGAGTGAACACATCTTCAGAACCATGATTTTTCAAAGTACTATTTCCTTAGCAAAGTAATTGCGAGCAAAATAGAGAAAACTACACTGCAGAACTGATTTTTAAATTACGCTTTCATTTGTGTTTCTATCTCATGGTCGTTGGTCTGAGTGAAAAAGTTCTTTGCTACAGCTGTGGATAAGGTATTTTTGTGCATGGGATTTAGAACTTACTCCAACCTTCTACATTTCCCTGGTGCTTTCTTTGAGGTCACTGCATCTGCAGTGAGGTCACCACACTGCATCCAAGCACTCTGTACTTAGTGTGCAGTCGAATTTCTCGAGGCACTGACATGGCTTGCACAGACAGGGTGTGCATCTGTCTTCTAGTTCTAGATGCTGGTCTGGGCCCAGGAGTCAAAAAGCAGACACCGCAGGACCTTAAATGTTTAAATCTTTAGATTTAGTTCTTGGGCTTCCAAAAGGTGTAAATCACTTCTGACATTTAGGGTGGCATCACTGGAGGGACCTACTGTTTTCACAGAAGTTATGTAGCTTGCATTTCCAGCAGAGCTGTCCTGTGTGAATGCTGGGCACAGACACAAGGTAATGGAAATTAGATGTTAATTGGACACTTTTCTTACCCTGCTGCCTGGGAGACACTGGAGCTCAGCAAAACTGTGGTAACTTGATTGCCTCAAACTCTCACTGCCTCTGTCAATTATGCTTAGAACGTCAAATCTATTTACAGGTCTGAAGCCCACTGGTTTCAGAAGGGCAGGGTAGGTAAGTGTTTAACAGTGTTGATTCAAGCATTGGCTTTGCAGGGCTAAGTAAAAGTGCTAGGTATTTCCACTCATTTTAGTGCTTCTTACTGCTCCAGTACTCGATGACTAACCTAGTTAAAATCAGGACATGATCCCCATAAATACTAATCAGATTGTTTAAAAGATAGTACTGGTGACTAGATGTGCCATAAATAATTTTTATTAAAAAAAATCTCCAAACCCACCAAACAGAATTCCCCACCCCAAAATTAAAATCTGTTACTTGGTAAAGTTCAAGTGATTGGAATTCAGTCAATGATTAATATCTTGTGTAGTTACTTCTTCATTTTCAATATCTTCTTGTGTAATAAATGTGTTCAGCTTGTCACAGATCTTATTTTATGTTCCCACCTTGTATCATTTCACATTCTGCTTAAGTACTTGGTCATCTATTATATGACTCATTAGTCTGAGATCTCTACAGAATTAAAGAAAGTTGCAGTAAAAATAATATATTGAAGTTCAAATTTCAACTACATCAGCCATGCATGTTTAAAAGCATCTTTCAAAGTCAGCTCAACATACAATAGTGCAAGATTAATGTTCACTAAGCCCCATCTCTAGTCCTTCACAGAGAATTGGGAACAGACTGAACAAGGCTATATGTGTTTGCTACCTGTAAAATGAAAGTTGTGGAAAGATGAAATCAGAATTGATTAGTGTCACTTCGTGATACTTTCCTGTCTGGCATTTAATTCCTGGTCACTAGGCACAGGCAGTCCTGCCAAACAAAGATATTGAGAAATAAACATCGATGAAAGACTTAAGTAATTAAATAACAATCTAGGACTCTCCTCAAACCTCCCTGCATGTTCAAGGAAGTAGAAAAATAGGTATGAGTTCAGAAAAGTTAAAGCACTATTCAAAGGAACTTTGATCCAGAAAAGTAAGTAAGGAAGAGAATTTGAATTTCCACCTATTAACATAGCTTTGAGGATGTTACCAAACAGGATTGAGGTTCACAAGTGTTACACAGTAGGTATTTCTTATCAGTTTTGCAGATGGATAAATAGAGTCCTCTAGATAGCCCTTATTCAGTTACAAGCAGCTGGTAGCAAAAATTAAGAGTCCAACTTGTAATATATAACTAACCAAGGTCACACAACCACTAGATTGAGTCCTTTTTCACATACTATCTTTCTATCAAGTAAGAGGGAAATTTATTTTTCATTTATAATGGGAAAAAGGAATACTCAGGACAAAAATAAAAAGGCAAGTGAAGTAAAAAAGCTAGTAATATTCCTGTATCAGCTTAAAAAGGAGATATTCATTGAATAATGCAAGTGATTATATTTAAACATAACTTGGCAATTACTCTGTCTTTGTCTGGGACCTACTGTTGCACCGTAAAAATCTCAGAGGTATGAAACTAGAAACAATTCATTTATTTCTGTGGTCAAATTCTATATAACACTGTGTGTCTGTGTGTCCAAGGATTTTTAAACATGGTTAAGAAGCTTTTGCCAAAATTTCCTGCCTCCTAGAGAAAATAGTTTTCTTTATACTGTTTGAATGTTATTTCAATAGAAATATGACATCTTCTGACTTGACAAGTATTTCAAGAACAAGCGAAATAAGCGATCCAAAAGAATCGCTAAAACTGTATGAAAGTATGGGAGACATTGGTTTCTTAATAAAGATCTACGGGTACCAGGCAAATACTTCCTTCTACTTTCCAGGGTTATTCAACCTCTTACAGTTTAGGGGAAAACACGGACCTGTACCTATCAGGCTGTTACGATGCTACACTGATCATACTGCTGGTGACCATGAGCTGATGCTCTACTTTGTTAGGCCCTTGTATAAAAAGCGCATGTGGCAGTCCGGACTTCCTTGAGATTAAAACAAACAATGTAACAAATCTGATAATTTCAAACTGATGTTATTTAGAGGAGATGCATAAATCTAAAGCACCTGGGAGTCACTGCCTGAATTTGCCAATAGAAGAGTCATCGTGTGCTGACAATTTGTTTTTAATAATTAGTGGCTGCCCCAGAACTCCTGACTCATGTTTTTTATTCCTCTTAATTTCTTTATGACTAGAACCTTCTCTTAAGGAAGTAAGTAGGGGTATCTTTAAAGTAAACAGCGTATCACAACATTTTCATCAACATATTTCCCCACTAAAAATAAGATGGAACAACTGTATTGTAATTGGATATAATCAACTGTAATCAGAAATAAAACACTGATCACTTTCAGAGGCACATTTTCCTGATAAAGGATCTGAAAACCTTTATTTTCTACTATTTTTAGAAGTGATTCATTACATTAATTAGCTGCCTGAAGATTAACATTTATTTGTACTTACCTCACATTTCTATCATTAAAGACACGCTAAAGTCACTCTATAATTACAATGTGTCTCTTGCTAAACCTTAAACCAGGATTATTTGCTTGTCTTAGAGGTATTTCTGCCTGGATATCCTACTGATGTACAGCCTTCCTTTATTAGCTCACGGAAAGTAATCAAACCCCTTCCTTTGAGCCAGCTGTGAGCAGGCGCAGGGGAAGCACAGCACAGCCCACACAGAGCTCTGCCTTGGGAGCTGCTGAGTACTCTTTGTTCCACGGATTTCAGTGGGAGCTGAGGGTGATCAGCTGCTCTAGAGCACCAAATCCAGAGACTTTATCGCTGTTCTAATGCATACTGCAAGGGGATTAATTGTGGCTTTGGTGGGGATTCAAGGCTTCACAGGCATTTTGCCTGTGACAGTACTGGATGTACTCTGACAGGGAGGCTGCAGCAAAATTCTTATTTTATGTGCAGCAGGGGAGATGCTCATCTTTTGCAAAGTGTGTTAATAAGAACGGACAAAATAGAGTTCCAAATAAACTTGATTTTGCTGGCTGATTTGAACAGCCCTGACTTACTGTGTATGAGTAAGCTCTGTTAACATTACAAGACTCACCTGATGCACAAAATCTAAAAAATGGACTTTGAAACCATGTAATTTGCTTAAGAGTTACATATAATTAAATGTTGCCACCTTGCAATTGAAAGGTAATGAAAGAGGAGTCCTGTCATATAGGGAAGAGTAACCAGAGGATCCAAGCTGGAGCCTGCTGCCCATGCTGGTTCCATTATAAAGGACTGGCTGTACTGTGGACATGAGTAAGCCTCATGAAGTGATTTGGCTCAGTAGTTGGTTAAATCATTGCCACAGACACATTTTTGTATACCCAGCTGCATCTGAGTTCCTAAATAATGGAAGGAAATGACAGATGACCAACATGAAGTACCCCAGATATGGTCTTTTCTTACCTCTTGGGCTGTTGAGAGAGGCCTCGGATGCCTTTCCGCCATCCCCACAGTGACTCTGGTCAAAAGGAAGGCACTGATCACCTGTTCCTGCCACCACGTCTGCATTTTTGGCCAGATCCTTTGTTTCAGTGAGAGATTTTGCTTTGTAGACTTTTCTGGTGTTGGTATCTGATAAGTAAAGGGATTCTGACACTGGATCAACTGCCAAGTAATACTTGTGTGCAGGACTTGTACTAAAACAGAAGAGAAGAGCATCAAAGTCAACTTGCTTTTTCTTTTATGTCTCTGTTGCAGCATAACAATTGTATTCTACATATCTGAAGACATCAGCTCAGCGATCTGAAGAGGACACAGCAGTAAGTGAGAGCAGCTCAAAACACCACCAGTGTCCTGCTACAGAGCCTGACCAGTGAGTTATGGGTCAGTGAGCTGGGGCAGAGACTGGTACTGGGGGAGTTGGTCTGCCCATCAGTACCAAACCACTCACGATAAAGCTAACTGGAGTGACTCCAGCTTAGTTATAATTATTATTGTCAAAAGCAATATCATTTTTCTATATCTGATACCACCTAGTACTCTTGGCACTGAAACAAATCTATGAGTTGCATCAAAGTGAATCACAGACTGTTCTGCATGGGCACAAATACCCACTCTTGGTTATTTTTATCTGTTTCTAAACCTTAGGAAATATGAAGGTGTGAAATATGGTGCCCTAATTCATACCAACTCTTATTGTCAGGAGCAAGGCAGAAGGCCAAGTACTGTCAGTGCAACTAGGCATGAATTAATGCAACATAATTCATGCACTGTCACTGCCTTATTGAGATTATAAAATGTTATTTTAAAAAATATTTACATATGTTAATTAAATGGTGGGGATCATAAATTCCAATCTGAAAACTGGGCTGCATCTTATTATCCAGTAAGACTTTTAGTTTCTTTTTCAGTGCAAAGTTAATTTCCAGTTTGAAGAAATTTTTTAAGCACATGGCACACCACACTAGTGTCCTGAGCCTGCTGAGCTGGCAGTGGAGTCTAACTAAAAATCCAGATAGAGATCCTTTAACCACACAGTTGGTTACTGAAATGGTGGGAGAGAGGCACAGGCTGAAAGTTTAGATGCTCAGACAATATTTTTAACAACTACCATGTTCCTCTAAGGGGGAGGAGGAGATTTCTGACAAGTGGCTGGGTTCTATATGCCCAGCTAGATTAAAAAGATCGTAAAAAGTACCCCCCTCTTATGTTTTTTAAGAGATATTTCATTAATATTGGTACAATTAACTAACACTTAAGATTGCTGCAACAAACTTGTGAAGTGAGTTCCTCCTCTCACCTTGGCCAGTTCTGTTTGTGGTGGGTTTGACAATACTCAGTGATATTCCCAGAGCTGGGGAACAGACGTGAAACCCAGTCCAAGCAACCACAGGGAATGCGAGGGCAGTGATATGATGAAAGATGAGTAAGAAGACGAGCTAAAAGCAATTAATGCCAAAATATCACCTCTATAAAACTTTGTTTGTTGAAAATATCAAGAACCATTTTTGCTCTCTGGATTGAGGTCAGGGGTGACTGACCAGCCAAATGATGACTTTTAAATAAAACATTTCTATGAAAAAACTTGCAAGGAGAACTCTAGATTTTAAATAAACATGTTGTTCAGTATGGAGAAACTGCAGAGAACCAGGGCTCAATCTATACTCTCCTTGTAGACACATTTTCTGTCATCCTTGTCGTTACATCTAATAGACCAGCTGTTAGAAAACTCTTCATGTTCATGCTTAAAGCCTTGCGTACTAAAATGCTTAAAGAGAACAAGTAAAAAATGAAACACAATTAAAAAAAACCTGCATTTTTGCAGAAGATTGTAATCAGATATAAATCTGAGTTGATTTAAATTAGTCTTTTGAAAACTATATGAAGTAGACTAGGATTTAAAATTAATCTTTTCAGTACTATTCTGTACTAAATTTTTCTCTATATTTTTCTCAAAGTTTAGTTTCCATTTTTACCAGTTAAACAGCTTTGCTATATCTTATTAAAATTATGATGACAAGAAAAACACAGGGGATAAGTTCTTTTTAAACAGTCAAAAATAAGATCAGTGGCATTTTCTGTTTACTGGTTGCCAAACTCTCCCTCTTTAGACAGTATTTTCTTTTTACCTGGTAAAAAGAATTCTTTTTCTCCCGCTCTTTCAGAGGCCAGAAGTTGTGTAGAGGATTTTGAAGCCTTTTCCTGCCTGGATGGTCAGGAGCCATCTTTTATCTGCTGCTTCTACATGTTTCTTTGAGCATTCTAGAAATTTCCACCATGACTATGACCTTTAGAGCCTCAAGAGAATGGCACACAGTGGGACTGTCGAGTACTCCCCTATCACCTCCAAGACTACATTAACTTCAAGTGATTTCCTCCAATTTTCTACAAAATTCACTTGGACAGAATAGCGCCAGAGACAATTATTACTGTAATTAATAGGGCTGGGGCACTTGAATATTGTCATAACTTGATTTAATTACGGTTGAAGCTTGTCTCAAGAAACTAGTACTAGTGAACAGGTATTAAAAAAAATCGACTTTACAAAAGAAACCTCTAAATGTAAAAGCTGATTTATGTTCCGAATGTATTATCGAGAAATTCAGTTTACAAAGATACTGGTCAGTTTAAAGCAAGTGGAAAGAACTCTTCAGTTAAAAAAATGGAAACTTGCACTTACCAACTAGGAATTATTCTTCCTTTTTAAGTTTTAATTGTAAAATATATGCGATGTGACATAATCTGGTAAATAATTTATAGTATTCAATAGCAGTCCTGTGGCTAAAGTGAGCAATTCCAACCAATATTCTCATGCTGTAAACACAATTCAGTCCACACACTGTTCCCTACTACACCATGAAGTTACTGTCTTATATTGTACTAGTGCTAGTTTATTTCTCTCCTTTAAGTATTGGAATGCTAAGAAGTTTATTTCTAAGGAGACAGGGTGCCTTCCTGTCTCTTTCTAGCATGCAACATCACTTCTGCAGCTGGACTGTTGGAACCAACTCCCTCACCGTCTGTCGCAGAAGCCAAATGTGCAACGTTCATTCGTTTGAAGAAATCCCTACATTGCAATGTTAAAATGCCAGCTGCAAAGGGGGAAAGCCACTTGCTTTGTCTTTAGCTGGAGCAGCAAGGACTGAGCTGTGTCCGGGCTCTGCCGTGCACATGCTGTAACTGGCAGATTTTAAAGCTCGTGGTATCCTAGAACCTCTAAAGCACAGTCCACTAAAGTACAGTGTGTTTCTGCAGCCTTTTAAACTATTTTTTTTGTAGCTAAAACTACAGTTTCCTTGGATGGCTATATCTGTGATCAGTCAAACACCATGTGAAATGGGTATGACAGCTATGAAATGCACTCTCAGTGTTCAGGTTTAAACCTTTCCATCTCTTCTTGGTGATCAGCAAACTGATTTTTAGAGGGAGACTTTAACCCTTCAGTGGGAACAAATCAAACCTTCCGTACTATAAACAAAGGTGAATTTGATTAACATTTGTATTTATTAACATTTATATTTATTGAATTCTCTATATCCAGACTTCTAACAAGGACTTTTGTGAGACTGTCTCCTTGAACGTGGTTCACGTATCAATTATCACGTTTTACTTACCTGTGTCTTGTGTCTCTATTCCTGGAAAGACAGATCGGTTCAGGTTTAAAAAGAAAGGAAAGGACAAGAAATGTTAGTCCTTGACAGAACTGTGTTCTTTGCCTGACTGCTCACAGAGCTGTATCCCACTAACAAAACATTATTTATCCTCTTACTTGGTATTTCTTTCTCTCAGACTGTTTCCTTTGCACTACCCACACATTGCCAAGTTAATTCTGAACAATCAGCACACAGAATCATCACCAGCAATGTTAGCTAGGTGGATGTTAACTAAGAGAAATTTCATGTATTAATGTCCAAAATCTTCCCTGCCTTCCCCTGTGTCCCTCAAAGGGAATGGGAAGCTGGGGTGATGATTACAGGGGAGTCGTTAAGGGCAGCACAGGCTTAGCCTCTGGCACGTCTGTGATGACAGGTTTGCTCCTGTCTGCTTAAACTGAGCCACATCCTCTGCTGCATGAGGAACAGCGTAATTGTATTAATTGTAAACATGGCAAGTCTATAGGCCCAGTGCTGTGACTTGACATGATACTCGGTATGTTTGCTGTGGAACTATGCTTCAAGAATTTATGTTTTCCTCAAAAATATGCATCATGGTATATTTTAACTTTTGGATAGAATGTATGAAAAACCTAACAGGAAGAAAAATCAGCTTTATTAATTCTTCAATTTGCAGAAATTCATTATGCAAGACCTGTTCTAAAGGCCACTTAAAACATCCTATTTAACTGATGACTAAAAGTAAGTGTAAGTTTTCTGGTTAGTTTGCTAGTTGATGACATACATGGCCACAAATCAACTACCTGTGGTTATTTCTTCAAGTCCCATGGGACAGAAGCTTACCCTAGTTTTCACAGGCATATCACAGCCAGGATTATGCACACTAATCAGAGAAAGCCAATTATTTTTTTACCTTAATTCTAATATGCCAATTGAATTTCCAGAGGGAAAGATCCGTCTGACATAATTGAAGTCCCCAATATAGACACTTCCATCAGGCCCAGAAGCGAGTGCAACTGGGGCAAAGAGTTTGCTGTTGAGGGCAAGCCCATTGCAGTTGGAGCAAGAGACACTTCTCTGGTGTCCATTGCCCATCACAGTGGAGATGACTGGAGGCTGCTGGGAAATGAACATGTTTTCCCCATTTCCTTTGTGCACAATTCCTAAAGAGAGGGGAGGGAAGAAAACAGAGATAAAATAAGCCAAATGTATGGAATTTAAACTATTCTGCAGTTTTGGATTATGAAATCCTCTAGACAGCCAGATTACCAAAATAGCAACAAACATCTGATATTTTAAAGACTATCACAGGGTTCCACTAATCTTTTCCAATTTTGTTCATCCCAAGCTTCACTGTCACCATTTTGTTCAGTAGTGGCTAGTGGCTATTTTAAAGCCAACATCATGAGGAGAACTCATGGTTGGTTAATGCTCTAACAAATTGACTGCTAATTGCAGTGCTATCTGATTTCTTGGGGATTACCGCTTTAATATTCATTTTATTCATAAATTTTTATTAGGTAGCAGAGGAATTTCTTAGGCAGTTTGAATATTTAATTAAAGGAGATTAATAGAAGGACTACTATGCATTTTTCACAAAAGAGCACCGAGTGGCAGTACAAAATCAAAATTCAAATTTAACTGCAAGTCCTTCATGGTATATGAAAATGGTGCCAAGTGCAGCAAAGCCAAGTTAAGAGTCAAGGAGCAATTGTGAGGCACAAGTGAATGTCTTCCCAGCAACAATACACTACGTTCTGCCATAAACACTAAAACATCTTCCCAGTGTATTCTAGCACTGCTCTGCAGCATACATTGTTGAAAGTCTTCCCAGTTACTAGGTTAGTGATACCAGAACTAGTATAAAGATGTATTTTCTCAAGCTAATAGCTATAGTGTTTCTTTTAAGTAACAATGTGGTAATATATGTAAGAAGTATCTTTGAAATGACATGTTATTGCAAGAATTTGGCTGTTGCTGAACAGAAGATAGGTACTCTTTTAGATCCCAGTCCAAAATTTCTTATTTCCCTTGAAAAAGCCCAGTATTTAATCAGAAAATTGGCACTATTAAAGGAACAAACACAAGGGAATTTACTTTCTGGAGGACTCATGCTGGGAAATGAGAATATTCTAGACACTGCAGGAAGTACATGTTGAGACATGTCTGACTTTTCCCAAAGTACAGCAAATGTATTTATGTATTGTCTCTACCAACTGTTGTTTAAACTATTTTTTGTGACTTTCAGGTAAATCTGAAGCTAAAATTCACCTTGGAAATTACTGAATGTTACCACAGCTATTTCGAAGAGAATTATATTTTAAAAAAATTATTTATGAACAATAGAGGACAGAATGCATAGATTTGTTTGAATGATAGCTTAAAAAAAAAGCCTCCTGGAAATATGCCAGTAAAATAAATGGCAATATTCTCTCTTATGCAGTGGATAAAAATACTATGAAACGAAGATGCTGCACTTTCTCTGAAACTACAATGTTAAGGTAATCTTTCAACATCCTCTTACAAAGGCCAGTAAATAAATAGGGCTCTGGAGAATATGTTTTGCTGTCAATAAATGTAAGTGTGTGCTTAATATCAGGCTTTAGAGCTGCTGCTTTAATTTATTTGATGCTGTGTTGCACTGGGGTTGAAATTACCTTAAAGCATGAAGTCCCTCTAAAACTACTCCTTGCTCATCAGAAGAAAAATTTAATTTAGATAACATCCTGAAAAATCGGTTAATACCACATTCATTTGTATTGATGAGATAAAGGTGTCTTTAAAAGACCTCTATGCAGGAACTAATATTCACGGTATCCGTTCTCTTCTTGATTATGAGAAATGCCCTGATGATCTTCCAAACTGACAAAAAACCTTTGTACTAGAAAACATTAAACTCTAATCATGTCACAAATTAGAAGTGATCAAACCTCCAAACTGGTGGAGAAAAAAAAGTGGGAAAAGAGCAGTGGAGTATAGCTGAGAACAGGATGTGATCCTTTGTTAACCTAACAGCCAGACTGATGTAAAACTGCATGCATTTAAGAAACGTGAGTTTCCAGTGACAGCCACATTCGAATAATATTTGTTATTTCACATCAATTCTGCTGGAATCAGGCATCTTTTTTTTTCTTTCTTTTTGTAAATCCTTACATCTGGCAGTAGAACACAGTTTTCACTTGCTAAGGTTTCTGCATGTCAGTACATGTACTTCCGCAGCTTACTATGAATTGCAAGTCTGTAAAATTGCATCTATTTCTTTTTACTCAGTTTATTTTCTAACTTCTCTAAAATGAGCAGCCTTCATGGGGAGGGAAAGAAGAGTATCTACCCTGGCTCTGAGTAGGAACGTTGTGCACAGTAGCAGACCTGCTGGGAGACCAGGCTTAGTGGCTGAAGTTAGATAGAAGCTCTTCAGGACTAGTAAATCAAGCAAAGTGCTTCTAGTTTTAGTTTGAAAATAAAATTGTGATTTGCAGTAGAGAATGTTATATTCCAACGCTGTTTCTGTAATTAATCCAGTGGCAGTGTTTCAAAATAATGAAAGTTTCATCCTTCTGAAAAGAGCAGCTCTTCATATGTACAGAGGAGACGCTTTAATTAAAAGCGAAAAATCTTAATATATTTATGCTCAAGAAGGCTACTCAATGCTTTTCATATCAGTCATGGTGGCATGGAGCTAAGCCTGAAATACATAATTCTGGTTTGAATCATATTCTTGTCCTTATTTAAAGCCCATTTTATATATCTGAAATGGAAGTGCAGTTCACTTGTTTCTAGGTAAGACCAGAAGCACACTTGTTAATTTTATCCTTTTGGTTACCACAGTTCCTTATTTGGTTTTGTCGCTTTAATGTGAACCTACAGGCTGCTCTGGTAGGTGTGAACCAGCTTTGTTATAGTAATTGTTTTTCTGCCCTTAGCTGCTTCTCTAGTTCTTGTACATGAGCCAGGTGTGGTGCTCAAAGCCTGTAATAGTCCTGAGGAACCTCTGACACATCCCTGAGCCTGGGCTTTGTTGCCTCGCTGGAGATGCTCTGACATGCAAACTGCAAACGGAAGAGACCCTGGATTTCAAGATTATGAGAAATGCCCTGATGATCTTCCAAACTGACAAAAACCTTTGTACCAGAAAACATTAAACTCTAATCATGTCACAAATTAGAAGTGATCAAACCTCCAAACTGGTGGGGAAAAAAAAGTGGAAAAAGAGCAGGGGAGTATAGCTGAGAACAGGATGTGACCCTTTGTTAACCTAACAGCCAGACTGGCCCTCCCCTCCCCTCCTATGTCTCTGCAATTGATGGGTAAAGATGTCTGGCAGCCTTCCCTGACTTCAGCCTCGATCCGTGTCCAGCACATTGGGAATATGCAAGGAAGAGGAGCAGGTCTAAGAAGCTGCACATTCCCCACCCATGTAGTGGGCACAGCTCAGCTGATTCGAGAGGAGGTGGCTTGAGGCTGTCAGGTCAGTGCCCTCTGGCATTCTCAGCCACACAGCTGAGATGGGGATAGGAAGCAATTTGTCACCACATACCTTGTGCTCAGGAGAGCAATGGCTTAGCCCTGCTTGGATTAAAATTGTATACTTTACAAAATCTCAGAATATGTTAGTGCCTATGGGGTGAATTGTAGTAACCACTGCAGTTATCAGAGAGTCATATAAAGTGGAGTTACTGCCAGCAATTAAGTCTTGAAATTAAACTATGCAAGTGGTAAATTGGCACTAAGGAGCAGACTATGGGACTCACAGTTGGGGGCTCAGCTGACTGAGGTCAGATTTCTCTTTGTGTTAAATGTCAATAGCTGGCATTTAAAAGAGACAATCTATACAAACCAATAAGACAGGGAATGAAAGAACTGCTGTTTAAAATGTCAAACTATTTTAAATCAAAACAGAGATCCAGATAATTTACAAACTAAATCTGACCTTTTGTATTTGGAATATTTATACTGTAGCTGTGCATTCAGCAAGAGAACTTGTAAAACTTGAGAGCCATACATCTGTGCATGAATCTTCATCAACAGAAGTTTGCAGATAGAAATAGATTTTATTGGACTGACTCCCAGCTGGAGCAAATTGAGAGAACTTAACTGAATCCAATACTCTGCTGACTTATAAATGCTAAAATCTGACCTCAAGTTTCTCTTCTCCTGGACAATGAGATATCTGTTTATTGGCAAAACCATATATAGTTACCATAATTTATCTACAAATACTGTTTTAATAATTTAGTCCCACTAGTTCCCGATCACAGATGTTCATGGAGGAAAAGAAACCTCCCCAGGTATAAAATAAAAGCAATAGGAAAAAATATTCAAGCCTCCATGCTTGAAGAATCTCTCTGCAGGGTTAATGTCATGACACCAAAAGCATTTACAGGTTTTTTACTAATGCTTTGAAATGTGTTTGATTGCTTGTACTGAGGAATGACTTACTGTGCTTCTCCACAGACTGGGCAGCCACAAAAGCTGCTGCGCACTGGACTGGCAGCGTGGGTTTGGAAGTGCTGATCTGTGATCAAGCAGGGTCTGTCTGCCTGCGGCTGTGTTGCTACAAACTGATGGCAGTCATAGGATGAATTAGGGGTGTAGACACTTCACTGAGAATATAACACACTACAGACCGACCTGAAATGTGGCGCTTCTATACCAGCTGTGTGAGAATGAACCCAAATTAGTTTGCCCTTTTCCCATCCGAACAACCACAATGTGTTAGCGAGCGCAAGAGTCAGTGATATTAATGTCTAAACCCTGAGAGCCGGAACATTAAAAATATCCTTTCAGATGGCATTTACAGTTCAGCTCTCAATACATGAGGGTGCACATTCAAAGAGGATTACACATTAAGTGTAACACTTAAAATCTGAACAATTAATTCCTTTAAAATTTGTATTCTCCTTCTGTGTGGGCAGTTAATAAAGGAGGGACTTACCACTTTGTGGATTTAATATATGGTGTTTGTTTATAGACCAGCCACCCAGATTTGAAGCATCCATTTCAAAGCCTTGAAGGATTACTGTTCTCTTCTCCCACAGAATAAAATCAGGACATGTTTCATATTCATATCCCACCGACACTGGAAACAAATAATTAAAGATCTCTCAGTCTACCTTTTTCTCTGTGAACTTCTAGGCAGTTTTTCATTCCAGGTTTTGATATTCATCTGTCAAGTAATGATGCCACTAATTTTCCTCTGCCTGATTGCTATTGTTGAATGGTATTTTTTTGAGAAAAGGGTTTTAAAAGATTAGTATGTTATTACAGCTATTGTTACTACTGCTTCAAAGCAGAAAATTGTCTGTGCTATCAGTTGTGGATTTCATAAGATTATAAATCTCCTCCAATGACTTCTGACTTGATTGTTTATTGCATTTCTGCTAATTACCTGAAAACCAGCTTAAATAGAAAAGAATCCATGCTAAAACAAATTGGTTTTAATTTGTTTGCTGACTGTAAAAATTATAGTTAGGCAGAAATGGATTGACAAGCTGAACATTTCTAGAATTACACATTTATCTTAAAAGGCTAGCACATTACCAAAATACCTGATGAAAAATCTTGAATTACCGTCAGGATGGTGGGTCTTGGGGAACTCAACCTAATTAAAACCCTTTTCCTTTAGTACTTCCGTAAAACAAAACAAAAATTCAAAAGTTTTGCTAGCTCTAACATACCAACCTTTCAAAAAAATTATTTATCTCTAACTTTACTAGATTTCAGTGAAACTCATTCATAAAGGAAAAGTATTATTTTTAAACCAAATTCCATAATTTGACCTAGGAAATATTGAAATAGTTCAACCTTTACAAAATAAAAATGTTTAAAAAATATTTTAAGATACAAAATTAAAAAAATATTAAACATTTTAATAGTTTCTTTCCATTTTTTCTATATAAAAGCTTTAGGTATATTTTACTTAAACCACAAATAGTTTTAATACCACCTAAATTCCATTACGGTATACAATCTAAATATTTTGACCAGCTCTAACAGGGAGCATTTATGTTTGTAAGATAAATGTTTTACGGCAAACTGAAGGCTGTTCCTTACAGTAACAGCTTCACCATTTTAGCAGAAAAAGCCTGTTTTTGCAGCTAAACTCTGACTTGTAAAAATCACATCTCCTTAAGTACTGTAAATATTGTATTTTTCCAACATTACAGGTTTCAGTTTGAGGGTCCAGCAGCCACTTTGTCCAATTCTTCTGTTACAGGAGCTCTTACAACCAACACCAGCAAAGCTTCTGGGTATCGCCCTGAGCCAAGAGCGCAGGTAAGGGCATGGAACTTCCAGAACAGCCACATCCTGTGCTGGGATGAGTCATAAAGGTTCAGTAACCGAACACACTATTTTCTAGGTGTTAATGCAGAGAGAAGATAAAGGGCAGATTTTTCCTGTGAAGCAAGCTCACATTTGCCACCTACACATTAACATCTTTCCTCCAGTCATGCGCTTAACACGTTCAATCCTGGGTCAGCTGCGTGTGCTTGAAAAGAGCAAAGCCCTGAAATGCAGCCCCTCAGCCTGGCTCAGTGACCTGTTAGGGACCTACAGGACAGTTCATCAACTGCTGGGAGGTACTGTGCTGAAAGCTGGGCAAGGGAGGCATAACAATCTACAGTATCTGCAATCCAGGCCCATGGATATGCTGGGGCATCTTTACCAGGGCTGGAGCTAACTCCATAAAGCATCAGTATTCCATGCCTACAGCTGATGTTTCTGAGCAGCCAAATAACCTCCAGAGGTTATAACCCCCTTTCTTAGAAGTTCGCTGTTCCCTGCTCTCACAGTTACTGTGCATAGCTGTCTTTTTGTCCTCTCTCATCAGTGAGAGACATATGGACACACATTGACTTTGTGCGTGTCTACAACCAGGCTTCTATGCAAACTTACCCATATTTAAGAAAGAAACCTATGCTCCAAAAAGAAGTATCTGTGTGATCTTAAAGTGTGTCTCCTGAGCCATCTAACTGGAAGTCCTGCTGTACCATCAATGAAAATTTTCTATCAGTCATTCTGCATGCAAAGTAACCAAGGCAAAGCATAATACTGGTAAAGCCAACAGGATGATTACAGTGCTACTTGAGAAGTATTTTGTTAGGGGCAGGTTTTGAAAAATGTAATTTTGTAAGTGAAATTAAAATCTCTGTCAACTTACCCTCATTGTGGGGTGTTACTTTCTGATCCAATTCATTTATAGCACTTTTTTGAGGTGACTGAGATTTCACTGTATGAATGTGAACTTTAGTGACTACGGTTTTAGACATTGAGTCAGCAAGTACAGTTCTTTGCAATCTCAAAATGGATTTTGAAAGACCAACTGATCATCTGTACCAAAGCCAATTCTTTTCATACAACTATTGAAAAGGACAATTGGTGCCAGACCTACAGCTTAAGGGCTGTTGCCAAAATACAGGTAAGAAATAAAAGACACGATTAACCAGGACAGTAACCTCTATTTCAAGCTCCTCTGAGATATTTGTACTTATCTGCATCCATCTTCTTTGAAAAATGAATAAAATGTACTCAACCATAGCACCAGGTAGGGCTGTTGGAGAGCTGGTTTACGCTCATCCTCAAGAGGGTTCATCCTTGCAGAACCCTCAGTGCTGCTGTGTGGGATGCGGGGGCTTGCAGGAGTCTGTATGGAGTTACACAGGAGCATTTACTGAGGATTTGGGTGAAATCCTTTTCTTGTGCTAGATTAAAAGGCGACATAGACTGTACCCCCAAGCTTCTGTGTGTCAACATCCACATGATGCTTACTTATTCAGAACAAAAAAATGCTGCTTTGTCATCTCAGCTGTTACTCTGAGAAAATGGCCTCTTGTAAGGAGCTTGGAGACTGGACACATGCCAGCAAACATTTCTCCAACAAGTTTAAACAGAACCATTTACATGCGGAAGTATGCTCAGAAAGTCTTGTTTTCTGTAACTGGTCATGTGATCAGTGCTGTCAATAACCCTGAAGAAAAATATAGATGTTTATTATTATATTTAGAAAACCAAAAGCAGATGGTTATAATCCTGAGTTCCAGGACTTCAACCTGCTCCAATTTAATTTAATTAAAATGCAAACTGAACAGAATGCATTATTAAATATTGGTAATATACTGGCAGAGCAAATTATTTTGACAAAAATTCATATAATAGATGCAGATAAAGGTCCCTGAGTAACTACAGTGTGTCAAATTAAATAAAGCTTTATTGGAATCTAACAAAGCATGCTAGTAATGCACTTAAAATATCAAGATTTTTGCTCCTATTTTGAAAGAAGCATAATTAACCTAAACTTTAAGGAAAAGAATTAAAAAAATTAAGCACCAATTAAATAATTTAAAAGCTGTTATCCAGCACTATTGTGTAAGCTTTATTCATATTTAAACACATTAAGCTCATCTACACCTAATTTGGGAAACTAACTACAGTATTACTTCATGAGATGTTATCTATCTGAATTAAAATGTTTAAAGTCTGATATGTCCTGGACTTCACAATCATTAGAGGACTCTTAAATGATGCAGTGGGAGCAGTGTAGTTAACTGTCTCCCCTCAAACATGTAAGTGACAGCCTCTGGACAGAGGGCACACGTAATCGCGCTGAGGAAAGCCCCAGGTGGCACCTGTGACCCACCTGGTCCTGCCTGATCACCCAGGGGAGTGCCGAAGGGCAAGCTGGAGTATTTTTTTATTTCTGGATTTGCACAAATATGTGCCAACAACTCACTTAATACCTTCCCTCACTGCAAAAACAAACAAGAACTGATATCAGCAGCGGGACAAGGCTGGATCTGCCCTGTCACAGGGTTTCCTGTATCTCAAGAGGCTGAGAAGGGCACTGCTGCTCCTTGCCACACACCACGCTTGGGGTGTTCAGAACCCTGGTGTCAGTGCCAGCATCTGACTGACCCCAGCAAAAAGTTGCCCACCCTTCTGCAGATGTGAGCCAGAAGTGCAAGATCAGATCCAGATAGGAGAGATGATGCAGCAGTTCTGGAGACCTCGCACCAAGGATGGAGTTTTTATTTCTTTAGGCCAATGCAATGTGTGAGCTACAGTTGGAATGAGAAGACCTGAGCTTCTGCATGAGCATTCATAGTAGATCAGGAAACTGATGAAGCCAAAAATGTATCACTTAGACCATAGCTCTGGGAAAAGCTTGTCTGACATTTTCCTTTGCGTACTGCATTACGTAATCATACTCCACATTTTGGTCTCATAACCCATCATGGAAATCCATGCCTGTGTAGGGTTGCATCATTCTCAGGGAAGAAATGACCAGAAAAATGCTATAATCCTCCTTTTCCCCACTGCCTCCCCAAACAGCCGCCTTCCAGACCATTTGTCCGGGAGCACACAATAACAGTGTCACGCACCAGAGGCTCTGGGAGCTGCAGAGCCTGGCTGGCACCTTTTGGCTCTGCACAGGCCACTCTGCAGGCACCCTGCCTGCATGGACAACGCAACAGATTCTGGAGGAAGCTCTGGCTGTCCCTCAGAATAGCATTTTCACATACGGAATGAGGCATATTCCTTGCGAGGGTGCATGGCTGTTTTGCCCTTGCTGCTCTTGCCTTATAGCCTGATCTGTCAGTGTTGCTGGTGATAATTGCCCTGACATAAAAAGCAAACAGAACTGCTACAGAAATGAATTGGGTTGATTTACAATACAAAGCTTTGCTTGTAAAGTAAATAATTCTAATATAAGGCATCTATTAGTACATTAAGCAACAAAATATCAAAATTAAATTAAAAAATAGAAAGCCCTTAAAAAAAAAAATAAGGAAGTTAATGAAAAAAAAAAAGCTGGCTACATAAAATGTATTTTCACAGACAGCATTTCTGTAGCAATTCCCAGAATAGCCTGTGCTGCTTGCTGAACAAAGCCTATGAAACATGATGATTTGTGGATAAGCATCTTTAAACAACAGATCAATTAGTTTTAACTGTTAGAGACATGAAATGTAGTAAGAAAGAATGCCCAAAAGTTAGAATTTTGTAAACCCTAAGCGGAAATGACATTTTAAATGTTACAGCCAAAAAATGACAGAAACAATGACATACCAAAGGTCATATTCAAAGTAACATTCAAAAACAGAGACAGCTGAATATAATGCTGTTAGTACATAACCATTCTCTGAGGGAAAACGGAATTTTCAAATTGATTAAATTAGAAAGATGACATTGGAAGAACAAGAAAATAAATGTTCTTAGGAAATCATACAAGTCACTTCAGTGACTTTAGCTAAAGAGGCATTTGATTTAAAAGAATGCAGGAGCAGCAAAAAAATTTATTTGCCATATTTTCCTGGCTTGATGTGTGTGACTACTTCTGCTTACATCAAGGTGATTCTACATACCCATTGCCTCAGCCAGACCAGAAACCTTCTGTCCATATATATCTGTCTTATTCCAGGCAAATGTGTACACCAAATTGGCTGCAGCAGGAAACCATTTCTGAAGCAGGCGACCTTCAACAGCAACTATCAGATGGACTTTTGCCATTCCAGAAGGGATGGTTGTGTGTGTCAAAATAATGCGCAGCAAAGTTTTATACCCCGGTGTCCGACTACTGAGATAACTGAGCTTCACAAAACTTGAAGGAATTGCGATTTCCTCTTGGACCACCTTGAAAGAAACCACATCATTATATCTATAGCCAAGAAAAATGCAAAATTATAATAGCAAGAGCAGGTAATTATTTTACGTTTCACAATTATGATGTGAACACAGCACCACTGAAACAACTGGTTTATTTCAGCAATTCAGTACTTGGGCACATGACAAAATGTCCAACATCAGACACTGCTTGGTCACTTTACTGAATGGCAGGCTGTCTGTTTGATAAAGAGCTTCTTTGATGCTTTACTCTTATCTACTGGGGAGCAAATACTGAATCCGTGCACATATTCTTACATACAAGCTGCACAGCTTTATCTTGTCTTTATTCCTTGATTTACTTAACAAGTGTTCTTAATTGCAATACAATTAAAATTTTTTTAAATATACACACACCTTCTATCACATACATTGTATGTGAAGATGCTATCCTGCTTTGGAGGCAATAACTTTAACTTGGTGAGTGTTAAGAAGGAAAACAAACCTTCCTGCTAAACCATCTGCGCAGTTAGGCCAAGCTGCAGCAAGAAGGGCCATGGTGTATGAAGGAGCAGCATTAGGAACCTAACAAGCTAACTGGGGACACACAGCAGTGAGGATGAAACAGCCTGAGCATCAGAGTCATCTTGCTCACAGGTAAGTCCCCAGGGAGTGCAAGCGAACTCAAATCCCAGGGCCCTGCTGTCAGTACTGCTGTCTGAACCATTTGGATTAAAGCTAGCTTGGATATGCCCACTGTGGGGTGGTATCAATTCCCACTGCAACGGAGATAGGCCCTCAGCAACTAGAAGGACTGCAAAGGCTGTAAGCTTGTCAGGGGAAAAAAGAAATTTGGCCTTGACCTTTTGAATGATGTAGGCCTTGGAGCTACAAAAAGGGATTTAGCTCTTGTGGTCCCCTGAGAGAAAAGAGCTGTTCTGGGACAGATTGTGAGGAAGAGCAGGCAAGAGATGAGAATGGCTTCTTGGAGGATGCTACCACAGTCACTCAAAAGCCACCTGAAAACTAGATTGTGTTAATAAGATGTTAGGGCATTTCTGTACTAATGAATCAACCTGTCACAATGTTAAATTCATCATGCTTGGAAAAAGACAAACTTTTGTTTATATTTCCCATTTTTAAAATTTTCCTTGTCTAACAATAGATTACTTCACTTTCAACCAGTTTTATTTACACACTGCAACAGTATCACTCTCACAGCATTGCTGCAGTACAGCTGGAGGCCTGCCAGCACTTGTCCTTTCAACATATGAAATGTAGTGTTGCCAGGGAAATCCTGCTCCCTTTATTGTTCCTGATTTGCAGTGTTCCCCTTCTTTCCTGCTGACATCCCAGCTGCCCTCTCTGTCATACATCTGACATCCCTTCTCATTTTTTAATAGAAAAGTAGGAAGAAATATTCATGCATTAATACATGCTAATATATCTCTGTCTCCTATTATTCTCAGTTACTTTTTGCTCAATTCCCAGAATCGTACAATGAAACTCAACACTCTAAGAAACCTCCAATGACAAAAAAAAACCCAAACCCAAAAATGAAGAAGAAAGAACTGCGGAGCAGTTTCTGAGTAGACTGCATCTTTGGGTACCCCACTGCTCAAAGAAGACCTAGGCATACCTCATGTGGAGCACGGTGACCCAGGTTTTTCTTACTGATGTGCAGCAGTTATTTTTAATTTATGTTCATTAGTTTCACTTAGTACATTCTGTGAAGCAATGCTATGACCATCAACTGGATGAAGCATGATAATAGTTATGGAGGTGTTTAGACATAATTGAGTTCAAGCAGAGGTCTCTCACATGTAGAATAAAGTAGAAACACTTTTACGAGGCTACAGGTACTCTCGAAAGTATCTTCCAGGCTTGATTGGTGAAGTTAAAAGAGAACCCAAAAGAGGTCTTATTGTTTAAAATCTAACTGCTGAAACAAGATACTAAAAATTAAGGGCATTATTAATATGACCTGAGCTGTGTTTTCTTGGGTGTTTGACTCTCACAACCTCTTTTAAGTCCCAAGTAAAAGAACAGTTAATTACAAGGTCAATTAGAAATTACTTTAAACACCTGAGGGAGAGTCAAGAAAAAATACATTTAAATTAAAAAAGAAGTCCTAAAGATCATGTTAAAATTGCTCTGCCTTGGAAAGAAAGTAATAAAACCCAAGAATCTGACATATAGCTGCGAATGGATGAAACACCCCCAGGAATGTTCAAAGCATCATGTCTCACACTGATGTTTGGGAAGTTGCACTGTGCATCTGTAACTAGGAATGGTTTTGTGCATCACTATCAACAAATCAGGGTTTCCATAATAATTCATGTTAGCATTCCCCACTTTCTTCTACTTGGAGGTAAGAAATAAAGCACCTTTAAATATTAAAAGTAAAGAAAGAAAAAAGACAACAGCATCTTGTTAAACAGTACTAAACAGATATGCATTGGTGCTGTTCTGCCAAGGGAATGACATTACAGCAGTTATTTGCTCACTATCTTCAAAGATTGTCTAAACCTGGTTCCGAAACAGAACAAAATGTTAATTTAAAAGTCTTTTCATTACCTGTAGCTCTGGAATAACAGTTCCTCTTTCAGGACACGACCCTCCAAACGCTGTCAAGGGGGAAGGGAGTACAATTGGATTTGGACTGATAAAATTACTGATGTCACAAGATGGTGTGTCCAACTCTGTTCTTTGCATTACAACTTTGTCTACAATGATAAATCTATTCCAAGGCAACCAAAGTGTTCTTTTTTCAGATATGAAAGGAGATCTGTCAAAAACTAGAGTGACAGAGATTCCTCCAACAGCCACAAGGTCAAAACTGGAAAAGAGAAAACAAATTGTTTTGTTTCTTTTTGTTTTTTTCATCACATTATCACATCTTTCAATGCATCACAAAAAACCCCTTTATGTTCGTTATTACAGCTGTTAATTTACTACGTGAAATCATTCAAGTGGACATTCCTTGCATCACCTTGGTATCCACAAAGAAGTTTTACCTCTGTGTGCTTTCTCCAGGTACGCATCAACAGCAAGGCGCAGAATTTCACTGTTACTTGGCCTCTCTCCCCTCTATTTATCAACTAGAATCAATATTAATGAGTCATCTGTAACAAAAGTGTGAAGCCAGTTGCTTTGGTTTATATGAAAAGAAATTCCTATCCCAGAAAAAGGATGCCACTCATCATCTATGCAGGAAGAGCATGTAGAATAAGAAGGCTTAAAGCCTGTTAGGCCTTAGCTCTATTAACATAACCCTTTCCCTTTTTCTAAAAGCAGCAGGAGGAAAAGGTTGAGTACACCGAGCATGAGACCTCCCTGTACAGGATATGAAATTTTTGGGAAAGATGACGATTAATTGCACTGAGAACTGAGTTAGCTCTTGAACACAAGGAAGGTGATCCTCTGGGAGCTACTGTGAAGAACCTTTGGCATATCTGGGCTGCAAAACAGTGTGACATAGAAGGCATGATATACAGTCTCAATTTCCAGAGTTTCTGACATCCACAGTCAGGCAACACAAGGTAATATGTAAATAGCTACTTCACTCTCTGTATTATTGAATGAATCTATTATGGAGGTTTTTGATGGTAACAAACTGTGATACGAAGTCAGACTTAATTATGCATATCTCATCACATTTCCCAAATGCCACCGATTACATTCACAGCAAAATACAGGTAGCATATTTTAGTGCAACAACTTTATCCAGGCTAGGGTAAGGAGGAAATGATAATTACTAACTTTCAGTAGTGCGATTTGAAAGTCAATAAACTAAGGTGAATAAATATGCACACTCCTTACTTTTATAAATTGGCAAAGCCAAACAAAAAAAAAAAAATTGTGGAAACAGTGACAAATTGCACCACTTTTTCCCTGTTGGAAGACAGCTTCAGATTTCTTGTAATTTACAATCCAGCCAAGGAAGATGAAGTCTTAAACTGCCCTTAACAGCTTAATTGAGGCTCAGGAACAAATCATGACCCTATTGCAAATGGATGGTCAACCCTGGAGTGCAATATAGAGTATATTGAAACCTCACGTGTCTTTGAGAAATGAACTCAGACCTGAGAGGCTGGGGAAGAAGTGGAAGTCAGGGCTAGTTATGGAACAGCAATTTAACCATTTGTCTTTGGAAAGAGTCTGTTCTCACTTTTCTTTGTGTGTCTCAGGTGATCAACTAAAGGATTTGACTTCACTGACACCTCAGTAAACTACTTGTGTGATTCACACCTAACAACAGAAAAAAAAGAGGGAAGACAGGATATTTCCTGGAAAACCTGACTTGTGAAAATATTCCAGTGTCAAGGAGCTACTGTTACAGTAGACCTGGCACATTTTGACTCCAGGAGTTTGAATGTCACTGTAATTTTGTTGGAGTTCAGGTTTTTTTTCTTCTTCTTTCTTCTTTGGTCCCTTTACTAAAGAGAGCTCCAATCAACTATGCTCCTAGAGCAGAAGGCCAGATGCCATCCTCAAGCCACACCATGAACTGTGATGTCTACGGAAATTTTGTACATGAATAGAAGTTGGCAGATGGCCTTAACTACACAAACCTAAACCAGTGGAGGATCATACATGACAGCCTGACCTTCCATCCTGTCGACTGATGGTGTATCCATACTCATTGTGGTGCAGGAAACTGACGTTCACTCCAACCAAAGGTGTTCCATCTATTGCTGCAACCTGGCCTCGGATGACACATGCTCGTCTGTAACAAGAGTAGAAGGAAACGTTACACACATGAGGAAGGTGAGAAGGGCATTGATTTCAGAAACTGGGCTGTGCTTTGGTCCCAGACAGGCAGAACCACTCTGGTATCAGAGTGACTGTTGAGTTTCGAAAGAAAAGTCATACAAGCCCAAAATATTGATTTGAAAAAGCGTTCTCTCATAAGGATGACACACAGACTCTCCCACAAACTGTTGGTATAGGGAGAATATATTCCCATTTCCAGACATACTTCAGGATACTGTTTGTTCTGCCACTGAATAGCACTGCAAAGGTTTCACTGATAGTATGATTTAGCTTGCTGCACCTCTAGGGAGTGATGGTTTGTGAAAGGAGAGAATGAAACCTCATTCTCTGCTGCTAGGTATAGGGCATTGCTGTCTATTAGAAAAAAGCTGAACTAACGTGATAAGGCAGCAGTGAGATACACGGGCTGCACTGAACTTCATAAAGTTCTGTAGGTAAATTCACAGGGTGCCTAATCAAGTGTAACACACATTTTTCTCAATCCCCCATCACATGTGATGCCCTTCTAAATTCTCTCTGGGATGCGTTGGACTTGCACCCACTTCCCACTTTAACCTTACATTCCAGTGAAGAGGCTGGAACATGGCAGCACAGCAGAACACATCAAAGTCAATGGACAGGAAAGTGAACTCATTACTAAGTGGGTCTAATCGGAGGCTAACAGGATCACAGAATCATAGAAAATGAGAGCTGAAAGGAAATACAAGACTTTATCTTGTCCATTCCTTTGCCTCGGGTTAGATCAACTATGCCTACATCAGTCCAGACAGATGCTTGTCTAACTCTATAAGCTCACCAAGTAACCCATTCCAGTGCCTCTGCATGAGTGCTCTACTCATGGCAAGTTCTTCCTACTGTCCAATTTGAACCTCCACTGTCGTTCTTTCAGACGACACTGCTTTCACCTTAGTCACAGAAATGGAGAAGAAATTACTCTTTTTCTTAGCTTTAGCCTTTTACCTATCTGAATAATGAAACATAAAGGGATCAAGTCTAAGCATGAGGATTAAGACGTGAAATATCCTCATGGTGCAGATTAGTGGGATTTTCTAAGGGCTTACACAGCTACATTCCACTGAGAACCTTCCCAGTATTTTGCCCCGTGCTGTCAGCTACACCACATCAACACACTGGCTGAACCAACCCAGGTCTTGGAAACTCATGATACTACAGCACCTGCTTCCTGGAACTGCGGTTTTACATAATGAAGTGAACAGTGTATGTAGAAGTCTTTTGGTAACCTTAAGACACTTAGGGTCAAAACCAATAGAATACTTATAAAGTGAACTAGCATTAATTACTCAATATAAAAGGTAAGCATAAATTTAGGTATTGCTATGTTTCTTTCTCAATTTGAAAATTTGTGGCAAACCTCAACAGACACATCCACCGCACACTGAATACGTGATATAGAGTAAAAAACTTAATGGCTCTTCAGACAAAAGTTATTTAGGAGTCTACATATGAATTAAAAAAATATTTCTAGAAAGATTAATTCACCATGATCCAATGAAATCATATGCAGAAACTGGGGAACATAAATTCTTGAAAATTCTGATGTATTTGTTAAGATCCCATTCTCCCAAGCCACTGACAGGACACTGATTTATCACCGTGATATCATCAAACCTGTCTAACTATGACTTGAGGAAATGCAACTGCTAAAAATTAACCTCTTTGTGAGTACACCATTCACCACAGCTGCTAATAGGAATTCCATGCTCCCAGGCCATGGAAAGATGCTGATAAATCCTAGAGAAATGGGAGAGGCTGCACTACTGCCAGTATGCAAAAACAAGAGTTCTGATTTACCACCTTTTTCATTTTCTACATGAAGTAAATTGGTTGTGGCCCTATTTGTGGCCCAAAATCTGCTGCTCCACTGAAGGCAAGTGAGCTCCTGTTTGTCTTAACCAACTCACAAGACTCACTCAATAGAACAGCCAGGTCCAATTACTCTTTGATATGTTAGAGCAGAAAATACTGGTTTCTACTATTTTCACGTATTTCTAACATCAATAGACCTGCATTTTCTTTTCTAATACCTTTAATAGTGCACTCCATATATTTACAATACACATTGGTGTGAGAGTGAGACCCCTGGGAGTAGTCATTATTCAGTGCATTATTCTTGCACTCCTGTTTGTTCATTCCACACAGACCTGTCTTCTGACACTACTCTGTCCTCATATTTTATCAAGCACACAGATTTGTACGATAACAGCTCATCAAAATCTCCATTATTTCATCCATGGTCTTTCTTTCTTCTATTCATTCACTTCCCGTTATTCATAAATAATATTAAGAGACTTACCTTTCAACATTTTCCTTTTTTATTCATATTTTACAAGCCACACATATTTACGGTATGTGATAAAGACACATAAACCTCATTATTCTACACCTATTTGTACTGAATTGTCTTTGTAATCTCTTAGATTTTAAATGTCCTGAGCCTGCCTCTGTGTTCCTACATCTGTCCTCATTATTTAATGTCTCTTTATTACCTACTCTAAGCTGAAGAGTCTTCTCTGGCCTCTTTTTGAATTACTAGCACCTACTAAATCTTTGACTAAGCATTTGATCAGAATTAGCTTAAATTCTGGCATTTACTGCAGATATGAAAACATTTTTCAGTTACTTTATTACCAGCACTGGTCTCCAAGGCTCAGGAGGCAACCAAGAGCCCCAGTTTGCAGCCAGTTCTCCCTTGTTTCCCGATGCCCTGGCAGCTCACAGAGCAGACCCCATGCCCCCAGGGCTTGCTGGCATGCAGGCTCCCTGCAGCTCTGCTGCCTAGAGAACACCTCACTTAATTCCTTCCCTTACCAGAGCTTTTAGAGCATGTTCCCTGCAGTGATGTCCCTTCATAGTCAACTGCCACTTCACGCTTCCTTGATTCACCCTCTTCCCAGATGAGCTGGGGGCCCTGCTACCACTCACTGCTTCTCTTAATTTGAGCAGAGAAACCTCTAAAGATCATGATGTCTTCTCAATGCACGGCACTTTCTGCCTCTAAGACTTATTCCACATTCTTGTGACTGCCCTGCTTTGCTTTCTCACAGGGGATAACGTGTACTATCTGTCCAACAGCCACCTATTTGCGATGATTGCGTAATCTTAGACCTAAGGCTTTCCAAGTTGTTCTAATTTGAAAGTAAGTGCAAAAATGTCTTTTCTAATTTTGTGGAGCTGGGCAGGAACACGCCCCTGATAAGCTGCCTTAGTGTTTTCGAATGCATTAAAAATGTTCCCAGTCCCCTGGCAAGCTGTACTAAATCTGCAGCTCCAGAGGGAGCAGTTGGCTTTTTGAGAGAAAGCTGAGATTCCCATGAGTTGCAAGTGGCCTAAAAGAAGTGGGATTCCTCTGTCAATGCTTCATGGGTCATTCCACGAGTAACTGAGGAACTCACTATGCTGTGGATCTCAGGTCTCTGCTATCAGGCAGTTTGCTTGACATCATAAGATTAAATTTTAGATGCATTCTTTCAGTACCTGTAAAGCATTTTATTATTCTACCACCATTCTGTCTTGCTCTGCTGCTACTTACCTGCTATTTTTTTGCTTTTGTTTTGCATGTTAAGTTTCCAATAAGCACCGCAGGCTGAGACATTAGGCTCAGATATGGAACTCTGTCAAGCAGCTTGTAAATTTTCAAGTGTCACATTACCAGAAGACATCATTTACTGTATTACATTTCTGATTAAAATCTTCAATGAGAGAAATTAAGCTGAAGGCTAGTGAGGTACATTCGTTTCTTCCTGCTGACAATGTTGCTGTAAGCAGCCTTTGAAGGGTAATTAATTCAGTACCATACACGGGACCCTTTTTGTGGGCAATCTGCAGTGAGTCAAATAGCCTGCCAGCAGCATGCATTAAAAAAAATTCTCAGAAAAGAAACAAGCTAAAAACCTTCCTGAGAACAGAAGTTGACAAAAACATTATAATCTGCTACACCCTGCTACATGTAGTAGGTTAAAACCATGCCTGATGCAAAAAAGTAAATTTCCATTTATCCATAATGTCTCTAATCTGCCTTTCAGCATGTCACAGTTTAAGTGGGAGTTTGTAGAAAACCCAGTGCAAATGACATAGCTTTGACATAAAAAAAGTAAAATATGTTTTGCAAACACATAGCTCCTTAATGTTATTTTTGGTGTAGTATTTAGCCATGGCTCATTCTACAATCCTGACTGTGTTGTAGAAGCCAAATGTTTAAATATTAGACCTAAGCTAAAGTCCAAGATGCAAATACAGAGGGATAGATGTCTCAGCAGCTGTTAGATCAACTAGTTTTAGTATTTCAGATTATTTGTAAAATTACAGGATACGGCAGAGACCAAACACTTCCAGTCTGAAGGACACAGATAATCTTCACCATTTTTGATAGCTTACCAAGATCTAATCAACATCACTTTGTCTCCAGTGAGATTCATGCAAACATCACCCATACTAGAGTTCCATTGACCTGTGGTATAGTAAAACACTGTACAATGTAATTTGAATCAGAAGACTGAAAACATTGGAGAGATGCCTCTTCCTTAATCCTCCTAACGGCCTCAGAGATTTCTTGTAAAGGGAAATTAAAAAAAAGGGCAGATAGGGCTTTGCAAAATTGGAGCACCAGTGCGAATGGATGCCAGTGCTCTGAAATTAATGCATGCCACTACTACATCCAATCCATCCAACATTTCATGTTAAACCACCAGTGCAACAAAATCAGTGGCATTGCAGGCAGCCATGAGTTAATATCATCTGCCTAGACACAACCTTTTGAGCAATAGCCCAAAGGAGATTTAAACCCCGCAAGCATTCTTTGGTCTTTACAGATAGTCTGGATCACAGATTTCGGATGTTTTTACTGTACCAGCAGTTGTCTTCCTATATTTTTTTCAGTAATCTTAATTCCCAGGAGAAGAACCGACACAAGATGACAGTCAGATTGGCAATGTCAGAGGAAGATTTCTGAACAGAGGCAGCACAGCTTAGCTATTGCCTCATTCAGAGACCCTTCTTATCTCTCATCCTTGAGGAAAATTCTGGCAGTTTTTAATAATATTTGACTTACGGATGAACAATATTTCAACAGCCTGGAAGACTCAAGGATCAAGCAAAGTGTGGACTGAGGAGCCCTTTGGGGTGCCCAGTACAGTCTCCAGGCACTGCCCTGACTCCAAAGATGCAGCCACCTTCATCTGAATCCCAATGATCTTCTCACCAAACTAACTATAAATTTGTCTACAGTGGGAGGAAATTATATCTGAGATGTTGGTGATACACCAATGCCAGTAAAGTCCTACTTCTCAGTGGCAGGAAGCAAGAAGCCATGGTGAGGGTGGGCTGCTGCTCCCATACGGAACTTCATTGCCCTTCAGTCTTCAAAGGCATGACAGGTATCAGGGTAAAGAAACGAAATATTCAGAAAAAGCTTTTAAATCCAAGTTAAATCCCATAAATGATAGCTTTAAAAGATCAATTCCTTATATCTATAAAAGCACGTTGATAGGATTATGTGCAATCTGGCTGCTAACATTTGCAGCGTCACAGAACATTGTACAGGCAACTCGAGTGCTTACCTCCTCTCTGGAAACTCCTCACTGTGAGGCATTTTTGATGAGGAAAATTTTTCACTGGTGACTTTTGGTTTAAACTGCACACAGAGCCAGCCAAGGACCCTGCCTCAAGTGCAGTGGCCTCATTCATAAGCACAACACACTCCAAGAGACCCACCAGTGGCAGGCGGGTGCTTCTCATGGAGTTCATCTTCATGGCCTATTGTTCTACATATTTATAACATCCTGTTACATTATTAATAGTGATTAAATGTTTAGGTATCTCAGATCAATAATGACTCTGTTTACAAATTTACTTTATTAAAAATTAATGCTGCAAAGAAAAAAGTGCACTGAATTTGTATGTGGCTATGGGATTGTGTTGAGGTTGTAACCTAAGTGCTATGTACTGTGAAAATAAAAAATTCTTATGCGCTTATTACTGGAACATGGTTTATCCAGTGCATAGGCCTAGTTGACAGGGTAATAGTCAGGTGATGTGGATGACTTGTGGATCTCTTTGTCAGCATGTAAGTTATAGCTTCCCAAGTGAACTGCAGCATAAAAACTTATGTGCCCTTGTATTTTAAATGTTCAAGAAAATATGTGTTACCAGGTTTTCTGAACAAGTAAGTGCCCTTTTTCTACTGCACAGTTCCTTCCTGTCAAAGGACAAAACCAATCTCAAAAACACTCAGGAATCACTCTACTATTTGCATGATAACCTGCAGCACAAAATAGTAAATTCCACACTGCTTTAGCAATGTGTAGCAAAACCAAGGAAGTTTTTTAATTATGTGCCTAGATTATATGTAAGTGACACATATTAAATTCATTACACTGTAAATACCAACCAGATTGTATTGGGGAGAAAGGTGACTGAAGACAGCAGATGTGAATTCAACTCGCATCCTACCATTACGTATGTACAGTGTGAAGGGCTGAACTTCCCATCGCTGATTTTGCAAGTATGAGACAACTTAGCTTCCACAACAGTCAGTCTTGTCAGTAAGAGCAGTAGAGTTTGTTGCTGTGACACTTCCACGAACCAGACAGGTAGCAACAAAAATAATCTGATAACCAAGATCCTCAGCTGTTGGGACTTTAAAGTTTGCTATCCTTTTAAGTATTTTATGAGCACTGGTGAAGAATTCTCAGCTATCCAGGTTTCACATTTTTTCCTGGTTAAATAATTTAATTGCAGTTTTCAGTATTCAGAAAAGTCTTTCATTTAAAAGAAGACTCACCTGCTCTCAAAGGAGACATCTCCTGGGATTACATGAGTGCTTTCCTTCCCAATAAGGAATCTGATTCGATCATAAAAGAGCCTTGGAGGATGCTGAGAGAAAGGTGGTTGGCTGTGCTGAATAAGGTCAAGGGGATCAGGCGAACCCTGGCAGAGAGGACTTGAGTAACAATTGCTTTGCTGACAACAGTCAGGGTCTACGCAGTCTGTTAAGCCATCTAAAATGGAAAGAATGGAAACTTCAGGAAACTGAGAGGTTCTGAGAATAAAGCACCACATTTATTATCAGAGAGCACAGGAAGGATGTAATCAATGGGAAGGCATGCTGATTATGACACAGTCAAATTCAATAAAGCATTAACGTACATGCTTAGTCCAGAAGGGGTATTTGTCTCAGTCATTAACACTGTATCACCTCATCAAATTCTCACACAATGAGAAAACAGAACTTACAAACTAAGTGAATAGGGAAGAGCAGGAGAGTCTTCCCTGCAGAACAGGCAGAAGAAAGTCACTTCACTTTACTTGTCAGTGCAACGTGATCCACACTGTGCAGCTGCTCCCTCTAACAGCCCTTCATTGTCAGCACTGCCTGGTGACCCCAGCTGGGAGATACATCCACTAACCAGGCCCCAGTAATGAGGTCTGAAATGTTACCCAACTCTCCCAAGTGTCCCCACTGTAGTAGTAAAAAAAGACTTGTTACAGTTGTCTGACTTCTGTTTTAAGCCCTACAATAGTTTTATAAGTGGTTTAGGATATTTACTTTTCATTCATTGGTTGCAATACCAGAATGATCCAGAAAGGGCATAATTGTAACTACACTCCTGCAGTTGGTGATACAAGAATGCACACCTTGATTCAGGCTCTATCCCAGTGATCAGACGGTTACAGTCTTCTCTATAGATGTTTGCACCACTAAAGCAAATTTGGAAAGTGAAAATAAGGCTGTTCCTCCTCTTTCCATTTTCAAATATGAAAAATAGAAGAAATAATAGATTTTTTCAGAAATCTACATTTCTTCATGGACAAACTTGCAGTGTTTGTTGGTGAAATTAAGTTACTTAAATATCTAAAGCTTATGATGAAAATTGAAGCACTGAAGTGCATCTAAATTAAGCACCTAAATAAAACTTAAACTTGGGCTATTGGCATTTAATTGCTTCTATCAGCAGCTTAGATGTCCAAATTGCCTAAATTACATACTCAATCAGAAACAGATTTAATAGGAGATGGTAAAATAACCAACAATCTTCTTCAACATCCACTTTATGACTTAGCAGCTGTAAGTTGCTTGCATTTAAAGCAAGACAAAGGTGTTTTATCCTTCAACGAAGACACCTCTTTGTATTTCTAACAAGGTTGGTCTGAATAAACGTGGAGTCATCCTATCACTGTATGGATCTCTCTTGTGTTAACATTGGAATACTATAGGATCAACATACTGCCAGACATTTTCACCTCATGCTTTGACTTCCCATGCTCTGTTCATACCAACACTTTGAAGTCTATCAAACTGCACCTCCTCTGGGCAAACTGCGTCAGCATGGGAGCTCCTGGAGTTTTGTCATTGACTTTAATGGGTGTGAGACCAACCCCCAGCCAACCCTACTGCTTTCTCAACAGAGCACTGTGTGACTGCTCAGTAAACAGCAGCATAAAACACTCACTGTGAAAAGAAAGCAAAAGCCCTTCTACAGAACAAACACATAAAATGAAATGGGTTTTCCTGGCATCTGAAAATCCTTGCCTGACCTTGAGCAAGATAACTGCTTAGCTAAGCAAAAAATATTAACAAATCTATCCTCTGCAGCTGGGAAATCAGATAGAGCAGGCTAGTTTTTGTGATAATGAGCCAAGGGCAACCGTAGATAGCTAGCAACAATAATCTAGGATCCTCAGATCCAGCAGAGCTGGCATGGCTACAGGTCAGTGTGTGCTTTAAGTTCTCTCCACAATCCCAAATTCTGGTGACAACAGCATTTGCCAGCAGTGGGAGAAGAACTTCACAGGGCAACATTGAGTTTATTGACTTTGAGTGTAGCAGTCACTTTATATTCAGGAAAGCCTAGGAAGCAACTGAAATCTGCTAGGAAGTCAGTAAGCTGAAACAATAAGGGGCCTCCAGTCTAAATAAAAGCACACAGGAAGTGGATGGAGTTCACAACATGAAACAGATGGGTTTTCAGTGTGTTCTGATGAAAAAATAAATGAGTGTTTTGGGTTGAAACTTGAAGAGCAGGCTTGGAACTGCAACGAAAAAAAAAGTTTCATTGATTTTTCGTCCAAGGAATGAAGCTCTCTATATTCTCAGTAAATGAACTGAAAAGCTTCAAGTTACAGATGCTTTTCAGAAGATCATCCAAAACTATAAACATTGAAGAATTCTACTAGACTTGAAAATGTCATAAAGACATTGAAATCTCTTGCTGTGATTTATACTGGTGGTGGTGCCTGTAGAGGGCTCTGACATGGTCAGGCCATTCAGGGCTGGGCTCTGCCAGTGGAAGGGTTATGGCAGTGACAAGTCCTGTTCAAGGAGTCAAGGGATTTTCTGGAAGATACTAATTTCTACAAGCTCACTGCTGTCTACCTGAGAAACCTGACAAACATTGGTCTGGCAGATTACGTGCTAATCAGAAAAAAGGAGTACTTACTTCAGAGTAACAGTATCCATGGGGAAGCTATTTTGGAGTAATCTATTCCACACTAGCAATTCTGATTAATTTTTTCCTTGTCAACAAGCCATTAGAAGTGGGAACTGAGCTGACCTGATTCTCTCATTTATATAAGAAATAAAAGTGAAAGGTCACAGAAATATTAGAATATGAAGATTTGCCTAGGAAAGAAATAGCTACAAAAACTACACTTAACTATTTTGCTTTTTCTAATAGAGTCCTCATTTTCCTCTGCTTCAGTCAAGAGCTTACATAGCTGGTGACAAACACAGTGCATTCAGGCTGTAGACAAAAAGAAACCAAGGAAAGGGAGAGCAGTTTTCCATCTTCCAGTCAGACTAAATTTTCCTCTTTTCTTTGTAGCTTACTTGTCAGCCAAGTGACTGCCTTATAAACTCTTCCAGATTCTGCTAAAGGAGTTATTTTGGTTTGAATTACTTGCACCTGGTTTCATTTGCCTCTTCAGCCTCCCAGGGCTACAAGAGGGTGGGTTTTCCCATTAGGAGGGTGTGAAGTCCCAGAAGCACATCTGCACAAGCCATTTTGAGACCGGTGTGTGTCATAATAGCACCACAAATGTATGAAGCGCTGGATTCAGCAGGAACAGCTTACAGCCGTGGCAACAAAGGCTACAAAGTCATCAGAGAAAGAAATTGCTACCCAAAATATTAATATCAGTGCAAAGGAGCAGTCTTCTAGGTCACAGACTATAATTCATGGGTTCCTTTTCTTTCTCATGCTGTACTTTTAAAAAAATATTTTGATTGATCCGATGGGAATTTATTTCAATTTCCCCTCACAACCATGCAGAATGAAAGAGAAGACATACTAGGCTCAGAGAGGATGCTTCATGGGCAGCGAGGCAGGAGGTGCAAAAGCACCAGCTCCTCTGTGGACTCTTAAAACTGCATATTTCACTCAGACTGCTGTGTGTATTTCAGGATTATTAACTACAATTGTCAGAGTAACGCAACTTTCAGCTTTTCTCCAAACAATCAAACAAAATCTAAAAGAGAAACTAACTTGGATAGAACGGAAGAATATTTTTCTCACTTCTGAAGAAGTAAAATAATAAAACATTTATTTTGGGGCAAACAGGGGACTCTTAGGCAAAATAAAATCTTTGTTCCACTGTAGGCTCATTCAAGACACTGGTTATAAATTAAACAATTTTGAAGAAAAAAAAGGAAGAAAATCCCAATCTAAAACCTCCAAAGAAAACTCCTATACTTTAGCATGATATCCATCAAAATGAACCAGGTCAATAAAGCTGGTACAGAATCACAAGCTACATATGGAGGCAGGTTGTGATAATGCAAATCATATTAGTAAGTGCATATGAGGATAACATTTTCAACAAGTCAATCCTATTTGAAATGAGATTTTTAATCCAGGAGAATAATTCATAAAAAAATACCAAATAAATCTTGTTTATAAACTATATAGTCAAATTCATTCACTTGAAAATACTACAAATACATTAGTCAGTTCTCAACCAATGGTCACAATTTTAGTTAAATTTTCATATCAGGAACCAACTACTAAAAAGCTCACCTTGTTAGCAAATCAGCAGGGTTTCTTTTAAATCTCAGGAAACAACAGTAAGGAATATGAACAAACTACTACAAACAGCAAACATTGTAATTCATACAGCAGGGGATCCTGTACACTGAAGTTTTTACTGTCAATTACCCCAAAGTGCATCACAGCATAGGTGCAGACTAAAATGTATTACAGGTGTGTAAATGGTTTTGGTTTGTTACTAGCATTTTAAAATTTATTTTATATGAAAGACAGTCAGGCATATTCACAGTACAATACAGATTATATAATAAAGTGATTTACATTTTGATGAGTCTGAGATTATGGCTTCCCATCCTCCAGGTACCTTCTTTTGTATGCAAGGATAAAGAACTAGGATTTTTTATTTTGTAAGTGAATTAGAAAATTAAAATATGTTTAATATTACTGCTAAAACAGAATTCACAAAGATTGACTTCAGGATAGAAAGCACTTCATAGTACTCTTCAATAATTTAAACAACCTCAAAGAGAAGGCAGAGCATGCCAAAACATGCTCCTCTGTTTTCAGTCACACCACTCCTATCTGCATTGCAATAGATCACAGAACTAGGACAAGATATTCCTTTGCTGGGGAATAGATTTTTTCAGGAAGCCTTCTCTAAGGAATGATATTAATATTTATTGTGACAGGAGTGTGTGTCAATGCAATCACATGAAGTTTTCCATCAAACAAAATACATTTTCTTGCTTATACATCTATATATATATTCCTTATTCCATATGATGGAAGGGATATTGCAAGCGTTGTGAAATTAATTCCTCAGCTATGCTTCTGCTGCAGTCATAGAAGGCTCATGTTGTGCTTGGTACAGCACATTTTCTAATGTACACATCGGGCAGCAATCTCTCTTCTACAGGCATGATCACCTTCAGCAGCCAGAAAAATTGGCAATGGCACTATGGCTATGGACCTACCTCTCCACTGGTTACTCTCCAGCAATATATATCTACTTTCTATGTCTGGGAAAACGCTGCACAGCGAGTGCATTCTGTATGTGTTGTGTTTGAGCTTTCCATGTCCTGCATAATACTTGTGTTAAGTTCTCATAAAAACAAAATGAAATAAAATAAAATGAAATGAAATAAAATAAAATAAAATAAAATAAAATAAAATAAAATAAAATAAAATAAAATAAAATAAAATAAAAGAAAATAAAATAAAATAAAATAAGAGTTGGAAAAGAAAAAGGCATTTTGTCAGCTCTAAGCTATTTGCAAGAACATGGAACAAGTCATATATTTTGTGCCTGATACAAACAGCTCTGTCACCTACTTTTCAAATCCCAGCATTTCTATTCTCCTCATCCACCCTTGAAGTACTTGCAATTCATGACCATAAATACGGGAATATCACAATAACTCACGTTGCTGAAAATGGATCTGTGTTCACAATTAGTACAAATTGTCTAGATACAATTTCAGGAGCACCCAAGGACAGAAAAGAGGCACTGCATGGGGACACTGGTAAGGGGAAAAAGAACAAAGTGGTTCACACCAGCAGTGGTGGCTTCCACACCTCACCAGTGAAGCACACAACAACTCGCACAGAAGCTTCTTTTCTATTAAACCAGTGAGACGCTTTATTAACTGGCTATGAAAACGAAAAATTCAATCAGACTCTACTTCCCATGTTTCTCATGTTAGCTGTTTTAATAAACCATCCGCTATCATTAAGTTCTGGTGAGGAAAATGTAACTAGTTAGCAATAAATTAAAATTGCTATTCTTCTGCTTAAAAGTTCATTAAATGAGCAGAGCTCTCACCTTTTCAAGCTTTTGTCACCCATGCAGAAGATAGTACTGAGGTTAACTACCTGGTTAATGTAAACTAATAGGTTTGAAGTCAAACCCAGAATACTACAAGTGGTGTAGGTGCTTATATGGTGCATGAACATGTATGCAGACACGCTTACAAACACATCCTAATGATGTACTTGCTCAGTGACATGAAAATCAAATCTCTAAGCAATATGTTGTACTTAGTTTTGGGCCCCACGATATAAGAAAGATATAAAGCTATTAGAAAATCTTCAAAGCAGAGCTATGAAGGTGGTGAAAGGCCTAGAGGGGAAGCCCTCAGAGGAACATCTGAGGTCACTGGCTTGTTCAGCCTGGAGGAGACTGAGGGAAGACCTCATTGTGGTCTTCAGTATCTGCAGAGGGACAGGCACTGACTTCTCTTCTCTGGTGACCAGTGACAGGACTTGGGGGAACACCATGAAGCTGTGTCAGGGGAGGTTTAAGTTGGATATTAGGAAAAGGTTCTTCACCCAGAGGGTGGCTGGGCACTGGAACAGGCTCTCCTGGAAAGCTGTCACAGCACAAAACCCGACAGAGTTCAAGAAGTGTTTGGATAACACTCTCAGACACATGGTGTAATTTTTGGGGCTGTCCTGTGCAGGGTCAGGAGTTGCACTTTGATGATTCTTGTGGGTCCTGTTCAACTCAGGATATTCCATAAATCTGTAAGTATCAGTGTATTCATTTTCACTGCTGCAGAGCAACCCAGAGGGGTGTGTGTGTGTCAGTGCACTCCTGCTCCATCTATACTGATCCCAGTGAGTCCAAGCCAGAGATAGAGCTGTGAGATCTATGTCCAGAACATGTTCACAGAAAGTAAAAAATGAGATTTAAGTTTCTCCTTAAATATTGCCTGTGCTGACTTTATTCAGCACAGGCTCAGTTCAGTCTAATTAGTGTTGCCAGGAATCTAAGCAAACGGAATCAAAGAGTAACTTCAGAAGAGACTAAGTAGCAGCAGCAGCAACTGTCAAGAGTCTCTAATACTTATTCATACTCATTAATTCAAAGTGCCTAAATTTTATTCATAATACATAGCATGCAGCAGACAGTGAAGCTGTTAACTGGGTCCACTGGTGTTTACAAAAAGAAACTCATCAGTGTACCTATGGAAAGGCTGTGAGTGTTTTATCCAATGAGTACCAGTAGTGTTTGGCCTTCCACACTCGGGGCAATACAAATATATCAGGGTTTTCAGAAACTGTAAGTATCTCTAGGGAGTCCTTGCTGCTCAGCAACAATGAAAACCATTCCCATCAGTATTATTTACATTGGGTAATAATAGCATATTACTCATATATGGACTCAATATCTCTGTGATGGATAGGTTATTACAACGCCAATGGATGGGTCAGAAATACATAAATATTTTAGCAGCACTGGTTATCAACCCAAGGCTATGCTGAGTCATATATTTCCTTGTGCTTGGAAAAGCTTGGAGAAAGCTACAATAACTGTCTGAAGTGACTGAAGGCATATTTGGAAAAGAATTCAAAGCTTGTAGTAAACAGTATTTTCCTTAAAAACAAACAGGCAAGATTGATTCATGAAAGAAAAACAATAAAAGGAGATGTAGGCAAATTTAAAAGAGAGATCTGTATCAAACAAACTAATGGTTTGTGACAGGCTGCAACTCTGAGCTTGAGACAAAGACCTTCTTTGTGCAACAGCTGGGTAAATATATATCCAAAAACCAGGCAAATTGTAGCTTGGCTGCAACTGAGCAGGGTGTGACCCATGAGTGCCCTGTGTATCCCCACACCTCAGCAGTGTGTTCTGCCTCCTGCCCCAGGACACAGGCACTTTGCCTGCAAAGAGCTCAGCAGTTTCCAGAGATCTTCCGGAGCTACTGGAGCTTCCAATGAGTCTAAATTAGTGGCAGGACAAGAGGAAATACCCTGCTCAGATGAGCTGAATGGCCTGAATCTTGAGATGAGCTGAATCTTATAAACTGAAATCACGTCAGTCCTGAGTGAAAGAAGGAGAGTACGGAATGGGGAACCATGCTGAGGGAAGCCACAGTGAGGGAAAGGCCCCCCTGCAAAGGCCACCTTCTTGACTCCATGGAATTTTTTAATGGACATCACACTGCTAACAGACTGAAGAAGCACTCCATGAGAACAAGTGCAAACCATGCCATCATGCCTCTGTTATAATGCTAAGACCTTTTCACTGATATTTGTAGTGATATTTGAACAGGTAAACATGCCCTTAAGTCTGCGAGCAGGAAAAAGCTAACAGAGAGTTATGAGCTGGAATGGGAAAGGCCGTTATGGTACAACCAGGGAACAAGTGCAGCAAATCCTAATGGGGCTCTAAAAGCAATTGTACTTTCTCTGCCCAGGAGAATAGTTCCACACATGTTTTATCTTACCACCAGGAGAAACTGCACTGAAGGGATCTTGGTGCTTCAGTGGCCGCAGGACCAGGATGCCTGTGAATATGCTTATGGCTTTTCTTTACAGGATTATATCAGTCCTTAAAAAATGAATTCAACACTTTCCCCCTCTCAAAGCTTTTGTGCTCTTAATACAGGCTAAACAACAACACTAACACTTCCTCATGCCAATTAAATGACATTACTGAATCCTTATAGTTGGGACTAACCTGCTTTTTTTCTACTGTGTCTCTGAATGGAGATTTAAATGATAAAAAATCTCAGTTTTTCCATCCCTGAAAGTAGCATGTGACAAATTAACTGAAAAAATAACTGAAAACTATACAAAATTATCCCTTTGTCTAAGGTCTAAAATTAGAGTTTGTTTGAAATTATAACTGCTCAACTTTACTACAGCTTTGTTCTTTGTTGGTGATCTCCTCCTCATGAACTTGAAACACAATAGGACTGAGATATAAATATTAGATTTAAACACAACTGGAATGATTAAGACCTCTGCTAGGTGAGAATTCCATGATTTGGCCTATACAAGGGCACTGAATTATCTCTCGGGCTATGTGTCACTGACTGAATACAATCACATCCTAAGAGCTTAGGAAGTTACCATCTGTCAGCTGTGTTTCTTTAACTCAGCTGAGTGCAAGCTCTTAACTCACTTCAGCTGCAGGTGAAAATGCTAATAACTTCCATCCTGATAAACCTACTCCAGCGGTGTAGCGTGGTGGGTGGAAACTTGCTATGCCACCACAATATTCTCATAGTCTAAGGCTCAACCTCCCAGCAAACAGGATTCATGAGGTAATGCCACGTCTCCTTCCCAATTCCTGATTTTCCTGTTGTGTTGGTATACAAACCATCAAACACACAACTTCTGATTTCATATTCATCTAACACTGGTATAACTTTGTAGGAAGTATAGAAAAAGGTAAAGGGATTTTTAAGGGTGAGAAAACAAAAGCAGGTTTTAAGTATAAAGCAGAAAGATTTTAGGGGAATTTTTCAAATTTATACTTGTGCCAAATCAGGTCCTATGAACTTCATATATATATATAAAGAGAAGTAGTTATAATATGTAGATATAATTTTCTTTTCTCATAGGAAATTGATTGTGAAGAAAACTTAATTACATTTAGCCCATCTGTAGTAGTCAGATTAATTAAATATTTCTCTCTGCACTTATCTCTAATTTTAATGTCAACAGAGCTGTCCTAGTCCATGTTATGCTGCCATTAAAAAGGAAAAAGAAAATTGCTTTTAAAACCTGCAGTGAAATGATGTTAAGTGTCTGCCTTAAACTGACAAATTCAAGGAGATTTAGAGTTAAAACTGCAAACTCTTCCAATAACTCACTGTTATTGCAGAATATAAAGCACCCAAAATCACAGTACAGGGCAGTTTATACAGAGCCAGTTCATAGAGTGCATCAGAAAATGCTTTCCATACATTACAGGCTAAACAGGGTTCGAGTGGGCAGATTTAAGAGTGTAGGCAGGTGAGTCAGTGGCTCGGACAGCAGGGGAGAGCACCGACAGATGGGAGAGCACAGGGGGGGCAGGGATGCCAGCTGTGGGACCTTGTGTGACAGGGACATACACTAGTGTAGGAGAGCACAGACAGTGGGAAGAGACACGGTTGTTGTACCCCTTGGAAATATGGTGGAAAAGGAAGGATATGAGAGGAATAAGGTGATTTTGAATAGGGTTCAGAAATGAGGAAGCCTTTGCCAAAGGACAGCAGGGTCTTAGAGCCCACAGGATACAAAATCAGAAGGTCTCAAAAGATATCTGTAAATGAGGAATCATCACTGAGTCAGAATGTTTCTACTGAGGTCCCAAAGTGACCTAAGTTCTTGGACCTATATCAAGCTTAATTTTATCAATGACCTAGAAGAAAACAGGCAATCATCATAGCAAGGTTTGCCCCTGGAGTTGAGGATAAGATCTCACACAGGACACTAATATGGTCTTTAGGTGTGACACAATAAGAGAACGTGTATTTTAATACATCTCAGTATACAATCTAAGGAAAAAAAATTAACCATGCTTGGGGCTGATCATAAAGTCATAGAACCGTTTGGGTTGGAAGGGACCTTAAAGATCACCTTGTTCCAACCCCCTGCCGTGGGGAGGGGTGTCTTCCACTAGACCAGGTTTCTCAAAGTCTCATCCAACCTTGCCTTGAATCTACTCTCTCAGTGAGAAAGCTGCACAGCTCTGAGGATGGGACAAGCACATGGTAAAGGCTGGTATTAGGTGAAGTAGAGAAAAGCAATAGCCCTTGACTGTTCAGTAAATGAGTATTCCTAAAACAGATAGGAAAAACAATTAACTCTGAGAGCAACCAGTGAGGAATACTGTGGCTTCTCTCCCACTGGCAAGTTTGAAATAGAGTCTGGATGTTTTTTCTTTAAAAAAATGCTCTAACTAGTGTATTAGAACAAACTACTGGAAAGGAAGCAGAGACCAACTTACGAAAGAACTATGTTTTTCCCAAGCAAACCTAAAACTTACACAACCTTAGAATGAAATCAAGACCACAGAGGACTGAGGTAAGGAGCACCTAGTGCCAAATGCCCTCGTTCAACTGATAAAAAGGAGCAAATGATTATTTCAGTACAGGGCTCAGTTTACAGTACTTTCCAAAATCTCTTCTGCCTACTTTCTACACTAGTTTCCTAAACAGTCCTTCAAAAGTAGGTCCAGATAAATGCAAGAACTGTGGTATGTCTCAGTAGAAATATTAAGAGAAAGACTAATGTTAAAACAGCAACTGTAAATGTGCGCTTTACGCTTGCAAATATATTAAATTAATAGTAATAGAAGACTAATTGGATGCATTTTGACAGGCACAGAGGTTGTTTTCATTTGGGTATCTCTTGGCTGTTTTTTCTGAAAGACTGACAATAATGAGGAAGAGTGGAAAGGAGATGAGGAAGTTACTCATTACACTTTTGTTTTGTTTTGTTTTTATGAGAAAAAAACAAGTACTGGGATGGTAGATATCGCCACAGACACTTTCTGCCTTCAGCAGCATCCAGCACAAGGGTCTGTTCCCTCACTCTGCTGCTTCAGATGAAGTCAGTGGAACAACTGTCTTGAGTAAACAGACAAACATTGACATTTTGTGATAAAAAGGAAAGCGTACACCAAAAGTATGGATTTAAACGGCAGTCAAGGATGTGACAGATACACAGAGACACATGAATTATGTATCATACCTCCATCATTGTCCAGGTTATCTGCACACACCATTTCCATGACAACGTTACATCCCGAGCCACTCCAGCCCACTTGACAAACACAGTGCCACCCATTCTGATCAAGAGTGCACCTCCCATTTCCGTAACAGAGACCTGGGCAACCATCTAAAATAGAAAGTGTAAAAAAAAAAGCCTTCATGAAGGGATATTTTCTCTTATTTTGCAGTTGCAATTATTCATTAACATTCCTACTTCCAGCATTATACTTGCTGCCTTCAAATGATGATAGCTTGCAAGCCACTCACATTTCTGGATGAATATGGAAAACTCCCCAACTTGGTCTTTCCCTTTGCTTGCCCAAAGGTAGTTTCTCAGTGAAGAATGAGGATTTTTTTTAGTGTTTAATATTTTGTGCACAGGAAAAAAGTGAGTAAAGTCATGCTATGAAGTTCTAAAGTCATGTCCATCTCTTCCTCTATTGAAAAATAAACTGTAGTTCACTAACGATATATACATAACCAAGATTTATATCAAAGATACACATGGAAAATATTGTCTAAATGACAAACTAGCATCTGTGGACATAATCCTACACATTGCAGGGAGTGGAAGTGACCTTTTTATCTTGTTCATAAATACTCATCTGACTGAGAAAAAGCCAATTTGATTTATGCCACAACAAAACTCTTTCCACAGAAGGCAACTGAGGGAGCATTGCCTTCCTGTGTTCCACTTTCTCCCCTTATAGCTGATTCCAACAGGACCAACACATGCCCTTTGGTGGTGCTGATTCTAGATCAAAACTGGACCAAGGACTAGCATCCTCTTGATTACATACTTGCAAGCTCTGAATCAACAGTACTTTGGACATTCACATCTAGATTTCTTGCCTGTAAGAGTGAGAGAGGAATGGTCTCTTGGATGTGTACACTCATGTCCATCTGCTTGCATAGTGCAGTGCCAGCTCAGACATTTGTCAGATCCTCACCATGTCACACATGGAGCCAAAGGACAATGGATAAAGCAATGGCAATCGGCAATACATTTGACAGAGTGAGTGGCATCACTTCTAAGATGGCTCCTTTCTTTTTGCCAGCATGGACATACAGGGTCTGAAAGCCCCTGCACCTGATACTGATCATCAACACGTAGGTGTTATTAGAGAGAGGGTTTTTTTGAAGAAGAAAGAAGACTCAGCGCCTGACAGCCCTAAGATATTCCAAATGGACTTTGGAGGAGCCAGTTGGAGAGTCTGGTCTGTCAGGCTGTGATTCACAGCCCCACATGCAGCACATTTCCTGGCAACTTTACATGAGACGTGTGATCTCCCTCCTTCTCACCCTTGGCACAGTTCATCAATCACATCTACAAACAGGGGGATCAGCGAGTCTGACCCTCTTGCTCAGAAAAACTGGAGGTGGGTGGCATCATTTTCTCACATGGAGTTAAGGAAGATGCTACTCCAAAACAACGTGAACTTGGCAACCACCAAATATACTATAAAAGCCTCTTTCACAGGGAGTTGGGGGGAAGGGCAGGATGTGAGAGCTCTTTTGGGTAATGGGGATGTTTTTCCACTTTCAATCACTGTCCTGCTGAGTTAATTAATTTCTTGTACATGACTATATTTTGCTACTGTGTGTGCTTATCCTCTAAGTCTATAAATGCAATAAAATGAATGTCTACATTCTTTTATTATTATCTAGTTACAAAGAAATAAAATAAGAAACAGAAAATAAGCACTCAGGTCTTTCTGAACTAATGGTTGGTTTGATATTTCAGTGAGCGTCATTTTTGGAAAGGGCTGTGCATCACTGCTCTGCTCAGTGTGGCCCAGGCAGAGGGACTGCTGTCACACTGGGGGAAGGTTCTTGCACTGACATGAATGAGCAGGACCTGCGGCAAGGCACGGGAATCAAATGAACAGCACCAGACACAAAGCAACTCTTAACTCTTGTATCAAATGATTTGAAGAGAACTAGATCACATCTGGCACAGACAGCCTTAGAAAACAAGAGTACTTCTCTATCAAAAGAAACTTACTTCAAGCATAAATTACAAAAAAAAATATTTTTTGTTCTCATGGGAGACAGTATCAACACAAGCTTTTTTTTAATCAACAAAACCAAGTCCTCACCGCTGGCATTACTTTGGATGGTAAACAAGAACAAAGAATGGGTTTGCCTAACACAGCACATCAGATGGCCCTGTAAAACATGCTTACCTTGCTACAACTTTGCAAATGAGTTGAGCACATTACTTACTAAAACCTGCATTTTCTGCTGTAAATCTCTCTGTCTCTATGTGTGCATATATATCTATATATATCTCCATAAACAAATGCGCCATCTATTCTGGGAACTTAGCAGTACAGAAGCTCATACAAAATGGGTAACAGAAAACACTCCATTCCCAACACTTTTGTATATTTTCATTACTTTTTTTGGAATGCTGATATGAAAAACTTACCTTGAACAGCATCTAAGTAGTAAGCTTAAAAAAAAAAAAGAACAAAACTGAGATGGATAAAACTTCTGTACCAAATGAAAATACATTTGCTTATGGCTTGACACCTGTGGGTTAGATATAAAATGTCTCCCTCTTCCTGCAGGCAGATCTATTCCTGCTGCTGTGACCAGAACATGGTGTTTGTGATCGTTCTCCATTTGATGACAAGTGTGCAGGGGCGACACCTGGCACTGCGTACAATGTGAACAGCAGGTCTATTTATCTTTTTAAGTATTTCGGTTCTTCTCTGGATTTGCTCTAAACAACCTTCAGAAAATTAGGCTGTTCCTTCATCACAAACCTAATTCTTGATTTAGCAAATCTGCTTTAGTAAATTCTAGAGCCAGGGAATGAATTATCTTAAAATGCTCAAGATAAAGATAACACATTCTAGATTTTTTTTCAAGAAACAAATGTGAGACCCTACACTGCTCATCTCTGAAAATTAGATAATAATCTCACTTTGGGACATTTTAGGGGGAAACACTCTTAGACTTTGCAAAAAACTGTTGAGTTTCATTAAAAATATAACTATTACATTTGTATAATAGACTAATGATTTCTAAAAAGATCTGAAAGCTTTACCTTATTAGGAATATTGTTAAAAGTCAGCTCTAGAAAAAACATCATTAGCGGTAAGTAAAATATGTAAATCCTCACACAGAAAGGCAAGAGATTTAATGCAAGAATTACGTAAGCTAAATAATAGCTTTGTCCCCTCACATCTTCTATTTTTTAAACATTTTTTTCTTTCCTGCCTTTAAAGTGCACATATGAACACATCCAAAAGATAAGTTAAAACTGAGATAGCTCTCCTTTTTGTGCCTTTTTTTTTAAAATTAATTAATCTATATTATTTCCTCTATACAGAAAGCTCTGCCAAGTTGCTATTCTGTGGGACAAACAGGGTGCAGAGGCACCTTTTTACACCTGTCTGGATTCTGAGTCTCTGTTTTTCCAGATTTCAATCAGAATGATGGCTGTGGCAGATCTGTATGGGACTGGTTTAAGATTTTAGGTATTTCATTTCTTGAGGTACAAAAATCCCCTTACCAATGGTGCAGTGGTCCCCTTCCCATCCAGGGCTGCACTCACACTTGCCGTCCTTGCACTGCCCGTGCTCGGCACAGTGGGAGTGGCAGGTCCGTTCCTCACAGGTGGGTCCCACCCAGCCCTCTTCACACTGGCATATCCCTCTGGAGCAGACACCGTGGCTGCCACAGTCCAGGGTACACAGCTCTGCACAGGAAAACAAAAGTACACCATGTGGAAAACCACTTTCATACTGCAAATAGACTTCGCATCAAGACTAATTCACTTCTGTATGACCAACACTCATCAGTTGGATCAAATATGGGATTTTATCACTCAGTACAGACCTTATGAAAGCTGGCTGCCTCCTTCTTTAGCAGTTACTTGTCAGATCATTTATTTGTTTGGGATGGGGGCTGAAAATGATGGCTTTGCAGAGGGTAGAGCTATAGGTCTAAACCAGACAAACAATGACATGAAAAAGTCCGTATCTTTTGACTGATTTCTTCTGAGACTCAATTCTAAAATCTCTTACAAACTCAAATTTGTGAACTGAATTAAAGGATAGAGTGGCACATAAAATACATATAAGCAAACCAATCTTTTAGATATTCAAATGTTTGTAGCGATGACAAAACAGCCTTCACTTGCAGTACAGAGAGCCACCAGAAAGGTAACAGAGAGTAAGAGACGAGGCAAGCGCCTCACTTTGACAGCAGTATACAACACTATAAGACCTACAGGCCACTCAGATCCCCCTAGTTCTAAAATGGCTTTTGAGGATTCAGACTTTTTTTCTTCCTTCCTGACCTTCATGAGTCAACTGCTAAGAAACCAGGAAAGCTGTTTCAAGTAATCCCTCCTTCGTTGCCCTCGGAAGAATTTCTCTACCTGGGCACTGTAGAACAGCCCTGATTGTGAAGTGGTATGAAAGTCCTGAATAGTTTCAATCCATCACCATATGCCAATCGCAATTCTACTTCCACATACACTAAAGTTGTTCTGTGAAAAGAATGGTTTCATTATAGAAAGGTTCCATGTAGTTTGAATTTATTTAGAATAATTATTGTAAAGAGACAGAATTTGCTTGTTATCCTGCAATTAACCTGCTACAGAAATGTCTCCTCCTCCTTCCTCTCGGAAAACAGCTGATAGCACTTAAGTATAAGCCAAACACTCATGTCTGCTCTGATTTCAAATGTCAGTGCTACATATTTAGTTGTGGCAAGATTTTTGCCTTGAAGGATTTTAAACAATGATCATTTAGATCTTGTACATAAACATGACAAATGCTGTCACTTACATACCAAGAAAAATTTTTAAAGTTTAAATTGAAATCTTATCTTCCAAACATTTTAACACAAAGAAAAAAGCAGCACAGAACTGGAACAGCACAGTGACATCGAAGACGTGCTGGGCTCTGCCTTGAGTGAGAGCTTAGCCCTTGTTTTCTTTAATAGCCAGGCTGACAGCATAGAGCACAATCAAAAGGATGGGTGAGTGACAAACTGCAAGAGCACTGTCAAACTCAAATTCAGAAGCAGAAGGCATGGTAAAGAACATCACACAAAATTCAGTAAAAGCAACTGCAAAATTACTGTCCTTAGAAGGTCAAAATCAGCTACATAAAGAATAATTAAGTTTACTATTTGGACAGGGAGTTGTGTTATACTGGAGTACAAGATAGAAATAATTATCTGATGATACAATTCTATGATATTTCTGAAAAAGAGTATGTAAGACAAGAAAAGAGACTGCTCTGTTATATTCAAATGAAAAACTGTGCTGAGTCTGGGGCATTATACCTTAGAAAGTCTTGATTGCTGCCTGCTGATCATGTATTAATCTACTGCTTCATGCGTTGGACTGCCTGCCTGTAGGTACTGGAAAGGATTTCTTCCCCCTTGCTGCATAATTTGTCTTGGCTCTTTTGTTCCATTACTTGTTTGTTCCTTGGAAACCTGGGAGATCGCTTTGAGGACTATAGGAGGATTTGCTTTCTTATTCCATTGGTACTGAAGCTGTCCAAATACCTGTTCCTATGATCAGGAAGTAAACTGATCCCACCAGATCACAAAAGAATCACCCCCAAGCACACTGGCAGGGGATCACTTATTTGAACCTATCTTTCCAGCTTGAGGCATCGGTCTATCCCCGAGAGTTAAATCTAACAAATTACCTGCTACTTTAAGAATTTAGGCTGCTAGAGGGATGCGTTTGATCTCCCCTGATCTCCCTCTAGTTCATTATAATTATTGTTTTTGATATTTTACTTCAAGTGGCAAAGATTGTTAAGAGGATATTAAGAAATATTGTGCAGTTTACAATATACTGAGGTAAGTGGAACTGATGGTCTTTTTGACCCTCCAGATTGAGATTCTACTACACAGATTTTTGCAGTTGTGGGACTGGCTTAGTTCAACTGATTCCAAAACTTCAGGGAAGATTATAGGCATTGGAATACAGCAGTGGCAATCGCCAAAATGGGGAAACAAAGCAATACATAGAGCTTCTAACCCTGTCAGCAGCTCTAGCAGTTTCTGCCACTTCTCTGTCTGTAAACAGACCAAAGAACCAGCTGTGGAAAACCTTGAACACATTCCCACACATGGCATGCATGGCTCCATCGCCCGTCTGTCTATCCCGCAGAATCTAATCATGACAAACTCATCTTTCAAACAAACAAAAGAAGTAACAGCATGGAGCTGAAGGCAATGTAGGCACATTCCTACCACAGGGACAGAGATAGATCTTGCACATGTTCCCATTTTAAAACCACAAAATTAAACAGACCTTAAAATGTTAGAAAGTTTTCTACTCTTTTCCCCACACATGGAAAAAAATCTTTAAACACAATTAATCTCCTAATTTTTAATGAAGTGGAGATACTAGATTACCTATCTTATCAAAAAATATCCTAGGTCAGTCCATATAATCTTCACTCCTAAAGCTTCTTTTTTTTTGTTCTATTTTCCCCACATAAGATCCTACTTGAAATGAACTTACCTAGCTCTTGCCTTTCCTTCTAATAATGATTTTTTCCCCACAATATTGAGTCTAAATGTTCTTTAACGAAAACCAAACCAAATTTTGTAAGCACCAGATGTAATGAAATGAGGTTTCTTAGCTAGGACCAGACACTTTCCTCAGCTACCCTAGCTGACCTGCAGTTCAGCCAACTCACACTTTATCGTCACTGAGGCAACCTTGAGACTTACATTCTTTTTGGTGATTTCATAAGGCTTCAGAAATGCTGTTTACCACGGTCATGTATTCTTCTGCCATGCAAATCCAAGATTCTCCACAGACTTCTCATGCAAAGCAAGGGAAATCAAGCCTAATGTCATCCTGTTAACACTATGGTAGAACATGCAGCTTTAATCCACAGCTAATTCAAACAACTAAGATCAAAAAACGGATTATCAGTTCAGGTTGTCCTGTTTTTAAATGCAAAACTATTTCTTAACTCCTCCTGCAGATAAACAAGCCCAGAAACCTCCGTGTAGAGGGGAGCCACATTAGCATTCGTGTTTGTATCGAGGGTTTCCACTGCAGACTGGAAAAAATGAGATACTCCAGTGAGTGCTCAGGGACCAACTGCAATGGGAAATTATATAGTAACTTTAAATAGGTAAATAGCTTCTAATAAAGCTGATGTGGCAAAAATTCAGACAGAAGTGAAGTTTGACAGCAAGTCAGACATGATGCAACTCTTCAGCTCACTGGAGCATCTTCTTCCTTCCAAAGCAGTTGGTCCTACAGGACATAGAAGCACCACAAAATGGAGCAGAGCCAGCACAGTGGGGAAGGGCTTTGACCTGTTGGTCAGTGCAGCAGTTGAAACAGCCAAAAATGTCTTCTCTGACTGAAACAGCTATTCCACTCCTCCTCCTCTCCATCCATCTCCTGGCTCTGTGATCTCTGCCTAGCACAGAGCACGTGGAAATGGTGAGATGATTCAGATCATGGAAGTGTCAGAAAATTACTCAGTTTATTTTCCTGGGTTAATACCTGACAGCTAGCTGAGCTAAATCAGCCCAAGGAGAGATCAAAGCAGCAACACCAGGCAGGACAAGGGAGGAGATGCAAATCCCAGCCTGGACAGAGACTGTCCTGCTGAGGATCCACAAGCTGTGCCATCATCTGACTGCAAAGGACAAGAGCAAAGAGGTAACTTATGTAAGGTAACAAGGGAGGCAGGTGACATGAGGTACAGTTTGGATTAGATGACTCAGGGATATTATATCACAAGCCTTTCCTTGTGCTGTTCCATTAACTGCAATTCATTCTTACAATGTACAGTGCCATGCTCACAATTCCTTAAGTTCCTCGACCATGTTGGTGTTTAGGCTTGTAGGTTTACACAAACCCATCACTTCTCTCCCACTCCTCTTTGTCATATTTTAGTGGCACATACACCTGCCCACCTGAGCTCTAAGGCAGACCTTGTGCAGCAAGCTGGGTTGCAGGCTGGTCTGTGGCTAAGAGACCCGCTCCTCAGGACATGTGAATTTTCATGGTTCCCAGGAAACTGAGTCACCTAAATTCACAGTAATTCATGGCCCTGCATCAGTTTTTTGTACCTGTACACTTTGAAATCCAAACAAGGTTATCTAAATGTATGTCTGGAAAGTTAATTTTGTTTTTGAAACAAGCCCAGCCGTGCAGAGTCACTGAGAGCATCGTGCTGGCAGAGTGCCGGGAGCTTGCCTCAGCTGACCCTGGCAGCTTCCCTCAGACTTTCATCAAATACAGTTTGCATCAAATCTAAAATTCAGAGTCCTTAGACTTACACCAATTAATGAAGAAGAGACTTAAACATGTTCATCTCAGTCTAGAATTTTTACTGACATGTCCTTAATTCTGAATGCTCATGAATTTCTTGGAAAAAGGCAAATGTGAGCTGTGAATCATTATTTGTACATATTCTTGAGAAGGAGACAAACAGCTGATCATTCCTGAGCTAATCTAAAAAGCATTAAAAATTCACTCCACACTCTTCATTCTAATTACCTAAGTCAACAATGAGTCCTTTCAAATGTGTTTTATAATAAGTTCCTACTTATGTGTTATGAAAAGGGAAATTAAAGCTAAATATTTTATAATTTGTAAAGATAAGGGAAGATTTTAATGTTAATTCAACATGTGTCAGAAATAACTCCTAGAAAATCATGCTAAGAATACAAAACTATATGTAAACAAAAGTGGCCAAATACTACAAAACATTCATTATACTTTTGTTCAGTGGTGAGTCTTGTTCTACAGATGGTCTAAACTTTCAATATTAATAATTTTGCTATCCATTTTTTAATAAGTGGTTTCCCATAAAGATTAGAAATTAATCTACCCAGACTTTCATCGAATAAGCTTAACTGCTAGAGGCAGCAAAAAAATCACCTATCTAGACCTAATAAAGAAGTTTTTTTCAATTTAAATATACATTGCATTTAATAAGTTTGCATGATAATTTCAACAATGTTCCTCAGTTTTTTAAATTACCTTCCTGCTGTGTCCTGGAGACAACTGTTCTAGCTTTCATTTTCAGCAACTGACTTTATTAATATAATTTTTTACACCACAAAAAAGTTCAAAAATGTAAAGTTTTAGGAGTTTCAAAAGCACTTGAGCTTTTTTTATTTTTCTGTAAAACCTAATGGAAAGTTGTTCCCCTTAAAGAAGGTTACCTAGGAGTGCACAGCAGAGGTTTCATGCAGGCATCAAGTTTTACATATCTGTACTAGAAGAGAAGTTATTTTTATGGTACAGCTTACCTTATTTTCCCAATTTACATAAACTTCTTCGGCAATTTGGGTGTTAACTGCATCTGATCTTGGCTTTTCCAACAGTGTCACAGTAGTTAGTTAGGTGTGTAATTTTTTACATTCTTAGCCAACCACAGCTATGTCAATAAACCATCCCTGGAAGTGTTCAAGGCCAGGTTGGATGGGGCTTGGAGCATCCTGGTCTCGTGGAAGATGCCCCTGCCCATGGCAGGGGAGTTGGAATTGGATGATCTTTAAGATCCCTTCTAACCCAAACCATTCTGTGATCTATGATCAAGCAAGGGACAGGTTTTTTAGGGACAACACAGCAGTGCTACATGGGTTATACTGGTGTTCAGTGGCACCTGCTCTTCAACCTTGAGATGGAAATCAAAGGGTTTGCAAATGTCTTCAAAACACTAATTAAATTAAAACAGTAATTAAAACAGCTGAAGTCCTTCTCTGTCAGCTGCCAGGTTTTGTGAACATGTTCCCTTCGGAAAACTGAAATCAGGTTCCTGTGTGGAGAGGCAGCAATGGCACATTGCCTACCTCTTCCTTATCCTCCACACCGCCGAGGAACACGTGATGGGAACTTGCCACGCAACTTAACGTGAAATTTGGTACAATCAGAAATAAATCACTATGATAGATCATCACCAAATGACTGATCTATTTTAACATAAATTTATAGAGAATAGAGCTGCAAAGGACTTCACAGGGTCATCTATTATTGTTTCAAATTAAATCATACCTGGCATCACTTAAAAGCTCCCAGCAACAGAGAACCTGTGACAAGACTATACTATGACAGGCAATTCATACCACTATCAGACTGTCTTCATAGACAAATATTCTCTCAATCTAAATTTCTCCTGCTGCAACACTCCTTATCCTTCTCTTCATGCATTGCATGCTAATAGCTGACACTGAAACACATTAAAGGTCACCTCACAATACCACAACAATGTGTTATAGTTGGGTGAATAAATTCAAAGCAACTCTTTCTGCAAAACTATTGCATTGAATTTATTCTCATATCTCTCTAAAATAATTTTCACAGTCATTTCCAAAGATTTTATCCTTGCCCAAAGTGAGACATGGTGGCCCATCCCAACAAAAGACTCAGAGTGAGATTCATCTCACCTGAATTGAAACATTTGTCTGCAATACTTTTCTATTACAGTCTGTTATCAGACTAGAATGCTTAAATTTATTCAGCTATTCATATTTATCCTTTTTGACACTGTCATGAAGCAAGACTGTAGCACGCATATAAAGCTATGTTAAGCCAAAGAAGAATTATTTGGAAAAAATCTTAAGGAGAAAACAAGTCCTTCTCTAAATTGCATCTGCCCTTATTTCTGGCTCCAAATGATGTTAGAGAGGCTCATAACATATTCCAACTATTTCCAGTATTCTATGCATTACACAAACGTGGACATGCCTTAGCCCCCTTAAATACCATTCTTTTAATGTGCCTTCTTGATGTCTTCTAATACTTAAATTCCTATTAAGTACCCACTTTCCGTCATGATTACATGACTGATAACCTGTTTCTATCTTCTCTTCAGTAGATCTACGGGTTTTGCTACGAAATGAATTACTGATTCCAGAAAATAAGCTTTTGTATGGTCTCGCTAGCATTTAAAAACCAGCACAGCTGAAATCTAACTGATTAAAGGACTGGTCCAGGCACTCTTCATGTTTTTCCCACCATTATCTGAGGAGATGTTCTACCTGGAGGCAAAGAGGCACTTCAGGAGGCTGGGTCTTCCTCAGAGAGACAAGAGTTGCAGAAAAGAACTACTGAATATTCAGTAACTTCAGAAAATAACTGGGTGGGATCTAAACTTCACACAGCCCTGACTATTATTTGGGATAATTCAGACACAATTACTGCACAACAATCAACTGTAGCTACCAAAGGCAAAACTTCCCCAAAATTTCTTCATTCCCCAAACACTACTTCATTTTAAACCTTCCTACTGTAAGCTCTGTGTAGAAAACCTTTCTGATCTCTCGCCTTGCAGATACCTAACTACCTTTCTTATCTTCTTACCACAGGCCACAACATATAAAAGAAACCCACTGGAACTAAAATGCCATATCCTCACTGTTTGTTACTCAGAACGCTTCACTATCCATACAGTGGTGGTTTTAATTTCTTTCTGGAAATAATCCTACTATCATCTCACTGAACTTATTTTTGATGACTTAGGTACTCTATAAATAACTCTTGTGGCCTCCAGTAGGAAGGTTGCCATTAGCACTACTGTGTATCACAAAATATATGAATGCAATTGCATTTAGAAAGCCCCGTAAGGTAGTTTCTAATAATACTACATCTATTTAAAAGTATCTTTTCTAAACTGGAAGCCTCAATTTGCTTGAAAATTTATTTGTGTAGAAAAGTAATCAGTGGACAGACAGAAAGGTCTAGAGGGCAAATACAACAGAGGCTGGGGAAATGACAGAGCAACTTTTTCCCCTTCTGAGATCTTTTATCACACTTTTTTCACCCAGCTTTATTTTTCACCTGATGAAGATCTTCTTCCTGATCCAAAGCCAATTTATATATATATAAAACCTCACTCTATATCGATTTCGCTGTGGTTCAAAATGGTATTTTTACAGTACAAAAATTTAATCAATACAGCCTGAAGAAGCTGGACTGGTAATGGTAAACATACTAACAGATATTTCATTTCAGGTAGCCAAAGCACTGAAAATTGATACCACTGAAAAGGATTCCTCATTTGCCACTGGGAATATCTCTGTTTACCCAGCCATAGTACTAGTGTAAAGGAGAATACAATTATGCTGGGCTTACCACACAAGGGAACCTGTCTCTTTCTTAGAGGTGATACAGGTTGGCAGGTTGGACAAGGCCAGTGTAGGCAACGTTTAAAATAAACGAGCAGAAGTGTAACCTAATAGCAAGGAAGATTAGACTGACACAGGGGTGAGGGGAATCACACAGAAATCCGACTAGGACATTTTTTAAATACGCTGCCCGACTAAATGTGGAGTTTCCTTGTCAAATTTGGTCCTGTTTTATAATTTGTCTTCACTGTTTCATTTCAAGTTGTACTTGTAGCAAAGCAGTATGATGTCAGTCATCACTGGAGATTTATACTCCGACTAACAAGCTCTGAAATCCTCCGCAACACCCCGAGAACCACAAAAGGAAGTGCTGTGCAACGTCTACCTTGCTTGATATTTTGTTTGATCAGGAGACTGGTATGAAAGCAGTCCAGAACAATCCGTCATGAGCCGTAATGAGTGAGATGAAAGCAATGCCTTTGTGCTCACTCACAGAGAGGAAAATGCAATTCACAGTTCCTCAGGCTGAAAAGCCAGTTGTGCAGGAAAAACGGGAAACCTGTTGAGCAAATGACAGACCACAAGAATCGGGGAAGGCATGAGGCCTGTGATAATGATAAGAAACATGGAGAACAACCATGGCTTTGTGGGGAAAAAGGAAATAGGCAAAGAGATGGCTCAGTAGGTACATTCAATAAAGCTGTCTCACAGGTACAGCCTGAACTAATACAGCATCAAAAGAAAATAAAGATTTTGAGACACCTATTTTCAGCAAAAGTTCACCAGATTGTCTAAGGGGGTCAGGATATGTCTTTATATAAGCACTAAATCTTCTGTGGTACACAGAACAACTACTGTTAACACTGACTTGGGCTCTGCTCAGAATATAAAGCTTTCCACAATTATTTAATTACTAAGTTTGATTAGTAATACCCAGTAAAGAAGTAATGATTTATTTAAGCATTATTTGCAACAAGTAGGCACCATCTTTAATTCACTGGCTTACAGGATGATCTTTGGATATGCGTCCACTCACAAAAATTGTGCTGGTCTGTGCTTTGAATGTTAGACGTACTTGCTGATTTCAGTAATGAAGATATATTTTACTTATCCTATTTTGAAAGAGCTCAAAATGCTGAAAAGGTGGGCACTGGCACTACTTCTCAATGTATTACAGGAAGATCTATTCAGATTCATCTGTGTAAAAGCAATGGCAGCCCACAAGTGACAGAAATGCCATTGTTGCCCAAACCAGCCACAGAGATGGCATTCGGAAGGAAAGGAGATAATGATTTGCAGAATGTACATCTACACACTGGGACTGAATGTTTTTAAAAGAATGTACTTCTATTTTTATCTTTTTTTTTTCTCACTAAAGAGCCAGTCTACATGGACAGATGGAAATCTGTTAAGCCTGGAGAAGAGAAGCTTCAGGGTGACCTAATTGTGGCCTCCCAGTACCTAAAGAGAGCCTGCAAGGAAGAGGAACAGTGCACAAGGGCATGTAGTGATACGACACAGAGAAATGGCTTTAAACTGAAAGAGGGTAGGTTTAGACTAGGTATTAGGAAGAAATTCTTAACTCTGAGGGCGGTGAGTCACAGACACAGGTTGCCTAGAGAAGCTGTGGGTGCCTCATGCCTGGAAGTGTTCAAGGTTAGGTTGGATGGGGCTCTGAGCAACGTGGTGTGGTGGAAGATGTCCCCATTCCCAGCAGGCAAGTTGGAGGGTGCCTTTAAACCCAAGTCATTCTATGAGTCAGTGAAACAGAGAATCAACTAAAATAAGTCTTTGGTCTCTTTGTTCCCAACAATCAATCTGTATTAAAGGAAAAACTACTGTGAGAAATCAAAAGTCATTACCAGCTTCTAAGTAACATCTCAGGTTCACAGTCAAAAGCAAAAGCAGATGAAGAAGCTGGCCTTGCTTCCTCCCATTTTAGCACAAATAAACCATTCCTTGGACAAACTCAGCAGTGAGGCACAACAAGCTCTTGCACAAAACCATGGAGTGCGGCCTCAATCACCACAAGTTCCACAGCACTCAGCATCTGCCTATGAACACTGTGTCCATCCACAGGAGCAAATGTCCCTGTGTTCACAGCTGAGCCTGTGCAGGTGAGTGCAGAGACACAAAGCAGCTCCCAGTAAATAAACCATAACTTCCTCTGTGTCAGCAGCACAAACAGAAATAGCAGCATGCATCTGGCAGCTGCTGCTCTGCCTGACTGCTGCCAAACCAAAGGTGCAGCTCACAACTTGCATTTTTTCTGCAGAGCCTGGTACCAGCTCCTCAGAGCTGGCAGAGGCACCTCCAGGCTGGCCACCCTTCGTCAGGGCATTTTTGAATTCAGCATATGGGGGACCAGAGCAGGAGTTGAACAATCATATGCCATGTGAACAATCAGCTCTCTGCACTCTGTCAGAAAATGATTTTGGATTCCAAGGTGATAGACACTATTTTAACAGTCTGTTTATATAATAGCCAAGGCTTCCTGGACTGAAGAGTGACATACCTGAATGTACACTGTAGTTAAAATAAACAAGGAGTTTTTGCTCCATTGCCATTAAAATATTCTTGGATAATTATTATAAATTCAATTTTATTTAAAACATTTTACTCACCAAAACATTTAAGCAAATGTCCTTAAGGAGGGCAGAGACTGGGGAATCCTTACATGTCTACATATATTACCCTTGCAACAATATACACGACCAAAACCCTTAGAAATGCAGTATATAGGGAAGTTCTCATGGGTTTGACTTTTACCAACAGCAATTGCCTATATTCAGAGAAAATTAAAATTCACAGACTCTGCTGCATAAATATGTTGAAATGATAGCTATTTTTGTACAACACTTACCATGACAACAAAAAACAAGATAAATATCTGCTTTTTAGGGACTGATGCAGCACATTTTGCACAATAGATGTTCTGAAATTCACTGAAGGACAAAACCTCTAGCTGTTCTAGTGCTCTTTTGTACCCTTGCTCTAGCAATTCCCATTCATGCTTTTCCAGCTGTGAGAAAACAGAAGCTCACTCTAACACAAGAGCCCTCCTTTAAAAGATGGTGGTATGGATAATTTGCGAGAGTTACATCTTTGGATTTGTCTTAGCACATTAAAAGTGGAAGATTTTCTATGTCATTTCTGTCCTGTTGTTCATCTAGGCTGCTTTTCCCCCTCCACTGCAGCATCCACCAGTAGAACATTGTCTACTTCAGAGTCCTCTTTTACAAAGGGTTCTTGTGGAGTACAAGCCTTCCATAGTTTGAATTTCCATCTTGACATTTTCTTGAACACAGACTGTTCATGAAAGACCTTTCCATCCTATATCCTGTCAGTTGTTTTAGTATGGTTCTTAACCACTGTTCAGTAGATTGACTCCTGTGTAGGCCATGAGGTTGAGATGTAAAAGAGGGATGCAGGCACTTAACTACAAATTTAAACCCTTAAACCCTTTGCTTAGCTTACCTAATTCAAAGGTCCTTCAACCACTTTGGCACCTGAGTTGCTACTAAAATCCCACTTATTCACCAGGTTTTGCTACTAGATAATGACAGCAGCCTTATGTTAAGAGCTCTGGTTTCGCAATCTGCAGGACTTTACATGGGTGTTGCCCAAGGATCCTAAGGAGTATCACTCTCCTGGGGCTGGCCTAGCAAAAAGCACAGTGAGGGGGACATTCCTGGACAGGATGGACTCCCTCTAGAGGCACGATGCCATGCAGACAGAGACGAAAGGCTCTGTCAGCTTCCCAGAATGGAGGGTAAACAGAACCATATTGCCATCACCACAGCAGTTTGGGTATCTTGCTCCTGGGTAAGCCAAGAGTTGCTGAGATTGAAGCATCCAAAACTGGGTCTGTGGATTTCACCCTGTGGAAAAAGTAATACCTTGCTGTGGATTAGACTAGGATTTACAAAAGCTGATTTAATTGCATTTACACTGGAATGAGCAGTATTTCCAATAATTGCTGAATGAAGTGCAGACAGCAATAGATTAAGAATCTTAATTTTCAGGAAGAAAAAGGAAAGGAAAGGGCCATTATTTCTGGCATACCTGCAAAATAAGCAGCAATCAGTTGAAAAACACCCCATGTTTCCTCATTGTATATCTCATATCCTTGACTTATCCTATTTCTTAAATCAATAATTACTACATCAGGTATTTTTGGTTCCCTGTGGACTGATTTAAACATACAGGATAATTAATTTTTATTGGAGTGCTTCTTCACTGCCTTAAATTTCTCACGTTTTAAATTCTGCAGCAAAACATATTAAGTGTTCCAATCTTTAACTAGTATGTTTTTAATAGAAACCTTGCTCACCAGATATATTTTTGCAAACTCTTGCAACTCTGCAGGAGATACAAATCAAACTAGTCACAGGTCATTTTTTTCTTTTCAATGAAATGTACAGTAGTAGGGAAGAATTTTTCTACAATGTCAGGCAATGTACAGCAGGGTAACTTCAATCATCCTTTTAATTAGCAGAGCAGTAACAGGCAAAGCTCCTCACAAATTAGAGGAAGAGGACAGTTAGATGAAATTAAGCAAGTCCATCATTTCTTAAGAACAAAACAGTGAAGGATGTTTCTAGTATAATTAAAATGTTCCTGAGATTTGTCTAAAATAGGGAGCAGAGTAGAAGCACCAACGTGGAACTGAGCAGTCCGTAGAAAATGCACGACATTACATCACATACTGAGGAAATTTCAAGGCTATTTTCACCACTGCAAGCTCTTTGTAGTGAATATCCTTGTCCTTGGTGAATGAGAATGACTGACACTCATACACTGCACTTCCCTAAACCTGAAGAGTTTCTGATGAAATGAGTTCACCTAATTATTTTTTCAAGTTGCAGTTTTTGATGTTTAATTTTGAATGTCTTGAACTATATTAATATACTGAATTATGCCTTCATTTCTTTTTGAAGCACTTTACTGTAAAAAATGCAGACTTCTAATGATTTTTAAATTACTCCACTCTGCACATATCAATTTACAACAATTACAACATTTTGCATTTTTCAAAGCACTTCAATTTTAAAGAGGTTTTTTGCTTCACAAGATATCGAAGGAAGAGGCTGCTGATCCATTTTTACCCTTTGTAAAATTACCACCAATCTTGCTAGGAGAGCTTAACCAAAAATAGATATGCTAAATATATACCATCTCCATATAATCATTTTAGGATGAATGTTTTTGTGACTAAGAACTGCCAGTATTCTTTTCCCAATCGTAATTAGGTTGCTTCAGTGATATAAATGGATTCAGTGGAATTATGATAAATGTCCTGGAGTAAGGGAACAGAAACTGGCCTACTTTGGCTGAATAGAGTCTAAAGAGATGAATGCAGGACAGGATGTCAGAGGCATCAGCTCTGTCACAGATTTCTCAGTCTATAATATTTTAGGCACAGTGCTGCGATTAATTAGTGACTCAGGGCTGGATTCTCACCTGAAATGCACTGGGACTGCACTGGTGGTATCACTGCACTCACACTAATTTATGCAAGGCTCTGCCCCCCTGAACAACTCTGTCATCCATTTTCTCTTGGTATGTCTCTCCCTTAATCTCAAGGCTCCATGTTAAAGGCATCAATCTGAGAACAGAAGATGAGCTCTTTTGTTCAGTTGTTGATGCTGCACCTTCCATTAGCCAGAGCTTCCCTTCTACCTGACAGGAGCAGTACTCACGAATTTGATTTTTTCTTTCTGAAAAGCACTGCCTAGACACCTCAAAGGGAGATGACTCATTAACATCAAGGTATTTTGGGTGACAGCCTATAAATAAAGCAACAAAGATCCGTAGACAGTAAGTAGAAAGTTGACTATACTGAAGTCCTGGTGACATTAAAATAGTGTAATATCAGTCTTCCATCCTAATGACTGTGTCATGTATCAGTAAATCACACCCCTACTGCACAGGTCAGCTGAGATGTATGGTGAAGGTCTGACTGATAATGGATTTTCACATACTACCATAACAGGGTTCAGCATAGTGTAAAGATGCTGAGACTCTGAAATACTCCAAGGATGACCTTTTTCCGTACAGGTGGTTTTCACAAAACGTATTATATAATCAGTCTCACTTGGAACAAAGTATGAAATTTCTGTTCTCCACATCTCGTAGATGCAGGGGAAGATGAAACGAGAAATGGAACTCAATCTCTTGTGCATTTCTCTTGGGCACATCCACTGTCAAATGGCTAAATAGGTAATGGCTAAATGTCTTCGAGCACTTTTATGTGACTTGCCAAAGGATGACCAAACTAGGAAAAAACTAAAATTAAATGGGCAAAGTGATAAACAAGACAGCAATGAATTAACTCCAAAACAGAAAATGCACATTTATATTGTGAACATTATCATGGATTTTTAGTTTTCAGTGCTTCATATCAGAGAAGCATTTGTTTTTTCACAGGTTAATTATTAGAGAGATGAAATCACATTTTCTTTTTTTTAGCATGAGCTAAAACCACTTCAGTGCTTGAAGATGACCTGTTTACTGTATGGTTGGTGTGACTGTTGGGAACAACATCTTGGACAATGTAGAACTGTAGCAGTGCTAGTGCTGTTTCTTTCTGTCTTGGAAGCACTTTGAGAATCAAAATGGTGAAAGACAGCTCTTCTCACAGTTGTCTGTGGATCTCTACCTGAGATCAGCTTAGCTTGACCCTGATGCCTCTGCCTCCCTTCAAGCAAAATGGACATAACTCCCCTCACTCCTTGCACAGTCCAAAGAATACTGCAGAAAGCAGGACAGATGACTGTTCAAGTGACAGCAAGTAAAACAACTAAAGAAATAAAGTTCCGGTAGAAGAAGATGCTGGATCTCTGTGTATTTCAACATAGACTACATTACAGGTAAAGGCAGCAAGCAGTGTCTGCCCAGGCCAGCAGGAATGGAAGAATCAACTGTATTACTTGAATAATGACTGCAGGCTTGGGATCCTTGCAACTGGAATTATGACAGCTATGACCCAGTACAGAACTTGAAAGAACTCTGCTGGAATAATTCTATGTGGCTTCTCTACAAATTTCTGACATTGGTGTAATTTTGAAGCACTGAAAGCCATAGCTTGTTTTTGACCTTCAGCATTCAGGCCAGTTAGCAAACTGGCACAACAGGCTAATCCATCTCCCTCATGGTAAATACATGTCAGTCTCTAACCATATAGAACAGTTAGAACACTTTGATCTTGTCCATATAATAAACCAAAGACAGACAGAAGGTGCTTTTTAAATTTCTTCTCCTGATCACATATGGCTGTAGGAAAGACACAACAATGTTGTTTTGATTGGTGTAGCTAAAAATCTGCCAGTATTTCCAGGGTGAAATTGAGCTGATGCTGCCTAAAGAAGGTAGAAGAATCAGAAGCATATTATCTGTATGTCTGTAGTTAGCTGATAGGAAGAGCCTTTACAAAGATGTTCATAAGCAGCAAGGCAAAGCTTAAATGAAAACCATGTCATCTCTGGGAGAGGTACATTGAAATCTGAGCTAACAAAGGAAAATGACTTTTCACGGAAGTTCAATATTGTAGGGCAGAAAGAAGCCAAATATATCTGAAACAGCCAGCTAAGGATATTGAAAGGATGGATCTTAACAGAGCTGAGCAAAAAGCCAGCCTAAGTTGTGTCCTACAAGTAGCGAAGGATTAGCAATACTAAGTGTCTGAACAACTTTCAAGCCATATTGAGCTACTTTCATTGAGAACCAATTTAAACACAATGAAAACATATCCTGACAGCTGCTTTGGAGTTCTGCAAGAGGATTTTCCAGCCCTCAAGGGATGGCAATTGTCCGACAACAACTTTGGATATAGAAGGAGTATCTGGAGGTGGTGCAATGAAATTGGGTTATGCCAGTCCACAGGTCAGAGCAGAGATTAGGCTGGACACTGGAAAGGACTACAAATAATTTGCCAGTGTTTCACATCACAGAAAGAAACATGATTGCAAGACTTTGCACCTATTCAAACTAGGAGTGGAAGGTGCACTTTTAGCAGAGAGGGCCAGACATAATTGAAACAATTTATCTAAGAAGTAGATGGTAGACTACCCTTCATTTTCAGTCTCTGCGTGAAGCTTGAATTTCAAAACTAAACAGAAACTGTGAGTGTCAAGCAAAAACTGAAGGATGATTGTTATTTTTTGGTAATGTTCTACAGAAAATCAAACAGCATGAACAACATGGTCTTTTCAGCCTCAAAAAAATCCATGAATGATTCCAGAGCTCAGGCTGGGCCTCCAAACATTGGCAATTCTTAAGGATATGCATGGGTCACACAGTCACCCTTCATCTCTCTTCCTCCACCCATACCTCCACCCTCTTGTCTTTCCCCAGTCTGTCACTTGTAAAATGGAAATTTATATCGTTTGAAGAGCTAGAGATGGGCAGGTAGGTGAAGGTATTATAGAGGTGGCTCATCCCTCTTCAGGTTGGGCCACACTGTATCTGGAACAATATATTCAAAAACATTCTAGAACCTTCGCTATTTCTCCCTTTTAAAGTCTGCCAAGATACACTAAGTTGTATTTTAAAAACCCCATAAAACTTAATATAAAGTACCCTTGTATTTTGAAAGTATTTGGAATTTGCTGTGGAACATAGAAATCCTCAGGACAGGAGCATATATTCTTCAAGGTGTTACAGAAAGGCAAATTTTCACAGCACTGAGAATGATGTGGTACAGAGATGGCAAAGTGCAAGGGTTTGAGGCAGGCTGAGAGACTGCTGGTCTCTCAGTTACAAAGCTCTGCTGCTGTCTGACTCTAGACGAGCAGCCTGAGCTTCACCCATTTCATCCTCTTCATTGTACAGAACCTCGTGACTTTATCCATTCACATGTGACAGCCCGTTTATTGTGACCTTGCTACTTCTCTTATGTTTCCTTACTTATTCATTTGATGTTTTCCTCACTCACTAAAATAAAGCTTTATTTTCAACATGCACAGCAATCACTGATCCTAGGAAGAACATCTCAGGCACAAATGAACATCTATACTTCAGTCTAACAATCGGTGTTTTGCCAAGACCATCCTGAATCTAGTCTAACACCTAAGAAGAAATATATATTTGAAAGGAGAAGTCTGAAGCATCTGGCTATGATGCCTGTTGGTAGTTGTAAAAGCATGCTTTGATAACAGAAGACAGTAGGGATGAAGAGAAGCCTCTACTGATGCAGGTTTCCTTCCAAAAATGTTCAAAACAGCTTTGGAGGTTATTTATTAGCTTTTTGGTTCCTTACTTAATATCTAACTGCCCCATGCAGCTGACATAACAGACCCATCTGAGACTAACACTGCTTTTTGGGCTACAATAACATTGTATTAAAACAGAATTAGTTTGCAATATTTTTTGAGTAAAAAATTAGTACATAGCTAACACCTCTCGTAATTATTTGCTTCATTAATGGAAATACTACTATAACACTAAGCTTTAGAGAATATTTTTAATATATAATAAAATACAGGATAAAAATGAGAGCAACTAGGCTTTTGCTGAAACCAAATAATAAGTCAATTCTTATCAAAGCAGGTGCCATATCTGACAGTGTCAGATTAAAATTGCATGCATTAATTTTGGAGTGTAATACGAATGCAAGGTCTTTGTAACAAACACCGAAAATTATTAGCAGGTCAATATTTAGTTGCTTAAAAATCCATCATGTAGAGGGACATTTTGTAAGTCCCTACTTAAAGAGCATAACCACTTTAGAGATCTGAGCAGAAATTTACACTGTTCAAAGTGCTCTTCTGAATGATGATTTCTAAGAAAAATTGGTGACTTGGACCACTGGCTGTATTCCACAGTATTCAGCAAATCTGTCACTTGCATCTATTCTCTACTGGGATGTGCTACTTATCATCTGAGATTCTGGCTTTGTGAGCTCTATAGCGGAAAAAAATAGTAGTACATACATTGGTAATGACATGCTCCATTACAGAGCAAAATGTGCAGAGTGCATTCATTTCAAGAAAATGAAATGTAAATGTACAAAGCACACAGGAAATCCATTTCAACTCTTAATCAAATTTAGTGGGATCAAACCTTGATGGTCCTCTAAGGAAGAAGAGAGTTTTCATCCCAGCATGAAAGAATGATGGTCCTTTTTGTTCTAAGATTTTTTTTGACAGAGCTTTCTTACTCATCAGTCATTGCATTTGTATTTATTTTTTTATGTATCTTTCCAATCTCTCTCAGAACCGTGGATTCCCTGATTGCACGAGCCTGGCAGGTGCTCAGCAGCTCAGGTGAGAGTTGTACTTGCCTCTAGTGCATGCCAGGAGGCATCTGCCCTCTTGCAGGACTACTGTTCTCACTGTTGTGCCACCAGGCAGAAACATTCTTGTCACAGAAAATGCATTCCTTATCCTTGGCAACTGCTGGCAGTTGCTGACAAGCCCATAAAGTGTCACACCACAGTACTCCGGTTCATCCCTATCTTGTTTTTTAAATTCCTATTAGCACAGTAACAGCAACCACTTTCTTTCATGACCCCAGCAGAAAACACAGGCAATGCTGATAAAGTCAAGCCTCCATCATACCTGTTGAACAGTCTGAACCTGTCCACTGTGGCTCACAGCTGCAGAGTCCTGTGTCCAGGAGGAAGGTGCCGTGCCCCGAGCACTGCTCCTGGCACACGGGCAGCGCAGTCTCGCAGTTGACCCCGCCCCAGCCCGCGGAGCAGTGACATTCCCCTTGGACACACACACCATGGCCAGAGCACATCGGATCCAGGCAGTCCTCTGGAAAGCAGGGAATATACAACTTAAGAGCAGAAAACTCGCACCTTTACAGTTATTTACTGGTGAAATACAACAGTGATTCAGATTAATCTGATGACCTTTTTGTGCAAATACCCAACTGAAACAATGTTAACAAACACAAGGGAAAAACAGTCTGTCAATAACAGTGCAAAAGGATAAGTCAAAAACAAGAAAAAAAGCAAGCATGTAGACTGTTAGAGGCCATATGAATCTCTTGTCATGGATTTTGTCTTATTTTTAAAACACAGATCTATTAAGTTGGTGAAGTCTGTGCTTCAGTGGCAGGGCTGGGAAAGAGCTGGAGCAATTAATAGTTACTTCTGTAATTGTGCTTTGTATTTCCATTTGGGTATTTGTGCACTGTGTTTTATTTACATCTGGGAAAAGAAAGATTTATTCTTTCACCTTCCTGTGAAAAGCTATCTCTATAGCTGAAAATTTGCTACAAAAAAAAGGTTATTCACTAAGACTGAGTAGTGAATCTCTAACTCAATGCTTGCTGCAAAAAAAAAATCTCATACACATAAAAAATATATGCTGGACAATTGCAGGTAATGAACAGCCTCATAAAAGTCACAATGTACTGATGAACAATTTGCAAACAAAGAACTAAATTTGTTCTCAATTTGGATTAAACTATTCCTAGTGAAAAATTCAGGAGCTCTGTAGAAGAATTTAAATCAGCTGGTTAGTGCTGTATGAGCAGGATATTCTTTCACAAAGCTCCAGCACTGCTTTAACAAGACAGGATTTAAGCAGGAAGCAGCCTGCCTTCTCTGGTGGCTGCAGGAAGACTGCAGAGCTGAAGGATCTGTGGGGTCTGAGCATGGGAAACAATTAGCCATAAGCCTATCCATGTTATATCATGCCTCAGACTGATGTTAAAGAGGCACTGTGAAAGTTCTGCTATGTATTTCTCAAGTATCAGCACAAGTACTGGTTTAATAATTAAATGGTAAACTTAACAAACAGTATCCTGTGCTACGTGAAAGAAGAGATGTTTTCTGCTTCAGGAAGGGAAGGCTAAATACTTCAGACATAGAGATGAATGGCCTCCAGTTTACAGGATCTTTCAACCTAAAAATAAAGACGTAAATCTTTATCTTTTGAACTGCTATGCCACCAATTCAAAATCTTATTTCAGGATTTATTTTGTATCTTTTTCAGCCCTCCAGGCTTGTGGACAGCACAGTGTAATTCTGAGAGAGGGAATCAGTGCTTCTGGACAATGCACATCTTGCTAAGCATAGGACAAAAATACACAGCAATTTTCTCTCATCCTGAGACAGCTCTTTATTTTGCTGATATTTTAAAATTAATCGGGTGACTTCATTTTAGGAAAGATAATCTGACAGGACAAATTCAAAGGACCCCCACAGCAATGAATACATGCAGTTACTGGTGCTCCCTGGATAGTACATCTGTTGCTATGTCTGTTAACAGCACTGCTATAAGACTAAATTATGTTTACTTACAATAAAATAATCTTAATTCCTGACAGAATTCCCTAACCACTGCAGAAGTTATGTTTTACAATACAAACGGAACAGTCATGTCAAGGACACACTGTTACGATAAAAATCCACCGTACTTGGTTACACAGGTTTGTTTCATCCACCATATTTACATATTTCTACATAATTCCACCTTTTTTTAAAAATTTAACTAAGTTTCTTACTAAAAAATTCAACGTTTTCCCACTCTTGGTTTCAATAGCTGTCAGTATCTTTACGTCATTTTTCTTCCCTTACCATTTTGCAGGATCTTATTATGGCAAGAAACAAAGCAACTAAAAACAGCAGTCAGCCTCTCACCAACTACAGGCTTGTTCAGCATCATGGCCTTACTGACGAATCTGTGTATTACTTGCTTTTTCCCATATGGGTTTTCTTGGTTTCTGAAACTACCAACAACTGACTATGTCAGAAGCATTCTCTTGATCCTCCCTTTAAAAACCGTTCCAGGTATGTCAAATCTATCAAATCCATCCTGGACATTTTTCTGACTAGAGAATTCAAGCAACATAAAAAGCCCCTGTGTGTGCTACTCAAAAGAATTACTGAAAATCTCTATAGCAGGAAGCACAAAGTATGCTGTCACTAGCTCCAGGCTAAGGGGATGAGTGAAAAATTATCAAATCAGGGCAAGCACACGGAAGAGTTCTGCTTTCTGAGGCTATGCACAAGGGAAGAAAGTCAAAGCTGATGAGCTATCTCAGACATGCTGAGGGAAATAACAACTGCTTCTGTCTATAGATGAGGGCAGAGACACATCAGTACCATAACCAGCAAAAATACAGTAACTTGTTCTCACAGAATTCCCCACTTTTTGTTAGCCAGGCCTTAAAGGATGCCTGTTTAGTGCCGTGAGCAAAGGCTCCCAGTAAAAATGACATATGACAACAGAATTACACAATACATGCTGGTAAACTGAACCTGTTTGCTGCCCTTTTGGTTTTATACTGTCAGAAAAATCAAAGCCGTAACAGAATGAAAAAGGGAAAAGCTGATTACGATTGTCTGATTGCTTTGGAGAACTATCACATCATGTTTTGTTTAAATGATCTTCTGACTGCCTTACCCTGAGCTTTTGGCCAAATAAAATGAAATAATTTTATCTTTTCAAATGAAAATGTGAACTTTATGTGATCAGTCCACTGGACTGTTACCAAGACCTGAATACCTTTACCTTTGAAAATTTTCTATCTTAACATTACTTTCTATGAGACAGTAAAGGCAGTTTGAGCAAGATAGTACTGCTTCACAGAAAGCTAATCATATCTGTGTGAGTTTTTAACTACCTTAAAACAGGTGGAAATTAAAGACAAACATCAACCCCTGGGACTATAGAGAAGGAAACTTCACAAACCTTCCTCACAGATCTCTCCTTTGTATCCAGGGACACAGATGCAGACACCCATGATACAAGTACCATGGCCAAAGCAGGTTGGATCAATACACTGCTCTTCTGGAACATCACACTCTGGTCCTTTCCAGCCATTTCGACACACACAGTGACCTTTCTCATATTCTCCATTTCCGCTGCACAGCACTGGGCAGGAATCTGAAGAAGGCAGATTGACCTTTTTAATGTATTTACATACTTACATAGATCAACATTTATTGCATTTATTGTTCTGTAAAATTGCTTTTCCACTCCAGCTCCTCAATTCTTCATTTGGTTCAAGGGTTGCGACAGACTGAAATCTTTGAACTAGGTAGTGCAGCAGTAATACAGTGTCCTTGTCTCCTCAGTCTGCCTCTCTGGTATACCTTAATTTTGACCAGAAATGGGATATCTTAGAAGATAAAAACAACTCTCTCCCCTTGATTGGCCTCTGTGGAAAATTTGCAGTGATGACTGATTTTCAGTAAGATTAATATCTCTTTCCTGTGAACTGAAGCAAGATCCTGCCATTTTCTTTCTTCTTCTAAGAAGACATACTATCACTGAAGTTGTAGCCATTACTAATCTGTATGTAAACCAGCAATGTGGAAGCTTACTTTTACAATTCAGTATCAATTTCTGAGCCAATTGAGTCTTAAAAAAAATAAACCCTACATTTGAGGAGGCATTGGAAAATCATGAGAACTTCTGGACAACATATGCAGCGGATAATGGATAATACTGACAGAAATATCTGAAACAGAAGTAAGCTCACTTAATATGGTTTTTTGCTTTAACGCTGGAAAACTGTCTCTAAGCTGCTTTAGGTTTCTTATCTACACCCTATTCAAGTTAAGACTACAGAAGCATTTGATTTACTTATGTTTTCTCTGAAGTGAAACTGTTTGTCACTTTTAAATAACAGAAAACATTATGCTAAGCTAACACACCTATTAAAAAATGTATATTACAGCTACAGACAGGATGCAAATGGGGATGGAGGAACCTACTAAATTTGAAAGTCAGGGAGGGAGAAGTGGTTGATCCATGTTAACTCAAGTACAGCATAAAGAAACTTTCCACATGTGTGCTTGTACTGTAGCTGCCATCTGGCTGGAAAAAGGAATTTAATCTCCTTTAATCACTTAGAATCTTTGCAAGCCCAGCAGTCACACACCATAATCATGATCCCTGTCATGCACCGTGGGTCAGTTAATATGAGATTACCTTTTGCACAATCAGGACCAAGGAATCCCGGGAAGCAGTGGCAGTGGCCTGAGATACATTCTCCATTCCCATTGCAATTAGTAGAGCAGTCATCCAGGATTTCTGTTTATCCAGGCAATTGCGCACAAAGAAAAACATAAATTGGTTGAATTTGAAATGAATGGCATCTTCACCTCACTCTGCAGGACACATCTACACATACAAATAGGTGCAGAAGCAGTAAAAAGCCCATTTTCATTCATAGGGAGTATAAAACAAAATTTCTGTTCAAGCATCTTACAAATATTTATTAGATTTTGTCTTGACAGCTTTCAGATAACAGGTGCATCATTTATATTACACCAAAAAGCTTTTAAAGTAAGTGTTCATGTAATATTTACCACCATTAAAAGCACTGCAGGAACCTGAGTATTTGCTGAAAAATGTCCACCTTTCTTTTATTGCTGAAGTAATTTTTTTGAAACCTGTTTATAGAGTAAATCGCCTTCTATGGTGTTCATTTGAACCATGTGAATGGAACCCCTTGGAGAAGGGCAGGATTTCCACTTCTATACAATCAGATAAACAAAAAAATAGTCTTTTTTACAGTGATGAAATTCAATGTGATAAAGAACTAAGAACTAGATTTGAAGCAAAAAACCTCACATTCAGTTCTGATCTTAAACTTGCCCATGTTTTATCACATGGCTTTGGATATTAAGCCACTCAACCTCACACGTCTGAGGATATGCTCCTATCTCTACATGGATTAGCTGGTTCCAATTCACACATATATATCCTACAGGAATGCAGTGGATTCACTGATTTATACAGATTTAGCATAAAGAATATGAAGCAAATTCAAGCTAAGATGATCCTGCGTGGAGTAGGTCACTGTCACACCAGCTCCAGGACTGAGGGACTCTGCAGCCCATGCAGGTGCTGGATGGGAGAGGGGCTCGAGCCAGGGGAACTGGAACTGTTCAATTCACTAATAGATGCGGGGAAGTACCTTGGGCTATAGGAAAATGGGAAACTTGATGCCTTTCCCACAAAATAATTGACGGAAAAGAAGAAAACCCAGATCCTACAATTAACAAAAATGACTGATATTAAGTGTATTTTGATCTTATTTATGGGCACTTAGACAGATAAGGATTGGTTCCTCTCAAAAACTCCTACGGTTATTTGAAAACATTATTTTCAGGCTATCAGTTTATACTAAAGAACAGACATTTGACATGCCTCTGTTCGTCAGATATCCACAACCTATACACAGATGTCTGTTTCAAAGTTAAAAAACCAGCACATTTTTAGAAGGAAGTTTTTTTCAAGAAATACTGCTCGTTATTGATTTTTCATATTACTGTTCATTATCAACTCTTGTCTTGCTCTGTGTGTGCACTTGCCTGCCTTCTCAGTTTTCCTAGAATCACATGGCAAATGATGCCTACATTGACCTGAAATAAAGAATTAATGGTTTGAGAAGTTACTTCCCCTTAATGCAATGTCCAGTTTGGGCTGCCCTTTATTTAGTTGACGGAAGTACTTTGAAGGATGCCATGTTTTGCACGCAATTTACCCTCCTCGGGAAATTCTGATCAGAACTTCAGCTAAAGTGTCAGCAAAATCAATTTTGTACACAACTAACATGGAGCATCTTGAAATACAGTCTAACAGATGCTGATGAGGGGCATGGCTGGTTCACAGGAGCATTTGGCAGAGATGCATCCAAGCTCTTGCTCTGTTCTCAGGGTTTCTGGTCCTGGCTGATTCCTTTGTTGGCAGAGATGTCAAACATGACTCTAGACCAGTCTGGGTAAGAAGAACGCTTCAAGGATATATATATATATATATANAAACAATCAAGTTATGATGCACAGCAAACTAGGAGAAGAAGATACATAGGTTACGAAAACACAATAGCTGGCAGTATTTTCAAATGCACCAGCAGTAGATTCTTGCAGCAGCATGAACAGACTTTTTCCCAAAAATATCCTCCTGCAGCCATTCTGAAGATGAAGTACAAGGATTCCTGCCTGCACTGTGGCTCACATGCTTCCCTCTTTCATAGTCTCTTCTTTTTCACCACATGTAACATGAATTAGACTCTGGCAATTAATTTCTTTTTGTTTCTGGTGGGAGGGGAAGGGGAGGAGTAGAAGTTATGCTACTAAATGAAATATTATTTAAACCCTCTTTTATAAATCCTGCTGTATTACAATAAAAGTAAACAAGGGATCAGGAGTTTGGATACTGGTCTGGGCTGGAGTATGGCCAGGTTTTATGGTCTTTGTAGAGCCCTTGCAAAGATATTTCATAAATTGCTTGAATCTTATTTTCTCAGACGGAATTGAATAATGGCATATTTTCTTGCAGAAGATCAACTTTTTTGAACAGAGCAAATATGAAATTTTACACCAGAACCAGTCACTACAACTCTATCTCAATTTCTAATTTTTTTCTTTTATGCAAGTCCTTCAGAATATTGATATTTGAATCATACTGTCCTGCTCTGCAAGGTTTTTACCACAAAGTAAAAATAGTATCCACTTGTACTGAAGAGCAGATGGCACGTCCATTACTAGTAAAGACATCTTGCTAAACATATGGTAGAACAGGTTAACTAAAGGGTATAGTGGTTAAAGTCTTGCAGCAAACTGAGACTGTCATAAATACAACACTTTACCTAAATTTAAATTCCAAAAAAACCCTATGTGTGAGAACTGCTCACTTACAACACCTACATCTGAAAACACTTGCCCACCTATACGTGTTAAAAAAGCAGAAAGAATCTCATATGGAACCAGGACGCTGCCTCCTGTATTTGCCCTCTGTATTCCAAACAAAATGGTGCATTTGAATAGCTGCACAAAACAACAGCATCCATCCATCAAACAACACTCACAAACAACTCCACAAAAGATTTTCCAACTGACCAAAATACTGGAAATAAGAACTTAAAGCCTGGATAATTTTTCTAGGATTTAGGGTTCCCATGTAAGTAGAGGGAGCAGACATAATCTCTTACTTGGAACAAGATAAAATCAGAAATTACTCAAGCATTTAAGATATCATATAAAAATCTTAACACCTGAAAACTTCACACTTAGTTAATTTGATAATATCTATCTTTAATATACAAATGTTGCTATTTGTCTAATACTGGATTAAACACGAAGTTGCTCCACTGAGGTTAATTAAACTAAGCTGAAATAAAACATATTTAAGAGAATATTTAAGAGGAGCTGGAATACATCAAATACATCTTTGCAATGTAATAATCAGAATAACAATTATATTGTGATTGTTCTTACCAATAGCTGTAGTTAATACAAACACTTGCTCTACTTTCTTTCCATCATTGTAGAATGCCATATGCCAAGCTCCTTGATCCATATACTCGATGAAACCTGTCTCTTGCAGTGAAGTTAAGATCAGGTTCCTGGGAGCTTGCTGAGGCTCCTCTGAGTTTTTTGGTTCCTGTTTAATTAACTGTTTTCCATCCATCAGTTTTACAAAATCAAACTGAAATAATAATGAGCAAAAATTAACCACCAAGCAAATATTCATGAATCTACTCCTTCAAACATGAAAATATGTCTCCTTCAAACATGAATAAACAGTTGAAATCTTAAGAGGAATTGCGTAAGTATTCACCAATGTGGACAGCAACTGCATAACCCAGTCAATTTAGCTTCAGCTGATATATAAAAAGCATTATGGTAGGTCAGAAATCTGGCATCAAAACTGGCATAGCTGTTTGCTATGGCAGGGTAAAATCAGACTTGCTGCACTAAATACAGCAGATTCACTCCAAAAATTCCATCTCTTTAACGGGAATAATTCCAAAATTCCCAAGGTGTAGTGCCTGTGCTATGCAGTTATTCATCTCAAATGCCAAGAACAGATTAAAAACCTGTTGTTCTATACCAGATTTTTTAAATCCTTGCCCCTAAATATCAATATCAGATATCAAAACCTAAACATATTTTTTCTTTATATTTAATTTAAGTAATAGAAATAAGTATATAGTTTTTACAGGAAAGTTCTTAATACCTAACCAGGTTGATGCTGACAACTTCAACTCCTGTTAACCTCAAAGCACCACAGATTTCTATGAATTCCTGTTCAAGAAATATATATATTTCTCTAGGTTTTTTAGGCATTCTGATTTTCAGTAAAGTTCACTGTCAGCTCAGCTGAGGATCCAGCTTCAATTAAAGTCAGTGACAGCTAAAACTGCTTATTTCTAATACCAAAACTCTAGTAAAAATTTTTTGAGGTTAGAGTAGATGAGCTCCAGTGGTCCATTATAAACAATCTTTCCATGATTCCATGTATATTTATCACACTCTGTGGAGTGTGATCCAGATATAAAGAAAGATGAAAAATTTATTATCTACAGAAATGACAGCTTCATATGCCAAATACATTACGACTAAAAAAAAAAAGTTGAATGTGACCAGCAATATTACATATGACTGCTTAGCTAGGTTTTCTCTTGCAAAATCCCCAGGAGTAAGCACTCAAAAATAATTTTGATCTTAGGAACCATAGACAGCTTTTTTATTTTCTATTAACTCTTTATACAGACTGTACAATCGGTTTGTTTTAAGGTAATCATAAAAAGATTAAAGCATTTTCAAGTGAACTGGAATTTCATAGAAGATGCTGAATCTACGCAGCAGGACAGTGTGTACCTGTCCAGCCTCCCAGACAGTCACATCCCTGAGGTCACAGCTACTGCCCTGTCTGCTGTGACACTGTCCCTTCCTCTGAGAGAGCACGGTTTGAGGTATTGCTAGAGCTCAGGAAAAGAAAAGGATAACCAGACTGCGGTTACAGCCAGTCCCTTCCTCCCTCTCTTCTTTGAAAGCATGTTGTGAACACTCCCATCCACTGCTGTTTGAAAATATAAGTGTGATAGAATCAGGATCTTTTCCAATTACCTGAGTGTGAGTAGGTGGGATGTTTCTTCTGCCATAAATTCCCAGCAGAGAATCCTTCGCCAGTGAAATGTTAAATTTCAGGTACACGGGGTGATGTATGGTAATCTGGAAGCGCCAGAATAAACCAGGTGGGATGGTCTGCATAACTTGTGCTCCAATCTCTACTTCTCCTGTGTCTATGGCCCGGCCCTTCTGAAATACTAATTTTACAGAAACAAACAAAACAGTCAGTTGTGTATTTACAGTGGGTGAAGAGAGAAGGTTACAAGGTATAAACGTGCCTTAGATATATTGGAATATACAAAAATCAACTTCGAACACTGATGACTGCATTTTTTATTCAACAAGCTGGAAAACATAAACGAACATGTACAACATATTTCCAACAACAGGTGTCATGGGGTATTTCTGCCCTGGAAATCTTATAACACTTTACCGATTATGACAAGGACGAACTGCTGCTGCTGCGTAAACCGCGGTCTTTGCCCATCAACTACACAAACAAAACACATTCAACTGCGAATGCACAGAGCAAGGACAGTGGGAAATTCTTCCTCTGGCACATATTTCAGACTGCTGATGAAGGGGCATTGCATAAGCTACACAAATGGACCCCAGTGAGGACAGAAAATCCATCAAACCTGGAGCCCATCAGAGCCCCTGTCCAAAGCCTGGATTTCTATTAATCACCATTCCTAATGATTTTATCATGGTAGTGTTAATCTAGTCCTGGAGAAATACATCTGTTCTGGCTTGGTCTTTCTTCATGAAACTGTAATAGGGGCATGAAGACAGGGAAAGGCACTCTGAAGACAAAACTGGCATAATTTCATAATGTCAAACAATAAATTTGTAGACATCTACAATATGTAACTTCACACATAGGTGTGAGAGCACTGAAATAGAAAGGGAAATGGAATGCATAAGGAAATCTTCGCCAAACCAAACTGGAGCTGGCTTGCTTTGCTGGCTTATATCACCATCTTTATGTTTTTTACTGCCTGTCTGTGATCAGCATTGTGACATGCTGCAAATTCACAGACCCAATCCTGCTAACATTTGAGCTAATTCCATTGAAAGGTTTGGAAAACTCTATTGAAATTTCCAACTTTGAACTAGAGTAAGAGCAGGATAGCGTGTGGCATTAGAGGACGAGTCAAGAGAAGAGTGAATTCAGCAGCCATATCCATCTATGTTTCATTTCATTCCAGAATCAGAGTGAAAAATAACAAGGAGCAAAGTGACTGGAGCCTCATCTTTTACAATAAATGCATATAAATATCTAATCCAACATAATGTACATGAAATTTTATAAATCACCCCTGGAAATGAAAACAGCAGTAGCAAAGCTAGGGCCAGCTTTCGCTTGAGTGTGTTAATAACAAAGACCCTCAGTGGGACCTTACACAGGCTTTAACTAGTGTAGGAAGTACTTAGCATTCTTAATGAATAGAGATTTAGTTTACAAGGCAGGAGCAATTCTCAGGGTACCAGATCTTCCAGCTTTACAGCTGCTTTGTGCCACCAAACCCACAGCAAGAATGAGGAGCTAACTTATAACACCTCATCACATAAATACATCTATTTTTAGATTAGAAACTTGTAATCTAGTACCCTAAAAACACACCACTTACTTAGTTTGAGAGTTAAAATATTTCCAAACTGCTGCTTTAACAATTTTCAAGGTGAGACTACTTCTGCCCAATTTGCTTCACGGAAAAAGTCTTGAGTGTTGAGTTTTGAAAAGAGAATTAAACTTCCCCTGTTGGACAATGAAAGCCGATCCCTTCCCACCCCAAACCAAAAAAGATCCTACTTAGCTTGTGTAAATTTGAAAACCTTCTCCCCTATTTCCAATACTCTAGAGATATTAAATCTTAATGATTCTTTGCAAGCAATTACCCAAGGTTAAGTAAAACACTATGGAACTTTTTGATGATATTGACACATGGTAATTAATGATTCAGTTACAAGAGTAGAGCACTAAGTAAAAAGTCACGGATACAGTATCATTTTTGAAGTTAAAGGCATTATTGGTCAGTGTTCAAGATCTTTAACATACAGTACACACTCATTTTTTTAAGTGAGAAAGTCTGTTTCTTTGTTGAAAAGAAGAAGTATTATGTCTTTAGTCTGGGTGAATTCTCACTAGCTGATATTACCAAATTATGCTGAATATCATATTAGTGTTGCTACGTACCTTGGGAGTTTTCCCACATTTGGCTGAAAATACCTTTGCTCTAGCAACAATTTAATATAAGCTTTAAAAAAACCAGATACACTCAGATGTACATTTATCTCATCCCACGGGAAAGAAATGCATGCTGCTGTTCACAATGCTAACAGGAAAACACACATATTATCTACCCCTACTGATAGGACACAGTTGCAGAATCTCTACCTTTCAAATGCTAATTTTTCAGACAACCACAGAGCATGGAAAGGCCACTGCAGGAGCCATGTCTGAAATGCATATTTTCATATTCACTGAGCCATTCTGCTTTCTTTACAAAAAAAGAATTTAGCCTTGCTTCTGTGTTTAGTTGAACTAAGCAGGTATCTGTCTGCACAAAAAAGGCACCTGAAGACACACTCCTCACAGACTATACTTGTCTACTTTCTTGCTCTCTCTTGAAAAAGTCCAAAATAAGCTTTTAAAATTACAGTGGTGCAATACAATTCTGCTCTTGTTGTAAAAATATATATTTTTTATGACAAAGTATAATTTAATTATATTCAATTCCTTGTACAGCTCACAATCTTGCCAACTAGGGCATTCATTCTTCCCTATGCTTTCTAAGCACAGTTTCCTCAGAAGTCTTAAGCAGAAGATAGATTCCTAATCACAGGTTTCTCTTGGATTCAAGAAAGAAAAACTCTGAACAGTGTGGTGCCAATTACCTCCCCAAGAATGTACCCATATGCTTATTATTACCGATCCTGAAACAATCAATTTCCTTGTACTCCCCTGGTAAATACCAGCATCAATAGGATATCTGACTTTTTAATCACATTACTACATATTAAAATGTTAACTCATAGCCGTGGGTCAGTGTGTTATAAAGTGAGTTCTTGAAGAAATCTGACTTGCTGGTTTATAAACTTCATTTTCATTAAAAGACTAGTTAAAATATATGCTTTCAAAGTCTGGAAAAGCATTCTGTGCTGCTGCATTGAGTTGGGAAAATGTGAGGTCACAGTATCTGACAGCAGTTACTTATCCCTGTGAAATTACATTAGAGGCTTCAAGTTTACAGGCAAAGCACCAACTTTCTGTGGTATCCAGTTGTAGGGAAAGGAGTTGCCTATTTCCAAGTGGTCCTTTTCATCACTTCTAGATGGAGAATCTGTTATGAGGACTGGGAATAAAATTACTGATATATGTTAAAAGTGATGTGAAGAAAGAAAACGAGCAAAGAGTAGCCAGAGCCAGACTATGCGTGTACTAATTCCATATGATTTTTCTCGTGTTTTTCCAAGTGTGTACTCCTTCCTAGCTTAAACTCTGGATAACATGTTACCCCCAAAAGGTGAAAGGGGACAAGTGAGACAACACTGTAGGTCTATTCATGACTGACCTTTGAAATTGCTGGATATGCCCTCAATGAAATGGCTCTGCTATCACAGGACTCTGTTCTTTAGTGTTGTGGGGTAGTTGTATAGCTACACTAAAAACTGGGATTCCCAGGGGCAAGGCAGGTGGTTTGCGTTTTCACCTACTACACTGAGTCTTTATTGACTCACATATTCTTTTCTCTGTTCCCAACCATCTAATTTTTTAAGATTTTTGATGTTTTTCATGTTTTTTCTACACATCCTTCTTTGGAAGCCAAATGCATTGGAAAAGCTTTTATTAAATCTGTAATATATTGACAAAATGATTTAATGCAGTTGAGAAGAACTATTTGAGATATTTTCCATGGTGCACCAGGACAAAAATACAAAAGTGTATAAAACATTTACTGAAACTCACTACAAATCCATTCAAATATCAATCCATACAAATCCCCCATAAGGGATGAAATAATGTAAAACAACATCATTGTCTACTTACATGTATTTCTACTGTTCATTTTTCTAATATGATCTCTATCCTGTTGTGCCACACTGATTGGCAAGATTATTGATGTGCAGTGCAATCTTCCTCCTGGACGGACTGGTACAACAATGTCCCACTTTGTTGCCTATTTTCAGCCATGGATCTTACCCAGAACACGAAAAATCAGATCCCTGCTCTGCTCTAAAATTTGAAAGCTCTGGAAGTCTCCTATCATTGCAGAGCTACCAATACAATATTACTTTCCTCCTAACAACTGGAAAGATTAGGTTTCATATTCCACTCCCATTCATTTGATCTGATCTGATTTATCCACTTTTTCTGAGTACCATAAAAAGAAATGGGAAGGCCATCTGCTTTTTATGGTCAGAAAGCATTGTCACAGCGGTCGACGGGAAGCATGGGCCAGAGCTTGTGAGTAATACTGGAGCAGGTGATCTAACAACATTAAATGACAGGACTTAAGAGGAAGGAATTGCACATCTCAGACAGTTCCTTCTCTCCATTTCACACCCTGGCTGCACAGCCCACTCCTTTCCTATCCTAGCTCTGGTGCTTCAAGAGGTCTGGTGCAGCCACTTCTGTGGCAGAAGATGATTCGCATCACGGCTTTAACAAAGCCATTTTCTGCTGCCATGGAGGACTGATGTGGCCTGGTTGTGCAGGAGACAATCCCTGCAGTGGGCACAAGGACACAGGCAGCGGCAGAGGGAGGCGGGACGGCAGAGCAGGGCTGTGCCCCTGGCAGCAGGGAGCTGACAGACTGGCTCAGGCGTTTTGTGAAGCCGTGGTAGATTCCTGGGAACTGATTCACTGTGACTGGGTCAGCCGGGATGTGACAGGATGCTGTACTTTAGCTTACGCGTTCAAGAACTGGATGTCTTGAAAAGCATTAAGATTTCTACACCTCTGCACATTCTGACCTGTCAGTACAAAGGGGTTCACTTTGCCTGAGACTGACTTTGGTCTGCAAGACAGGCACAGTGTCAAGCCCTCTGCACAACAGGGAACAAGGCAAACATGGTCTCCCCTCCCTTGTCTTAAGACAGAAGCCAAACACTCTCGTCTCTTCTCTCACGGTGCTACTGAACCTTCCTTTTCTAATGGGCTGGTTGTTAATTTCAGTGAGAGTTCTGCTAAAGGAACCTATCTGGTTATGGGCTTTTCATACCTGTTTTAAAATTATACTAGAGAAGATAGAACCTGGACTCAAAATACTGTCAAAATGTAGAAAATACAGGATCTGAACAGCAGTAATGTTTAACTATTCGTCATCCATCTGGCTTCTGTCCTGGGTTACAGCGTATTCTATTACCATCCTCATGATCTGTTGAAACCAGGTGTAGCAATGTTCCTGGCCTCCTCCCTCCGGACTATCTTCTGTTAATGGGCCCAACAATGCCTTGCCGCATGACTCACAGATAACCCCCTGGACTATCTCCTGTTAATGGGCCCATCAATGCCTTACCCCGTGACTCACCATCCCATTGTGAGATGCTCCGCCCAGGGGGAAGGAGCCAAGCATTCCCACCTGGATATAATCTGGGGTTCGGAACAGCACAAGCAGCCTTTTCCACTGGATTCTCAGAGGAAGACCAGACCCTTCTACACCACCACTAGACCTTCAGGGGAAGACCAGACCTTTTCTACAGAATCACTGCTTCAACAGGACCATTACTCCAGGAGGACTGCAGCCACCATTGGACTGCTACCAACCCCCCTGACCATCAGGGGGTCAGGTTGTACTCTCACTCTGTCAGTGGGTTGTTTGTTTGTACTATTGCATTTATTTTATTTTTTCCTATTAAATTGTATTTCTAACTTAGAGTCTCTCACTAGTTTGCTTTTCAAACTAGTACACTTCTCATTTACACATACCTTTTTTTTCTGTTTTATCTGAAGCTTTTCCTCCGATTGGTGAGTAAGTAGTATCCATGGATTCTGTTCCTTTATTTCCTTTGCTAACTCCATTTTCATAGAGCTGCCCTTCCACAGGCTGTAGTTGCCAGGTTAAACCAAACAAGTGTACTGCTGCAAAAAAATGAAGACCAGTTAATTGCTGTCTAAACTACAGCACCTTCCATGAAAGAATATGAAAGAATGCTATGACCCAGTTTCTGCAAAGTCAAGTATTACTTTGTTCTGTCAGTAATAAATCAGAATTTCAAGGGGGCTAATGAGCAATTTACCATTTTACCTTAAAACTCAAGGTTTAATTAGTTTCCACACTTTCTTCTGGAGGTCAGCCAGGTCACGGTGATGAATTTCTATACCAATTAATGGCATTACTTGCAATTAAAAGGATAACAGTTGAATAAATTCAGTATTGTGTGACAGATTCCAATGCTAGATCAGTGTTGTCCCTCAGCTTTTGAATGCCAAAGATCTCAGAATTTGTTGACAAAAGTAATGACACCAACTAAAACTTCTCACCTTTCCAATCCAGTTTGAACTGAAACTGTGCCAACTGCATTCCGAAACCTTTTCATTTAGGTTAAAGATTAGCAAAAACACTGACTCCAGACTTACTCTAGAATTACACTGCAGATAAAAAGCTGGCTCTACATCTAAAATACATGTAATTATTTTACAACACAAATTAACAGGAATATAGTTGCTATTTAAATATGTACTAGGAAATCTACGAAATAATCCTTTTAGGAAGCTATAAGCTACCTTTATTGCCATACACGGGGGCTGCCTAGTCTACTTTGCCTGCAGAGTCATTCATGCTTTCTGCTTTCCTTTCTTTGTTTCTGATCTGAGGCCCTGAAGGATGGTTGGAGAAAGGCAGCAACAGAGGATCTTATCTTAGTAGAACACGATAGTACTGCAGTTAGTTAGACAATTACCTAGGTCTTACTGAGAAGGGCAAATTATTCCAAGGAAGAGGTTGCCTTAGCACTGAAGTAACTCAGCAGGGAGGACTGATGACCCACTAAAATATGGATTGAGGATGACCCCCACTGAGGAGCTGAAATTGTCACATAAAGAGCAAAGCCCAAGCAGCACCTCTTTAGCCACATGCAGTAATTTGCACTGAGCAAGATCTGCCCACAGTGAGAGCCTAAAAAGGCAATATACTTGCTCTTCCTGAACCACGTAGGAACCTCAGAGACTCCCAGGAGAAATAAGTGTGGCCTAGAATAGGTCTTGCATTAAGAAAGTGCATGGTTTTATTCTGCAGTTGTACATACTTCAAGGAAAATATCTCCATACAACCAGGAAACTTGGAGACCATTTCCCATGTGTTTGGTCACAAGTCTTCCTGGTGTGCTGAAAAGTTAAATTATAAAAATTTAACAAAATCCCAAGCCTTGAATGGATTCCTGTCAAGGGCTTGGGAAAAGTACCACAAGAATGCAAAGCTGCCAATCTACAGTCATTAATTCCAGATCCGTGCATCCCGGGTCACACAACTACAGATATATGATCCAAATCAAGCAAATGAGAGCACGACTACTGAATTAGTGAGGTGACATATTTGTGACAAATTTAGTGCATCTCAAACCACTCACTCACCATCAGATCTGGACTCTGGAGACACTGGGCAGCAAACATCCACTCCCAGAAGAGGTATTAGAAACGCACTTTTAAGCTTTCTGGTGTCAGTGGTGAGATCTCAAGCCTGGATTGCTTCATATTCTATGGTCTTGAAATCATCAAGCGACCATGATAATACTTTGAAAAAGGTCTTGCAGATCACACAGAGTTCAGGTCTGAGTTTTGAGATTCTTAACGCAAGACACATCACTGCCACATACAACAAAAAGCAGCCTTGACATCTCTAGAGTAAGTGCTCTTGCTGCTGGCTTGAGCTTCTGGACATTATTATTATTATTTAAAGAGTTATTAACAACAAAAGGGAACCCATTTCAATGGGACTGATAGCTAATGAATGTACATTTCATTTATACTACTGCAAACAATTATATCAGCACTTGAAACAGATCACTAGAAGCAAAACACAACTGAACACATCAATAATAAGCTTTTAGTGGTTATGGAACCATGAATATAATCTAGTTGCTTTCTTACACTATTCCCATTGTTGTTATTATTCATTTCCTAGGACAGCATTTGCACGTGCTGCAGAGGGTGTGTCACAAAGCCAGGGCTGAACGTGTGCTGCACCTTTTCCTTGGTGCATGTCTTTGCCACATTACACACTCTGTGCACGTTGTCATCCACCTGCACCAATTCCAATCATTTACTGGCTTTGTCTGTCTTCAGGCTGGGGAAGTGCTGTTGTTTTTATAGCTTGTGCCAAAGCTTGGCAAGCTAGCAAAACTATCTGTATCTATGTTTGACAGTCAGCTTCCTCCTAGAGAAATACCAACTGCGTTGCAGAGAGGATGGTTTCCGCCAGGCTCGGATGTCTCATCCCTGGGAGGTGACACGGGGCACCAGACTTATGCTGAACAATGGCACAACTGAGGGTTGTACAGCAAAGCACACGGCTGTGAAAATAAGATCTAAGTGAATTGATCTGAATGACTTATAGCACCGCACAAACCCAGTTACCTTGCAATCTTAAAATAATTCCAATTTTCATTACATTAATTATAGCTATTGAGAAATTAGCTTCAGATCCAGGTGTCACTCTGGGACTAACCAGACCACAAACACCAGTAAAGGCATTAATTCCTAGAGACACCTTTTTCAGAAGTTAACTACAGGGAATAATAAATGTTTATTTAGCAGACACAGAGCCCTCCCTAACCTTTTCATTTTCTGTGATACTTTTCTTTTACCTAGGGTATACAAAATTCCTACAGAGCTTTTTTCCTACAACATATGTACAGCATGTTTTAAATATACATTTATTTCACCAAATAAAATTACATAAAACTTCCACATCTCCATCTCTCAAATCTCTGTAGAAATAAGCAAGCATGTACTGAATTTCATTAAAAAGCTCAAAAGAACTTTTTTTTTGAGTTATTCTCCCTTTGATTTTTTTCTAGTGGATTTCTGGCTTTTACAAAAGAGGCACAAAAAATGCCACAATTTAAGTGTGGGCCACAATGTCATTTCCTACACCCATTTGCAAGGTTCTCAGCTGTATTTCCCATGTGTAATGCCCAGGTGTAAGATCCTACTCCAGAGAACAAATAGGAGATGATACCATCACTCTGTCCAACTTAATACTGGTCTGGGTAAAAAGGAGGGCGATTCATTTTCTGATGAATGTCTCTGACCTTTCCTCAGAGTTCAACCTTCTGAAGACCTTAACTGCAGCACCCTTGAGGGCTGTCTGCTGACTAACAGTATGAAACCCACCATTAGGACTAAGGATGCATTATATGATAAAGCTCAAGTTCACACAGAACAGCCTTTGAGGTTTGAGGACTACACTTACGTTACAGAAGAAGCAAAAGCTACTCTGGCTCTGCCTATCTGGCATTCCAAAAAATTTCTGCAATCACATACCCTGTATTTTGCAGCACCTAAAATACTTCAGTTACTAGTAGGGTGCGTAAGGTCACTGCTGAGCTGCTACAGTTTCAGGCAATACCCAAGGACCAGCAGGCAAATGGAGATGAAACAGCTTGTTAGCTTGCACGAGTGCAAAATTCACACTTTTTTTAGGAGGAGCTGTGGTGAGTCAGCAGGAGCATCAGCCCCTAACTTCCATCAGCTGGCCTAACCAAACCTCTCCTCTGACAGCTGAGTGCAGTATTCTCCCTGCTGGTAGGAACTGCACTCATCTGAAAAGGTATTTTTTCTTGGCTTGCTTCAACATCCAGTATAATCCTGCGTCCATAATTACATTACTACTTTGCTCTGTGCAGTCTATAAGTTGCACACTGCCATGAGCAGAGTTGTACATTGCTTTCACTGAGGGGATCTGGAGGCAAAATTGATCTGAAGGCAAAATTTGACCCTCTTTACATAATGTTGGGGGATAGGGCTTACATGATGGATACTACCATACCTATATTTAATTTCTATTTTGTTAGACACCCCTTTTTAATTCAAAGTTTCTGATAAAATTCTAACACAAAAGTTGACACAGATTTTTCTTTTTTTTTTAACATGCATTATGGATGTTATGGCAGAAGCTAAATTTGGAGGAGTCTAGTCAGTGGATTTGAAGAGACTGGAGGATGCCACAGGATTATGGTGAACCTAAATTTCTTCCTCGCCACCCTGCCCTGGCCAGGCCGCACAGTGGAGCTGTGCAGGGTGGTTTTAAATGACCTCTCCAGTACAGAAAATCCTAGTCACGGTACAGAGCTTTTCTTAGCTGATTTATTATGCTTCTTAGGTAAAAAATAATTATCAGGTATAAAACAGATCTCTTGCAGAAAAAGAAATATTTAAGGCCTACATCATCTACCCTTTCCGTAAATTTCTTTCATGTAATCTCTCAGCAAAGAGATGAAAAGTGAGTGTAACTTTATGCTGTCTAAGGGATTTTCCCTACTTAGAGGCAGGTTTTTGTTGCTTCACGTTACTGCTGTAAGTGAAACCAGTAGGGCCATGTTCAGAACAAAAGCTTGGGTCTTTACCTCTGAAGTAGCTGACCAGATCACTTCTTTTGTTCAACATTTAAACAAAACAAATTGACAGTTCCAACCTGACTACCTCATCCCCACAATGCTACAGCATACTCAAGTAAATATCCACAAAGATACAAGTAATTTTTTCAGAACTCGCTTTGTAAACTGGATTAACTCGCCATCTGCTAGGAAGCCAATGATCTAATTTAATTTATTCTTATCTACCTTCTGTGTAAGCACAACTTGTCAACTCTGGTGCTACATGTTTGGCAGAACATGAATAAGAGCCTTGGCTCCAGTGCAAAAGAGACACTCAGAAGAGATGTTAAAGAAGTCCTGTGCAATAAGTACTTACTACCTGCAAGATGAACTTCAAAGGACAAAAATCCTGCAAATGTGAAGTCTCTCCAAATTGATGACCTCCATTAAAGGCTTGTGTTTAGCTTTCTCTGCTGTTTTACAGAATCTCAGTACATCATCCCCCTGAAGCCCAGACTTCAGAAGAGCTGTAATAGAATATATATCAGCAGCTGACTACTCTTTCTGCACCTGCTCTAAGTGACAGAAAATTATTTGTTTCTGTAACTGCCAGCAGGTTCTGCTTAGAAAACTGGATTTCACTGTGGCATGAAGCCACAGATGCGTCAGTGTCTCAGTTCCAGTAAAGGTGAATTAATGAGAAAAATACCTGGACACTAGTAAGAACCAGAATCAAAGTCCTGATCCTGACCTTTAGAAGAAGTGATCTTCTGTAAGCTCATTTTACAAATAAAATACTATTTCATTCTGCTGTAGACAGATTTCAGAATTTGAGACTGTTAATATTTGATTCAGTCTTCAGAATATTTTTTAAAATCCATATTAAAGCGGTAAGTTATTTTGACCATCTAAGGCATTTAATGAAATAAGGGCTTCTTCCATATATGTTATAGCCTTAACTCTCAGTACTCTCCTCTTTCTCAAGAAGTTTCTTTATACCTAACATATTTTCATACCTGAAAATACAAATGTACCCCTCTCTCCTGCAATCCTCCTACAGGGATGATGGTTTCATTTTTCATTACTGAGTCATATTTTAGACTTAGGAACAAACAAAACCTAGTCTTGGGCGACAGTAAACGTGTCTCCTCTGAGTACTTCGAGATTTGTGACAAAATCAAACTCCTCAGTGAGACCCAGGATCCAAGAGAGCAGACACCGCAATTCCCAGCTGAGAGACCTTAATGTATCTGTCTCAGTGAGAGTTCTCCCAGTAAGGTATTCAATGGCATTTCGGGGTTATGCATCTGTATCACAACATTTGCATAACCCTGAAACACCTAGCACTGTTTACTGTACCATTATATTCTTCAGTGTACAGCAGTATATTTTCCCCTTGAGCATTCTCTGCATAATTCCTATTTTTGCTACTGTTATACACTGCCTAAAGCGATGCAACCAATGTTATAAATCTATGCACTAAGATACATATGTTCTTAAAATTTGGCCCGGCCTTTCCCAACGTTGAAACCATCACTCCTCTCCCTTGTACACACAGTGAGAAATGGCAGGTCACAGTGTCAGTCAGCACAGAGGCTTTAATTTCCTTACCCTCCACGCGAATATAATTTAAGACCCAACACCCATCTCCAGTGCATACTCATAAATAGTGATAATATCATGAAGGATAGCGACGACTTCATACTCATACTTGAGAATTTATTTGTATATAAAATAGTCATTTCGTAGTCAGGGATGGTTAAATCCAAGAACATTAGATGCAATTTTCAGAGGCACTGAACATTTGTATCACCTGCTGAAATCAATACGAGCAGTAGGAGTTCAGCACCTTTGATCAATAGGACCAGTGATTTGCAAGTCCAAATCAGCTGCTGATAAAATGGTAAGGTATCATGGAACAAAAATCCTACTCATTAATGGACTAAAAATAACTACTAAATGGGCAGCCATATCACCCATTGTACTGGGCTTAAAGGAAATGATGTGGTGTTGGAAAAAAACAGAAGAAATCCTATATTTCTTATTCTATCTCTTGTATTTTCCTAATTCACTCTTAAATTTTTTGGCAAGAGTCTCAGGAACTGCTGGTGGAGCTGCTGTAGCTCCCCATGCATTGGTGAGAGGCACCAACATCACCTCCCTGAGGTGTGTTCCAACCGCTCACCCACCTCACTACCCACTTTGTGGGCAAATTCAGCAACTGTGCCCCAGATTTACATTTCTCAACACACAGGAAAACAGAAAATGAAAGTAGGGCTTTTTTCCATAGAAAATAATTCAACACATTTACAATTACATCTCCAACAGTTTGAAGACCAAACATGCACTTTATGAAATAAGGTTTTTTTGGAGTAACTACTATGACTTTAGAACCTTTCACAGAAATTACTCCCATTGAAGTGAAAATATGTGTTTTACTTGATAAACTAAAGATTTTCAATAAATCTGCTGTTACACAACCATCAACAGTGTTCTATAATTTCCTTACTGTCCATATAATAGTCAAATTTATTTTAGAAAGGCCAAATAGTAAACACAGTGATTATAGGCCAAAAGAGGATTAATGGAGAAACAGTATTTTTTTTTAACTGAGTAGTAGTTCAAAGGAGAGAAAATACAGAAGAGTTACATGTTCTTATGTAAATAACTTTGCTACTGAGTCTCACTGATAAGAGGGAAAGGCTGAAAAATAAAAGAACAAAACCATTTTGCTATTTTATCTTTTGATTGAAAAGAAATCAGCTTAGAGCACTCTGGCACAGGTGTCAGTTCATTACAAATATAAGAGCCACGTGTAAATTTTTATCTGGAATAAGCTTCGTGTCTCTAAGACTTTGGAGATATTCTGACTTGAGGCTGAGATTTGAGCCTCTTTTTAAAAGTGATGTGTAGCTCAAGCATTTAATGGCAGTGAAAAATACTTGAAAAAAAACATTTAAGTTCTTAGATTAGGAGAAGAAAAAGCTTGATATTAAATTTTGATCAACATTCATTTGGCCTGAAATTGTAGCTCATGGTAAGTTAATGCAGTCTATGAAATGCAATGATGAAAACAATTTTGCCTTAAAAAAGTCTCCCTTATTCTTCCAGTAAAAACTGCTGAGCCGATCACAGGTTAAGCTTGGTCCTGAAATTAAAATGAGTTTTGTTTTACAATTTGGGCCCAAGCCTGTAGTGATTGCTCAGACACAACTTCCTCTGACTTGAAGAAAACCCGATGGAGTGAGGGATCTGAATCATGGTGAGCAAAGAGAAAACACTTGTGGGAGTGAATTTTAACTTCAGAGTGTTACAAACGGTCTGAGTTTCTATATTCAACTACTCGTTTAAAACATGCACATTTAGACTTCCGATGTGAAAAGATATGCAAATATGCAAGCCTACAGAGCCAGTGAACTTCGAAAACAGATTATATGCTATGATTTAAACCTAGCAAAAGGGAAAGAACTAAGGTATCTGAGTCATAAGAAGAGACCATAAACTTATTTAAATATTTAGCCAACCAGAGATGGGCAGCAGGAATATTCACTGGGAATAAGCTAATTAATACTACCTGAATCTGCAGGAAAGCTTATGCAACAGAAAAGTTTCTGGGGAAAATAAGAGCAAATAATGGCATCCTGAAAAGTTTTCTGAATTTTAACTCCTGGTTCAAAAATTAGTATTTTTTCCATAGAAAACATAAATAGAAATAATAATTTATAAAATGCAAGGACTTCTCCATTTTACCTGCTTCTGCCTAACTAGAGAAAACATGCTACATTTGTTACCCAGATATGACAAACAGACACATCTACAGGAGAGTCACACAGAGCTTTTTAATTCAGGGTTACAAGGAGTGCTTCCAGCCTTCTCAGGCTGATGACATATAGCAGTATATCCCTAGAAAGTTACAGAAATCTCAGTGGCAGACTGAAATCTAAACAGGGATGAAAGAGGCAGTGCTTCATCCAGATAAAATCTAAACAGTGTGGGTGGGATAATATGTGTAGCAAACAGATGAGGCTGCAAAAATGATACAGCCCATCCTAACCGAGGGCATATGCTCACCAGCTGTTACGTAAATCTACAATTAATGGAGCTTACGAGATCCTCAGGTGCTTTCAAATCATCACGCACCAGAAATGCTCAAATCTGCTTTCCCATATGCATTAGGTGAGGATGTTAGGAAAAAATCCCTCCTGATAAGCATCTTGCTGACAATAACCAAAACTTTGTCACTATGGGACCAAAAAAAACCTCAGTGGGAAACAAGAAATTATTGAAATTTTAATTTTCACTATAGACACGTTTATTCAGAAAGTATAGAAAATCAGTGGCCATTTATCAGTTTGGAGGTATCTGTACTTGTATCTCTGTCAAGTTTTACCAAGTATGAACTGCACTCTTTCAGGCAAACCTGGAATTATTCCCACTCAAGCTAGAGGATATTAGGTATACTCTGGCTCCTGCCACCTGTGAACTGCCATCTAAAACAACAGTCTAAGTGTGTGTGTGAGACAGCAAAAACAAATTAGATTTCCCTATGTTTACAAAACGTTACACAGTCACGTTCTTAAATTCTACACACAGAATGTTCTTTAATATTTTCAATTCAGAGTGAAGACCCAATGCAATAATTAAAGTTCAGGCTAAATGTTATGTACGAAATCACACAGAATTGCTCTCCTATGCATGATTGTAACCACATTGACTTCAAGCCACCTCCAAGATCCCTGTCCTCCAAAAAAAAAAAACAACCAACCCCAAACCTGGGGAAGACCTTCCTAGCTACTCTGATAAACCTGTCCAACATACTTTGCTAACAAAATCACAAAGTTGATACTGTGTAACCTATTTTTTAAACATAAATTCAATAAAGGGATAACAAAATCTATGTTCGACAACATGGTGTAATACTACTTTTAGAGCTAGCTGTCGTTCTAGCAAATGATAAAACAATTAGGAGGAAAACCGTGTAAGATTTAAATGGTGATGAGACTGAAGAAAATAACTAAGGGTAGCAAGGCTAAACACAATTAAACATTACCAATCTTTCCAAATAATTCTTTAAGAGCAACAATGCTATAAGGTATAATATGAAAATCAAATGTTTAAGAAAATATCACAGCAATTAAAATCAGAAGGAGTCCTCTGCTAGTATAAACATGTAATCTTGAATATTTCTTTCTCTGTTAGGCAGCATCAAGGTTAACAGAGTAGAAAGTTAATGAGAATTCCATGTTCAACATTTAGCCAATGCAGTGTTTTGTTCGCCAGGATTTACAAAGCACCAATAGCAAATATTATTTGTAAAACATGATTTATGTTAGTGCAAAGCAAGCAAGACAAGAGGAGGTAAAAGAATAACTCAGCAGAGGAAAGGAAGCAAGGCTTACCGATGACATAGGCGAGCAACAGTGCCAGGGTCACTGTGATAGCAGTGGCACTCAGAGCTGTGCACTTCCAGTTGCAACACCTGTAAGGTTTGTTAAAAGTAAAGGCGGGTCTGGAAAAGGTACTTCTAGGAAGAGGCCTAGGAGGTGGAGAGTAAACAGTATTGGATGTTAAGGGATAGTTCTGACTGGCTGCGCTGAAGATAGCTGAAGACCCAGATCCATGTTTAAACAGGAAATGCCTACAAAGAGAAGACAAAGAATGCTGTAAAAACCACTCTGTGATGTAAAAACCAAAATGAACTTTATAAGCACTGTATAGTAAATACTGCACATAGCCACAGAAAATATCAAAGACAGGAAAACGTGTATTTGAATACCCTCTACAAGTTTTTTAACCACACCACAAGATGTCCAGCAATGTTTTAGTGAAACAACATAACATAAATAAATTCTAAACTATTTTCCCCATGTTTCAGAGTAATGCTGAGGGAAGGTTGTTTCTCAGTAGAGTACTGGGATCCTCCAAGATGAGCAGCCCCCTGTGTGCCTTTACACAGGTGTGACCGAGACATGGGAACTGTTGCCAGCAGTACCTCCTCCATCCACACCTAACTGCACCCACCTCCATCCACACCTAACTGTACCCACCACACCTAACTAATACCCAAAAAATGCTAAAGCCAGTGCCACTGTGAACACTTATTTTTTACCATGGAATATAGGAAATAAAAAGAAAAAGTGACTACTTAGTAACCTAATCTACAAGGACAATCCATTCTGAAGAACTGTAGTTACTATATAGGTGAGCACAATTTCTTTACTGTTCTTAATTGAGCTATTTTGAGAGAAGTTTTTCTTCAAATGCTTTTGCCTACTGCGGTGCTTCTCAAACATACTAAGAAAGAATTCATTTGGAGACCTATTTCAGCATACTTTGCAGGACTGATTGCCTTGAAGAAAAAATAGCAAAGACTTACATTAGCACAAAAAATAAGGTATAAAAATGTGCCTTGCAGAACAGGCTCTGGTGCAGAAGTGTAGAGTGGTTTTTCATAGGAGGAAGGATGGTTTTTCAGGACTGGCAAGAGGTCTCCAAGAGAATTTAGGAAAGGTTATTTAATGTTAAACCATAACTTATTGTGATATGTGCTCAAAAATTGTGGCAAAAGGGGCTAGTTCAGGGCTGACCATACCAACCATAGATTCTTTTGGAAACACCAGCTTTCCTTGGTCCTTCTTTCTGTTGTTTTATCTGAGCAAGCTTCCTCAGTGCCCTCTTTTCTGACAGGTGCACCTCTCAAACTCATGCCACAGCATGCACCCAAAGGAGTTTAGAGCATCTTCATGATCCTCTGGCTCAAACCATGAGGTCTGAGCTGAGAAAGCAAGTGACATGGTCCAGAATCTTCCCAATGGCAAATGTGCCTTTACACCTTCAGCAATGCACGAGACGAGTTTTTGAATGCATATATGGATCAATCAATCCATGCTGGGAGAATTTCTTTGATGAATACACAGAGGGATGTACGCAGGATCAAACACTGAAGAGTATGAAGCATTGTTATACTGTGACATTTGCCGTTAAGAATATTGTAAATACATGTTCCTGAAATGGTAATTGCTAAAATGGTGTAATGAGTACGGTATTATGTATTTCCATGACAAGATTTTAAAAGAAAGGTTAGGGTATTCAAAACGCCAGATTATAGAAAATAAAAAGGTATTACAGAGCAGTTTTATCTTTTAAAGAGCCCTTTAGTTACATAAAAAAGAAAGCAAATGAGAATACAGGTTAGCTTGCACTGCAGTTTACAGGCCCTGTGTATCAGGAGTCTTATGACTAAACCACAAGAATGAAATTTGAGTATTAGTTACTTCTGCTTCATGATTATTACTCAAATGAACTGCACTTGGACAAAACTGGACATCTGACCCTGACTGAGTACAGCATCCTGGCAGTACATCAGATAACACATTCTAGTTTTCCTTCCCACTGACTTCCACAGCTGTAGCTACACACATTAGAAAGATGGCATTGCTCTCCACATTGTAATGTTACCTCTAACTATTTTAGTTCAAAAATTATAAACTCATATACAGTAAAATAATAAATTCAAATGAAGTAATATAACTGTTTACAGAACTATATAAACCTGCTTCCTTCCTATCAGGCCATGAGAGCACAGCTGGTTATTCTGGATTCAATGCTTTGTTGTCACACATGAAAACTTTAGCAAGTGTGTGAAGTTTTACTTCTCAGTCAGCAGTTAACAAGATACACAGTCGCTTAGACTTTTGGTAGGAAAAAATGTCATGCCAAAATTCCTATTGATATTCAAGGAAATAGAAGCAGAATCACTATATAAAATAAGACATGTTCTTAGATATAAGCATATACATACGAGAAGTATGTGTGCATATATACATACACACAAACATATAAATACAAGTATTACAAATATAAAAAGTCAATTGTTTTTTACATGGTTTACATGTTCAAGACACAATGACAAAAATCTACTTAACTGGTAATTTCTCATTTAAATCTTTTGGAACTTACAGCAAAAAAGTCTGATATTGGCAGTATTGATTGTCCTTTATGGTGCATAGCTCAAAGGTATCAGAGGTAAAGGGAAGGAAATGCTGGACAGAAAACTGTTATTTTTAAGGCTTGAACAACCTGCAATCAATAGCCAGGAATAATTTCATACTCTTGCATAGGAATTTATGACAGGGGCTTGATGATAAAATGCTACTGTGCAGAGGTGCTTCTCTATTAGCAGAAGACTGCACAGAACCTGGATCCAGCTCACTCTCGTTTGGACAGATGACTCCATTCACACAGAGGAGAATTTACATTGCTCTAATTTGTAATAAAACTGAGATTTTGAAGCAATGGTACACTGAAACTGAGCTACCAGCGACATAATGTTGAGAAAATGTTTAAAAAACCCAATTGTTTCCAGCTTCCATTTTTGGGAGAGTATATTGAGTACCCAAAGACATTTCTATAGAATTTGAAAAACACTGGTGGCACAAAGACAAATTTCCAAAGCCAGACTGTGACTATGTTCTCATAAACTCAGACAACTCCTCATCTGTCTGAGCACACCACGGTTCCCAAAGGATGTCAGGACATGCTAAACTGTTGCTATCAATTCTAAAAAATCAGGCTTCTCTTTCTAAAGAGCAAAATAATAAAACCTGCAGTTCAAAAGTTTAGATGTGACTGCAGCCTGATGTGTGCTTTAATATTTGATCTAAGAGAAAAGAAGCTAAGGCCTGAGGTTTTTTTTCGGTAAACTGGGAACATAAGAAAAATCAGAGCATTTATAAGTATAATTGGTAACACCACTCCTTCCAAGTGGAGAAAAACTAAATGTTCACAAAAACATCAAAAACATCCATAAAAGAAGATGATAATATTCTCTTAAAAAGAGAAATATAGGACATAATCTGTAAGGCATTTGTTGGTGAAATAAAAGTCACTTAATATTACTACAATGATAACTCCAATACATAAATAAATATTAAAGGCTCAGTAATAACTTCACATATAGAAGAGGCAGTTGGAAAGCATTGCCTCTTTGAGGTAACCACAATGTCTGTTTGGCTGTTCATCCATCTGTTCATCTCTATAAATGTAAAAATTTTGAACTTTGAATCCTCTCAAGAGAAGTTAAATGAAGAAAAAGATCCTACCAGGACCAAAGCCCTCCACACCAGCAATGGAAGCAGCGAAAGCCCCAGTGAGGTTCCTTTGCTACACTGAGCTCTTTGCCCTCTCCACCCACCCCTGCCCAGCACAGCACACACCGGGGAGTGAAGTGGAACCACACAGCGGCTGACCTGGAGCCACATCTCCACCTGCCACTGACATGCCCCATAAAGAGGAAAGGAAGGGGCTTATTGGGAAGTTCAGCTGACACAAGGCATGAAATTAGACCTGTTAGTCCTGCTGATGGCAGAACCACTTTTATGCTGAGGAGAAGCAGTTTCCCGTGACTCATCCAGGTGCTCTTGTTTAATCTTAGGAGGAATCGCAGATAACTCCAAGAGCACAGTTCATACAAATGATGAATAGCTAGAAGAAAGTTAGAGAAAAGTTCACTTCTTTACACGCCTCTCCATCAGGATATTTCATTATGTACTTTTGGCTTCTTATCTGGAACCGCAGTTTAAGTCTTATAAAAGCTTGAAGCAACATCCCAACTGAATTCATGTGGCAATAACATAATACTATTACAGAAACCAGATTAACCCCACACAGAATTCTGTAATTAAATTCGGAGAAAATATTTTTATATCCTGATATTGTAGAAATGCCCCTCAACTTTGTCAAGGGCTTGGTATCACTTCTGTAACTTTCTAAGCATTAACTCTGTGCCAAGCATCTGTAAGCCCAGACCTTCATTTGTTCCTATAACATGCTTTCCTTCCATTTCCATTAAAAATCATGAGTTTGTAAGAAGAAAAAATGAAGAACAAAAGCAGACTTGAAAGGAAGCCAACAGCTAAGTTAGAAACACAAATCTTGCTATACTTTGGCCAAAAAATTAGTCTGCATTTCTCCTGGATAAACCAAGTGGGAATACATTTGTACCTGTATATGTTTCACATTCAGGAAAAAGTTACCTAAAGCATTACAAATTGCTGCAAAGCTATGTGATAGAAAAACTAAGACTTCAGTTCAATCATTTAAGTTGCCCAATTGCTTTTCAACTGCATTTTATAGCTGCACATAATGTATGTAATTGTATATGTATACCAATATTTAATTGAAGTAATTCTTTTAGATGTCAACAGAAGTGCAAAGGAACTTTTTAAGAGGCATAGCAGATGAAACATAAGAAGGATTCTGTTTTATGGCACAGTCAGAAAATATATAGAGATGTCAGCCAAAAGGGATTTGCAACTGATACGGTTGCCCATTTACCTTGGCAAACACTGACAAGAAGACATTGGGACCTGCCCATATTAAGTCACTTAATATCTCCTGTGACAGTAGTGAGAAGCAGAAATTTGCTCTCTCCTGCTTTTCTATCCATTCTACTCTGTACTCAAAGTGGGAGGGGAAAGAAGAGGACACTTCTAAACTTACATACTAATCAGAATATTTTTTTTTATAAATCTCCCATATGGCTCTCAACAAAATATTTAGTATAAAAATAAGACAGCTATTATATATATATAAAAACCAAGACACTCACTTGATCACAAAGGTATGCACACTATACCCTCATCTTGAAAACCAACCCAGGAAAACTATATCTGAATGTAAGACGTGACTTGTAATTATAGATAGAACTGACCTATAATTTTATAGCCTTTGTTTCACCTTTTTGTATACAAGAACTATGGGAACAAGGATGGTCAAGGGTGAAGAAAGGGAGAAATGGCCATGAAAACTACTTATCTAATTTATTTTATAATTCTATTTTTACATGTATAATTGAAATAATATAAAAAATCCACCCCCCCCGAGATTTGTCTTTGGGAACAGAACCACTTTGTTAAAATTTCCTCTTTGAGCTGGACTTGCTGTTTGAATCATTCACATAGAATTGCTTCCCTTTATTCACTGATGTTTTCTTTGCATAGCATCTGAAAACTGAGCACTGTGATTCTGGATGTAAAAGGAATCTGTATCCTTTGCTTTTTGCTTCAGTACTGAACAAGTGATGCGATGCTGACTCACTTGTCTGTTGTTGCTGTAGGCAAGCTAAGCCTGTTAACCAGGTGACTAAACTTTCAAGCTAACCAGGTGACTAAACTTTCAAGTCTCTGGCAGAAATCTGGGACAATAATTGTATAAATATAAGACGGTTCCAAAATCAATCAAGAACGGCTTCTATAATGAAACCGTTGTCCAAAATACAACTGCTTTCTAGTTTCATTGGCTATTTAATGAAAAAAAAAAGATAAAACAAAAATTACTACACTGAGGACAAAATTACCCTTGCATATACCAGTATGGGCTTTGTTACTCTGATACATGGTGACATCTCTACATTAATTTAGTAATTTTCAAAAGTGCTTTTCTGTGGCTTAGAACTTAGCTGCAGCACTCCAGCTCAAACAACAGCTGAGTAAAACTGAACCAATGGACACAGAAATTTGTGATGCAAGGAAGGAATAAGCTCATGGCTTGCTCTATTTTTTTTTCAACAAATTTTAAGATTATTTTGTGGAAAATATGAAAAATAGCAGTTACAATAATATTTATGTAAGTCATATAAAGTAAATAATATTTGCAGAGTACTTTGAAACCATGAATTAAGAAGGATAAAAATCCCAATATTGTAATTTTATTGCCTATATTCTGTGGTTGGAAGCATGACTTAAAGAAAGGAATGAGAAACTGAAGTAGTTGCCCCTCAGTTCTCTTTGCCGTTGATTTCCTCCTATGAATATTCATACATATTCTGATTGACTTTTATTACCAGCATTTCAGTCTACTTCCAAGTACCTACATGCATATGGTCTAATCCAAGCTGTACAGCTATTGTGACAAATAAGACAAAGTTTATTTGATAAGAGATGTATCACACTAGTATTTAGTCTTCGAAACCAGCTTTCCTAGAAATAGCTATCCAGAAAATAGAGAATTTCTGGGCAGTAACATAACACAAAAATATCTGATTTTTTTGGAAATGAAAAGGTAGAACTGTTTTCATGTCTCTGACCCCTTCTCTAGGTACAGCCTAGACCCTTTCTATCAACCCGTATCTATTGTTCTCTTTCAAAATTTAGATTCAGTCTGTTTCTGGCTTTGTAAATGGAAACACTATTTCATAGAAAGCTAAAAGGCTGCTTGCTCATTGGTGGCCATAAAATCACAACATAGCTTTACTTTTAGTTATAACTTTATATACCATCACATTATTCAAAATAATGAACAAGGAGTATCTGCAGTGTGATTGTTCAAGTTACTATATTTAGCCTCCATAAAAAACCCTTACACAAATACTATCCCCCTATTCCAGGGAAGCCCACACTAGAGCTTCTCACAAAGAAAAAATACAATAGACTGTATGAACAACTTAAATTGCCTTATTGTCCATAGTGACTAGATCTCAAACTACTTAAAAGCAGGACCCTCAAATGCCATTGTTGCTGACATTAAAGTTGTACTTAATTGTAGCTGACAAATATTTTTATTTTTATTTCCATAAAAGACGCCTTCATTTCGCATTACTAAATTTAAGGTCATATTTACAGCTTTTATTTTAAGTTCATGGTCATATTTACAGTCTTCAATTTATCTTTTGGAATTCAGAAGACTGAAATATTTTCAGATCTTTTCTGCTGTGCAGTGAAAACACATGGGACTCAGTGAATTTAAAACCCTTGCCATGTGTCTGTTTTTAAGATGGTCAGCCTCTATATATGTTGATTTATTGTTTAATTAGGTAGAAAATGAGAAAATACAAGAGAAATGTCATAATAGCAAATACTGGCCAACGTAATTTGAAGGAAAGATCATAAAGGAAGCCCTCCGCTGCATTTATTCTTGGAACAGCCCCAAATCCGGTCATTTAACTCGGGAGTAGGCTCCATTCGCAAACAAGTTCCCGGTGAATTGCATTGCTCAAGTAGAAATTGTCTCCCTGTTTGGTGGCTTACGATCATTAACACCTGTCTGCCTTGGGAGCTGTAAAAGCTGCTCTGTTTGCTATGGAAACACTGAACTGGGAAAAAAATCAAGGCACAAAAGTGCTTTCTGTGTCTCTGCACTGGAGGCAAAATTCACAAGATCCACAAGATGCTCAAAATGAAGAGACCACGGAGAAAGATCAAACCTTCCAAGATCTCACACTGAACTGTGTATTTCTAGATGTATTTTTATTTAATTATTTTTTGCTTTTAGAATCACTACAGCTTACACAGAAAGGGACTATGTACAGGTGTCTGTGGTTTGAAAGGCTATCCATGTACTTCCTGAAGAGAAACAAATAATTATGAGGTTGATTTAAAAAGAACAAAGCTAAACTATAGTACAGAATAAATCTCTTGCTTGTCAAGATCTCCCCTATACCAAACAGAAATACAACCATGATATTTTCAGGAAAACAAATACAGCTAATCTATACCTATACACCTTAAATAACTATGTAACACAGAAAGGAATGATTCCATCTATACGATGATTCACATACACTTCTCGAACTACAAAATTCTCAAAGTTTTCAAGTGTTTAGAGACATAATCAAACTTTAGGGCTCTGAAATATAGCTGAATTGTAACAGAAAATAATAACTTACTTGAACCCCAAATACTCCTCTTATTATTCTAGTACTTCAAAGTTTTATATAAATTAATGATAATTGAATCTCAGGTTTATGGTCTGGTACCTCACTGTCCCCTAGAGGAGCTATTACCATGGTGATAAGATTGCTTAAATTAAGCTGTCTTTTTCCACAGGACTTGGCTCATTGCCAGTGCAGTGAAGGGAGATTTCAGTCCATTCAGCACAGCATTAACCTTACTGCCAACACTGCTAAATGGGCTAGAGGAACCAGGATGAAATTTGATTTAAAAAAGAAAGGAACAAGCAAATATCTTGAATACTGATGCACAAAACAGGACTAAAACCCCCACTTTGAAACAAAATCAAAATTAGCTAAATTTTGAGATTTAGACAGAAAACTTAAAAATTCTAATGCTTTGGTAATCTAAGTCAAAACTTAACTCAGAATAAGTGTGACCAGTGGTTTACCATGAGGGAACTGTAACAGACTCTAAGGAGGGTAAGAAAAATTTCAGGTAAAAATCCCTACTTAACATCTAGATTTTACTTCATATTTGGGGATTTGACTGAGGTGGGAAAATAAATAGCAAACAGCAGAAAAAACCCCAAAGCAAGATATCGAAACAAATACTGAGTTAACTAGCAGGGCATGGAGAAAATGAAAAACATTCCTTTGAGTTATCAGGTTTAATACTTACTCCATAAAAAGTAGTAAGCTATGTTCAGATGGGGCTGTCAGAGATAATGACAATGTATTACACTGTAAATCACAAGATATAAAGTATTAGAGCAAAGTATCTATGAAGCCTGAAAAAACAATTATTTTAGTGGAAAGGAAGGGAATAGGCAATAGGTTGCAAGTACTTTATTCTGGGGGAGAGGGAAAAAATCAATTTATGTAAGAGCCCAATAACATTATCCTAAAAAAAGAGAATCAATGTTTCCCATGCTTTTATGCCGTGTGAGAGATCCTTGCGGTCTTTTTCTGGCAATGCTTAAAAATTATTTCTCTGTGTGACAATGAAATTAGTGCATGTTCATAAGTAATTTTAATAATGGCATTGTTTATTTTTCCAAACTGTGTGTGCATGCATAGATGGAGTCTGCATTTGCATCTCTGGGCACATTACAGTGCTGAAGGCTACAGCACAGTCACCAGTTTGAGCTGCTACACCTTCTATAGGTACAGCTCTTCTCCAATTCCTTCAGCAGCAGGTGTTCGATAATATGTCCTCTGGAGTTTAAAAGCTGTTCTTAATTCTTGTTTTTATTTGGGTTGCTTATAATCAGAATAACTGCCAGAGTTAGAGAACTGGCCTTGGCAACGACATGCAGACAGACTCTTAATTTTAGCTTTGACAAAAGCTGGTGTGAACTCGAACGAGCAATTTCATCTTTCCAAGTCAGTCTCATCATTAAACAGTTGCATTAGTAAGGTAGGTCCTGACAAAACTGCTTTGCAGATCAGTGCATGTAACACCTCAAAATTTCTGATTTGCCCTCTTCTATAAAAATATAACCAGGTTTTACTGTAAAAGAAAATTTTCAAACACATACACCACGGTACATCTTTACTGCAGCCCTTTGCCATCCAATCTAGGGTTTCAAATTCTAATTATGTAAGTGTACATGTTTAATCTGAGTACTGCAAACATTTTCAGAACTAGAGAATTTTCTTTTACATAAATATGACACATTATCATTATGAGCAGACTTATAAACTTGTTTCATTTCTGTCTGTCCAGAGTGAATAGGTTTTACAGTCACATGATTAGTTCTAGGAAATCTTTTCCTGTCTGAAAATTCTCTAATATTCCCTGGCAGTAGATAAAACATCAAACACATGTTTTGTTTATGGATTAACAGGAGATATGGTTAGAAGAAGTGTGTATTCTGATTTTTGCCTAGTTGTTACAGTAGGGAATACATTACTGTCTAAATCTTCTTTTTGATTGCAAATGTTCCAAATGTAACAAAAAATAATCTGCTTACACATATTAGGTATGTAGATATTAGCAAGATTGCTATCATTAAAGATTTGGCACAGAAACATATCTTTGAATGTTTCCCTTTATTTTGTAGGATTATTTTTAACGGGCAGCTAAATATTAATGGAGAAGGAAAGCAAGGGAATCCAGATATTAGGCCAAAGTGCCAGTTCAATTCTAGCAGAATCATTCCCTGGTAAAGGAAGGTAAAACAAGCTGCAAGCCCTTCATTTTCTCTAAGGCTGTACTGTGCACTATAGACTTCTGGGAAGTGGTGATCACAAATGTTTTTTATTACAGTGTTCCCCTGCTACAGCACTTGTCTGCACACAAACTGCAGATATATCCTGGCAAACAGACTCACAGATTTTCCTTTTGGGTTATCCAGCCTTTCAGCCAGCTTCATGAGAGGCTGCTGGGAGCGACCAGTGGGGACATGAAATCAGCTGAAACAACCACTGAAGGGTCAGAATGTGGAAAATTCCCAGACTTTGTGAATGACTAATGTGTAGCCCATAGGATGTTTTCCAGTCTGAATTCCTAATTCACGGCACAGGCCTTTATATAATTATAGATACAGCTATATATTTCTGTATTTGTCCTTTATGAGAAGCTTCAAATTTGCAAAAAATACTAAGAAACCAGAAAAATTAAACTGAACTTGAAAGAAAAGTAAACTGCAAAGTATTTTCCCCCAATGAAGTCTGATGGAAATGTAGTGAACGGGGATGCAGAGAGGCTTAAAAAGATCTACCTGACTGTTAATTGAAGAGAACTAAAAGTTCATGGGACAGAACACCCAGGGATCACCTTTCTTGCAGCAGAAAGTACAGATAGATATTGATACACCAGAAACAACAGAGATTTATCTTTATAAAGACTGTGTAAGTAGAAGCTTCTAGCTCCAGAAGGATCAGCTGAACTAAAATATTGTTTATGTTCACATTTACAGCAAAGTTTCCATCCTCCTTGATTCTTTTTGACATTTGTCCTTAAGACAAATAAGGACAGTTTTATTTCAGAATGAATTGGTGTATTCTTCAATCCCAACTTAATAGCAGAACTAAAACTTGACACTTCTGATGAGCAGCAGTCAAGTGTTTAAAGATATATATTAAGATTAATTTTTGTAATAAAGTAAAACCAACCTTCTTATAAAAGAATGAAATCTAGATTTCAGTGATTAATTGTGATAACTGGCCTTGGACATATGTATTAAAAACCCCCAAACATTTCTGTGCATAATACCTTATATTTTCTGGATCCAATTAGGTGGATGCCAGAAATGTATCTGTTTCACCAAACACAACTTTCACAAACTCTTGCACTTTATGTGCTTTAAAATGGCAAAACCCAAAGGAAACCCTAGTCAAAACGCCTTGGTGCTCAGTTCACAATGTAGAGGAAGAAGACTGAAGAAAATCAAGGTCTTGTTTTAAAAATCAAGTCAGCAAACATACCTGTAGTTGAAAGTCATCAAATTGGCTAATACTTACTAGGAACAAATGAAAAAAAAAGCTTATTATAGCCAAAAAGTCAGAGGAAATTGTGCAGAGCTTTGGGTACTGAAATGTAAGTTTCCTGAATACAGAATGTGCTTGCTATCACTTGTTTTTCGGAGTAGATTATTTGTGTAAATTGTGAATGATCCTGAAGTTGAACCCTCCCTTTCCCAGCTCCCAGAGGTAAGTCTTGCCGTGCCCACTACCTGGCTCGGTATCATTTCTCCATTGCCAAATGATTATCAAATTATATTCTTTGGCTGTATATGCAATAAAGTATTTAAATATGTATTGAGGAAAATATTATTTTAGTATTATTTCTGGTCTTTTCTTATCCACAGGAAAGCTGCAGCCTGACTAAGTGATTCCCAAAGGTCCCTTCAAACCCCAACCATTCCTGACTCTGTATGACTCCAGAAGTGCTAAAGTACACTGATTAAACCAAACTTCTATTTGCTGGTTACAAAATGGTCCTGGGAGAATGTGGGAGGGCAAGACACAAGCACAAATCCTGACCACACACAACCATAAAATACCACTGTAACCTACACACCTTAAAGAAATCACTATCTTCCAAAACTTTGCAAAACTTGCTTTTTTGAGTATTGATGATCTAGATGAATCAAGCAAATAAGGCCTCGTGGCTACTTGGGATGGCCTCAAAGCAAAACACATTAGCATGTCCTGAACGACAGACTTGTAATTGCCCATCACCAGCTTGTGTCAATGTCAGGCCTCCTCCATATCTTATTTCTTCTTCCCTCGACATCTGAGATCCGCTGTGCACAGCCTTGGTCCATACCTGGTTTCCAGTGGTATGTTGCTGTTCAAGACCCAGCTGTTCTGAAGATGCACCGAATCTTGTGTACTAGTGGGGGGCGTCGGGGCAGCAGGGCTGGGCTGGCTGCGGGTGGTCATTGACCTCCTCTGCAGGGAGTCGGCTGAGGGAGGCGGTTTCCTGGCACAGGTGCAGGCGTGTGGTGGGGGAGGCGGCGGTGGCAGCGGTCTGAAGGTGAACTGGTTATGTGGGCTACCAGGCATATCTGAAACAACAAGGAAAAGACAGCGAAACACACAGAGGATTATTATTTTAGAAAGATCAAGATGGTCTTTAAATGTTGTTTTGCAGTTAGTGGTTCATTTCTGTTCATCTTAATTTAAAAAGGAAAGAGGAGACTGAAAAACTGAAGGAGGACATATTTACATGAGATATTACGAATTAAATCTTTGTTGTGAGGGTGGTGAGGCACCGGCACAGGTTGTCCAGAGAAGCTGTGGCTGACCCATGCCTGGAAGTGTTCAAGGCCAGGTTGGACAGGGCTTGGAACAACCTGGTCTAGTGGAAGGTGTCCCTGCCCACAGCAGGCGGTTGAAATGAGATGATCCTTAAGATCCCTTCCAACCCAAACTATTCTGTGATACAATTATTATTGGGAATAAAACATTGTGCTTTATCATGTTCTTGACCCTGTTTCCTGTGAATGTAGCTGCAATATTTGAAATAATTTAAAATATAACAGTCTATTGAAACAGAGACTGTCAGATACAGACACACCCTACAGCACTGTAATTCAACAACAGCAAAACAAACAAAGCCGAAAAAAACAAGAAGAAAAAAAGAAGGTGATATGCCATTTATCTAATTTGTCAGGATTTTTTGGGGATGAAGGTAAAGAACAGATAAATCAACACTGAATTGCAGCACAGATACCAATTGGTTTCACAAAGTATAATTCTCATTTAAAACATCTATGAAAGAAATAGTATAAAAATTAGTCTTGCACTTCAATTTGAGAGAGAAAATGACTGAATAAGTCCTAACACCTAACAAACATCTCATAAAACAACGTTAACACATTCCTGGAGTCTGTTACTGCATTTGTTAAATGAGAGCTGAGAAAAGGTCTCTGAAGCACATGATCCAGACACCCAGCTGCTTTTATGGCAGCTACAGGCAGATGAGCTGGCAGGGAGCTCATAGCCACTGGACCAATCTGAGAAGGACACAGAGTCAAAGACGCCTGTGGTGGGTATCTAAGGCCCTGCTCCCTGTGCTGCCACTGCCCTATGCGATCCTCAGGCTGCCCCCCAGCACCCCAAAGGGATGCTGTACCTGCACAGGGTCCTGTCCTGTGCTAACAAATGCTGCCACACAGCTCAAGGTGGCTCAGCCTGAGCCACTGAGCTTCAATTCTCCTGCAAAGGACAACGAAGACACAAACATGGTGCAACAGTACTTTGAAGGAGCAATAAAACCTTGTTTTCTCTACTTCCCCAAAGTCTCCAAAGACTCTCAGTACAGCCAGATACACAGCTCCGGACAATAGCAAACACTTTGTAAAGAAGATAGTGGTAAAAACTGCTGCCAGATTGAGTGATCTGTGAACTTGTTAACCTGAAACTCCTCCAGCTACTTCACCCCAGTATGTAATGCAGCTTTATCCCATTTCTGTACTTACCCTCACTCTCCCTTTTACCTTAGCAGATGTCCAGTTAAATTTGCACAAATCCAGCTGGAGCGAAGCTCTGAAGAACCTGCAAAAATTCCCTGCAAGGAACTGTTGCCATCCATGTACACCACATGCTTTCTTTACATTATGACATGATGTGTCTTCAAGGCTAAAGATGAAAGTGCATTCCCTCCTTTCCTGGAAAGGCTTGTGGAAAAAAAGCACCTTTTTCTCCATGACAGTCCCAGCTTACCCCAACTGGAGAAACAACGTTGTTTAGTGCTCCACATAAGCTTTTCAATGCTGTGGTAAGCAAAGCTGTCACAGATTTGGCCCAGGCTTAATCCTTTTAATTTCATTGATCTTTTATCAAGGCAGCATTCTTGCACTAAGGTTTATGCTGTAATATTCATTTGCATATACCAGAAAAGCATTTCTAAGCATATTAGAAAATTGGAGACCTCAGTAAATTAAATCACTGGAGTCAACAGTCCAGGGCTCCAAAATAATCTGCTAAGGCACTTTCATATAATAATTAATCTAGGTAAATCCTGTATCCCGTTATTTTAGAATTGAAAGCTACCCAAATTCTGCACATAATATTTGATGTCCAGCATCCTTACGTATTTGATCAATGACATTCCCTTACTTAAGGTATCAATCTTAAATCCACTCTACAGAAAATTTTCAGGATTATTATACAACCTACAATTTCATGACAAGCCATTTCAATGGTTGAGGCACTGTCCTGTTAGAAAAATGCTGATTTTTGCCAGGACACACAGTTGGACTCTACAAGGTACATCAAGAGCTATGCAGTAAATGCCAAGCAGCCAAGGTGACTGCCTCTCTAGGTATTTGGGAAAAAAAACTGGATAATCTATATGGCAACACATCTTTTAGTTCCCTTCTTCCCCTTTTATCTATCCTGTCCCTATCCCGTCAATGGCACACAATTGTCTGACAGAGTTTAGTTTGTTCCACGCAATAGACTGGTTCTGCTTTCTGAACCATAAAGTCTCTCTGGCTGGTGGGGTACCTTAAATCTCCCAGTGCAATTTATCACAATACATCAACACATCAGATTTCCTGGGGGGATTCCTTTTTAATTATCACACTTGTCACCCTTTCATCTAGCTACTGGCATCACAGAAAACCTCACATTGGAGCCTGATTATTTTGGTGATTTAAAAAGTCTTCTTCATCAGACCCTCATTTCAGCGAAGCACTGCAAACTCATTATGCTGAGAATCAACCTGAGTTTCCAATTAGTTTTTACAGACTTTCTTCTTTGGCAAAGTTGTTTTTATTTTGCCTGAAACCAAGGCTATACCTCATTATTTTTACAACACAAAAAATGTTGCTTGGGATATAAAACAGCATTAAATCTAAATATGCACACTTAGGATTCTTCAGGACTCTAAATAAACAGCAGACTATGTAAAATAACTTACTGCAAAATCATTTAAATACCTAAAAGGGCATATTACGCAAGGTAATCTGTCTAAAGCCAACAAGCTTCCAAAATGTACGAGACTGATATAGGAACTGGCTTACCTAATGCTATCTGTAACAACTCCTGCTTTTATTTTCAATGGCTGCTAATAATGTTCATGTTTTTTAATTCTTGTACATAAAAACATTTATGTACGTTATGCAAATACAGTGTTATTGTTTTCATTGTCTTCTTTGATGTGATAGAAATTTCCATTCATCTAAAAATGTAGCTATATAACACTATTTCAGCTCAAACTTTACACTTGCAATAATTTGCTTTAAATTAGATTTCCACCTGAGGAGTAACCAAGCCAGAAATGATTCTCTTGGTCTTCATCACTGGCCTTCTCATCTGCATTTAGCTCATTTGTTTACATACAAAACAGACTGTTTAGAAAATTTCTAAATTCTTTCCCCTGAAAAGTAATTTTTTTAAAGTAGTCCTCTCCTTTCAGCACAGCACATTGAGAACTGTGATGTTTTCTGAAGACTCAGACAACATTCTGGTGACTTTTTTTACTCCAACTTGCACATTCCCCACCCACTTCTCAAACTCTACTCAAACCTCTTTCTAACCATTTTTTTTTTATTTTTAGGGGTTTTGCTTTCATTATTCAGTAACAACAAAAACACTGTAAGTGTTAATTTCATTAGCTCTTCTGCTTTGAGACGCTTCCCAAACTCCATGCACTCACACCAAGAGAAACTGCAGTAGGGATGGCAGATGGAAACAAGAAAATCTTGCATTGAAATTATGCTAGCTTGAAGGAGTTCTACTTTCTCTCTTTCTTTTGAAATTTGAAGGAAGTTCTTTTTCTCTCCTGAACGTTTCTTCTTCTTTGGTTCTGGCTTGTTCTTTTGGATGGCTCACAAACAGCACTGAACACGTGCTGCTCCATGGCAACTGTGTAATGGAGCTTGGTATTCCACTGTTACAGAGCACAGACCTCAACAGCTCCTCTTCAGCTCATGAGTTCTGCCACTACTGCTTTTCCTTTCAGGACATGAAATAATTCGGATCCTGCTTTTTAAATACGCTTCTGCTTTTCAGAAAGTGGAAAGTCAGTTAACTCAGGAAATTCCCTGGCTCTGCCATGGTGGTTGAGTGCTGCCATTCTGTTCAAAAGGTATTGATGGACAGATCAGAAGGATGGACAAAAGCAGCATTAACATAAACTCATTTTCCTTAAGAGTCGGGCTAAAATGCCTTTGTAATCATAACATGTAGCCAAATTGCTTTACAGACTGGCAAAATCGAAATAAACAACTCAATCAACTAGTTAGCACATAATTTAAAGTCAGTTTTGAAAATTAGCCAAGCCTTGGCAGAACTGTTTTCCTAACAGTTCTGAAATATACTTCACTATACTTTTTGGATCCATATAAAAGACAGGGTAATTGAACTGTTTTATCATTTACTGACAAGGCTACAGTAGCCTGTATTGTTATTAGGTGAAGTATATCAGAGAGAATATACTAAAATGTAATGAACCATAAAAGGTTTTCAACTAACCTGTAGTGCTTTTGAAATATTTCAATTTTTTTCAGTTCCTGAATTTATTATTTCTTGGTGTGTTTGGATTATTTTTTTATTTTTTTATTTACTGGATGTGTCTCAGTAGAGTGTGAATTAGCTGGCAATCCATTATTAAATGAACAAAATAGCAATATCTGTTCAGGGAGCTTAATTTAGTTTATTTAAAAGTTCTATGGGTGTACTACTGTTCAGTTACAAACCACTCTGTGATTATTTTTTAAGCATGCTTAGAATTACAGAATGGTTTGGGTTGGAAAGGACCTTAAACACCTAGTTTCAAGCCCCCTGTTGTGGGCAGGGACACCTTCCAATAGACCAGGCTGCTCCAAGCTCCATCCAACCCAGCCTTGGACACTTTCAGGGATGGGGCATCTACAGCTTCTCTGGGCAACCTGTGCCAGGGCCTCACCAGCCTCATAGGGAAGAACTTCTTCCCAATATCTGATGTAAATCTGCTCTCTGTCAGTTTAAATCCATTCCTCGTAACACTGCATGCCCTTGTCAAAAGTCCCTCTCGTGATCTTATAAACCCTTTAAGCACTGGGAAGTTCTGTCAGGTCCCTCTACTCTGCATAGAAGCAAGAAGGACTGCTTATGATGGCAGCACTTCCTTTTCTTGTTCCTTTTAATGTTTTTACATTAAGAGCTTAACTTGCCCTATAAGACCTAAGCAGCTATATATTATAAACACTCATACTGGACCTCATTCTAGGAAACTTTACAAAAATGTAATTACCCAGTTTTGAACACCAGAGGAAAGAAGAATGATGGGACCATCGCCAGAAGATCTTTCTTTAAAACACTCTTGTTTCTACAGAAGCGAATGTTTTATACTTCTTTAATTCTGCTTAATACAGTCTCTTGTGATATAGCACTAAACTTGGCTAAAGTTCCTTATGGATTCCATATTTATTTAGGTAGTGTAACATGAGCCTGGGATTTTCCCATATTTTAATTTAGACTTTCGATTCATTTCTAACAAACAAATGCTGTATTACTTGTCTACTAGAAAATCTTCACAAGTCAAATAGTATAAGTGGACTTTATTACCTGCATATGATACTGAGCATTAATGCCCTAAAACCCTTAGCAACAGTGAGCATAAGGAATTTTCATCATCAAGACTTCTGCATTTGCCAGTAATCTTCCATTATCGTTGCACATCAGGATGGTAACACTGCTGGCCTCCATTTCTGGTAAAACTTCCATTAGTGGCATGACAAAAGTGAAAAAAATACTAGAGATCCCAGCATTTTTGAAAATAAATTTTAAGTGTCTCGAAAGGGTCTCTGCAGACAACTATTTCTTGACTCAGCTGCAGAAAGTTGTGGGAGAATTTTATCAGGCAAAAGAATGGAGGTTAGAACTCATTAGAGAATGAAAGGCAGTGGTTTCTCTCTAGGGAACTATCACATGGCCACTTTTTCCAACCTTCTGGATAGGATGCATTCTGTCCTTTGGGACTCAAAAAATTCTGGAATCTGTTGTCTTTGTACTGTATACTTAACTCGTCAGTTTTACTTTGCACAGTTCTCGAAATAAGACTGATATACTCTTTTTTTAAGGTGTGCGTGGGGGAGTGTTTCTGCTTTTTCTGATGATAGAAGTGTTAATATACTCAAACCAAAACAAGGGCTTCTGGGCCCAAAGCTAGCTCTTTTTTTTCTGCAGCTGTATCAGCTGGTGCAATGAAAGACATTACCTTTCCTGACAAACTCTGCCTCACTTTAGAGGTACTTATATCTGTAGAGCATTACAGCTACAACAGCACTACTCCTTAATTAACTCCATCACTCAGTGTTTTAACTTGGGAGCCTGATTGCTGAAGTAGAATAATTTTGATCATAAACATTGCACTATAAAATGTCCCTCTCCGTGTTGTAGTTTGTAAACTGAAATGAGTTTCAGGTTATAATGCTGTGTACTGTGGGTGAGATGCAAGGTTTAAATGTTATCGTGCAGAAGCACCTGACAATAGAAACATGCCAATGTGCGTTCATATAAAATTAACATTGCCAGAGGGGAATGAAGAGCAACAGTTCCTGAGGTGCTTTTATTCTACTGAATTGCCTGAATTATAGCTTTGTTCTATGGTACTTCTTCACATAGCTGTTAAATACTAATGTGCTCTATGTATAATATTTATGTGAAAAACATTCCATTTACGTGAAATGCTCAAATTTATGTCAATTAATATGAAAAATTTGCAATGAAACTCCTACTCACTCCCTTTCCTCTCCTTCGTTGCAGGTGCTACATCTGTCAGATTCTAATATCCATCCACCTGAGACAGGACTCTCTTAAATCACTACAGTCTGTGCCAACACAAGACAGGCCCCTTTGTGGCTGAGTCAGAGAGGTCAAGGACAAAATGTGAAGGGAGAAGAAAAGCAGTACTCCAGTTCTGATGGAGTCTGAGGGAACAGCCTAAACAACCAGCTCAGGCTTCCAGTGGTTTGTTTTTAGCAGATCAAGCAGCTGCTGGTACAATTAACATTACACGGCATCCAAAGGACAGAGCGAAGATAGACAGCTCCCAGCCAGCTTAAGGGTGATATTTTCAGGAGAATGTGTAATTCCTGCCATTACTTAAAAGTGGTGGGTTCAGTCAATATCACGAGTTGTAACTTCTATCAGTGGGAACTCACAGGGGATACACAATCACTATTCTAAAACTGCGAACAAAGCGGGAGAGATTATAGCTTACAGAGTAAGCCTATCATCTAGGTTTGCAAAAGCCAGGCACTTACAAGTAACCTGGCAGCAAATTTCTGATGACCTTAGATGTGAACAGATTTTGATTAAAGAGCAGTTTATGATTGGTAAAATAGGTTGCAAGCAGTCATGGCTGTAAAAATTAATGTTTCCGCAGTTATTGATGGTTTTCGGCAGTGATAAATATTCAAGTTTTGGCCCTTGTGTTATTAAATTCATTAGCTGTGAGGGCTTTCCAAAAGGGATCTGCGGGTAATGGAATTAGCAACTATAAATCATATTGAAATACACTGTGTATTCAGCCCAATAGGTCAGTGGAAATATCATGAATATGGACATATTAAACTACTTTGTCACCACCCTGCCTGCCTCTTACCTGCTTCATCTGTGTTCCTGTTACTTTGCAACATTTTCAGGAAAAAAAGACAGCTTGAGGCCATGCCCAGTTACAGACTCAAATAACATAAAGCCCTGCAGGATTTGAGCTTGCTGCCCTGTGAGGGCTGAGAGGAAGACTTCCCTTTTAGTAGCTGCCTTCTTTGGGATGCGGACAGTGACACGAGTCCCACCAGTTCATCAAAGTACAGAATCCTTTTCAACTTAAAGCCCAGCCATGAGAGACATCAGTTTGTTGATTCATATTTTTGCAAACATAAACTATTCTGTGGCTCTACAGAAATATGGTAATATGAGAAACCCTAAGTCATGGTTAAACTTGCCAGTTATATCAGGACCCAAACTTCAACTCTGATGGGCCCTGAAATTACTGGAGGCAAGATCCCAAGTGTGTCTTGTAGCTATCTGGACTGAGACAGACCTAGTGCTTTGTTGGCAGCACTGCAAACTTACTCTATGTTTACTTCAAGGTGGAAGTACCTGAACTTTCTCACTTCAATGAACCATACTCCAGTTTCTCCCACTTGGATATATAAAAGCTTTTCTCAGGACACCTAAATATCCGCAGTCGAAATTATCCTGTCAAAACCAGACATCCAGAATGTCTCCTGACAAGATTTTGCAGAGCATAATTGAAAATCCTACATCCACTTTTACGATCAGTACCATGTACAGATGTAGAAGCTTGAAGGTCTTCTGGATCATTTGGGACTTGACTCTACCCACATCTATTTACTTCATTTTTAAGACAAACCTTTTAGAAAGATACTAATTAGGGAACATCAAGAGAAATATACACTAGTGCCCAAGTTCATAATATTCTGAAGAATATGTTCCTAGCTTAAGCAGAAAAATGAAGGTCTCTTTTATTCAATAAAACTGCATTCCATATGCTTTATTATGGATTTCACCTTGACATTAAATTGCTTGATATGAGCATTTTTACATATATTTACAGTGACTGTTACATAATTATAGGGAATGTTTAAAAAAAAAAAATTTATTTATGGTTATATAATAACCTGTGGAGGGGGAGAAAAAGCTGTTAAATGCCTCCATAATATGAAAACAAATAGAATTTACCTGTGGCTCTATATGCACATCTACCTTGAATTCGTCAAAATAATTCTAATGTAGTAGTTTCATAAATAAACACTAAAATGTATTTTTGTTGACAGAAAGCTTTGCAACTAGACTTTGCGTAACACCGTATCCAGTGAACAGATCGTGATATCTGTAAGAGTGAGGCATAAAGCCTTAGGCAGGGTTCAACATCAGCTGGAGGACACAGAGGAGCACCATGCATGGCCGTAACATTGAAATAAGCTAAAAAATTATTTAATTTCGCCCATATAATGGCATTGAGGATTTAAAAGCAGATTTGGACACTCCATAGAGTAGTTTACTTCTAGCCTAATTCCCTGCTGTTCTGGGGAGGAGGTGTAGTGGGCACCACGGCAGTGCTGGGGCTGTCTAAATGGCTGTGCTCTACAGGAGCAGGGAAGTAGAAGACAGCTTGCTCAAAGTTGCTGTTCAGGACAAACATCCCTTCCACTGCAAAGTTTAACCAGAATTCACTGGGTGGCCTCTGATTATAAATCTGCATCCCCTGTAGTGGCTCTGTAGAGATGAATTCTGGTGAATAAAACTGAACTGAGATTTAGTTATAAGAGATTCTTCTTTCTCTGTAGACTGTATGGGGTAGCAGAGTTGTTTGTTCCTGCAATTTCCTGCTAGTCATTCTGGAAATCAGAGAGAAATCTTTATACAGAACCAGGCTATTAACCAATAAAAGGAATGGCTTTTGGTGAAACCAGTAATGCTTTTATCTGTCTCTTCCTGAACGGCTGCGCCTACATTCAAATTTGTTATGGGAATTAGGAATATGATCACTTCCTGTCAAGAAGAGATTTCCACTTCATTTTAGTGGAGTTTAGTTTTAGCCACTGTTAATAAGTTAACAAGCAGCAAGCACGTGTGCTTAGTACTGGTCAAGAAATATTGCTGACAACTTTAAAAAAAATAAAATCCAAGTACACATGTCTCTTCCTATTCTTTCATTAGAGCAGTCTGACCTATAAACCAATTTGCAATTAAAACATAAATTACAATAGCACAGATTTTTCTCAGCAACCTTATTAGTTTCCTGTTGGCCAACGTAGAGAGCTCACGGGAAACCAGAGACTGTTTTCTTCAATTTCACTTACATTCTGCTCCACAAACTTTAGCTGACAAAAGTCTTAGAGAAAAATTCTTTAAGACAAATTTCAAAACAGTTTCAAAACATATATTGTCCTTTTGAAGTTTTGCTTTAGAAAAGAAACAAATTTTTAAATAGACATTAATTTCAAATTATCTTTTAATTATCTATTTAAAGAGTGAATTATTGTTTTAAAAAAGGGAATTTTTTTTTTTAAAGGAAGAAGAATGGTAACCTTAGCTGCAGGATAGTTAGCATCCATTTTTTCTCAGTAACCCTTAGAATTACAAGGCACCATTTAAGGAGGCTGCACGTATTGTCAGATAGCATAACAGAAGTGTATTTGTTGCTCACCAAATGACTTTACATGCTATCTAAGTTACACTATATTAGTTAAAGGATATACCTCAGTGTAGAATTAGCTGATTGACTACTCCTGCCTTTTATTCCTGGAGGTAGTCTACAAGTTCTTGTCCCTCTCAACTTAATGCACAAATAAAACAAATACTTCTACAAAAAGATCTATTTCTGCATTGATGTTTGCTAACATTTTATTTAGGAATGCTGACACTTCTCCTATAGTCCTGAGCTGGCTGGGAGGAAAGACAGTGGAACACATGTAATTGATGGTAAACAGCAAACCGATTATTTTTCAAAGAAAAGCCAAACTTCTATCGGGAAAGACAAATAACAACACAGACACAGGTAATGTAATGCCTGAAAATGAACATAACACAAGACCACAGTTCTCAAATCAGTCTCTCTAAAGCATATTTAGGCACTTAGCAAGCATGTGCGTTTCCTGAAATACCAACATGCTTCTACCTCTCCACTAACCTGGGGGTTACGCCTTGATTCCACAGAACTATTTAACACTTTTAACTCCACACTGGTGTCTATTGTTAGGAGTCCTGCACTCTTTTAACCATCTCTGCAGTTCTGAGCAGAGCATCTATCAAGCACCAATAGGGCCACTGCTGCAGAAGCTGATTCAGCTGGTTAACTTCAGTCTGGAAGGTTCACCAAGCTTCTCCTGCTAGTCTGGCTCAAGTTGCAGAAAGAATCTAGAGCAATTGAAAATTAACAAAGGCTACATTATTTTACAGCATTAATAGGCTATAAAAGTTCTTTGTGACCGTATCCTCAGTTCACCTCACAACACATTTTTTTGTGTTTCACTCAAAGCTTATCTATATATAGTTATTTTAACTCATTGTAAATAAGACACACATTTTTGAATATTACTAGAAATTACATCTACAAAATACTGAACAAAACCTTCAAAACAAATGCATAAAGAAGTATCAAGGGAAAAATACTTTTTCATATGAATCTACCCAACAAAGTATTTTAATGAGCGCAGATCTATTAAGAGAATTCTCAGGATACTGTAATTATTATTCATTTTCTAGAATTGTTTCACCATGAAGCTTTATGCTACTATGGGGACTTTAATGTTTATGTTTTGTGATGGCTGCGTTGACTATTAAAGAGCAATTTGGCTGACATTTTAAGTCTTTTGTTGCCAGTTTTAATTGGATTGTTCACCAAGCATCAACTCCCCCGTTAACTGCAAAAATTACAGGCCGACGTCAGTTTATAGTAATGACTGTTTAATGATTTTATGCTTTCAGTATGCCAGCTTCATACGGATGCATGCATGATTAGTTTCATATCAAGACCTGTAATTAAATAATTGAAACCTCAACAAAAGAAAACACCAAACAGGAAGACACTCTTAATAAAGACTCGAAGATTTAGCAACACTCTCATCCCAAATAAAAAATAATTAATATTTCGAGGTCAAACAGTGCAAGAGCTGATGTTAAGAAAAAAGTTCTCTCACCTTTTCCTACAGAAGAAATTTGCCTTTAACTGATTTAAAGTCTGAGAGTTTGCTGCAGTGAGAACTTGCATACCATTCTGAAACCTAACTGCAAATTATTCAGAGCTCATTACTAGCTATTTTTGTTTACCTTCCAGACTAGGTGAAGCTGCTTTTATAATAATAATTATAAGATATAAAAATAATTATACCTCAACTGAAACTTACAGTACTTACAACCAAAGAAAAACAAGCCCACTAACTTCTCAGGAATTCAGGTTCTTGAAAGAAAACAGATTATTAGTCAGAATCCTATGCCAAACTCCTACATATTTCAGAATTTCAAACACAGAAAAAATAGCTCTTAGAAGAAAACTCTTCAGAAGTGTAAAATATCCATGAACATAAAGTCAGAAAAAAGACTCACAAAGCAGGGCCACCACTGCACAGGCAGTGAGTGCCTCCTCATACTTCTCAGAGAATTTCACACCTGATGGTTTTGGCCACCTGACATGGGTGGAAACTTTCTGTAGGCAGCTCAGCATTTGAATTTTGAAAAGAACTTGGTTCTTTGATACTTACAAAGTCCAGGGGAAAAAACTACAGACCAAAGGCTTTCACCGTCTTAATAACAACAGTGCACATCTGCACTAGAAAATTTGGGATACAGTGCTTCTGTAAACTGAGCCTGTATCTTTATGGATTCCGATTAATTTTTCACCTCTAAGGTGTAAAAAAAAAATTACACCTCCAAGCATCAAACTTTATTGGGTTACACAGTAAGTATTCAGGCAAATTTCAGCAATTTATAGCAACTTCAAAGAACGTACATTCATCTGTTTTCAGGCTTGACTTTTATACACTGTAGTCACCTACTAGAAAATATTAACCTACTGGAAAGTCAATAGATTTTTAAGGTTCCATTTTTATGTACAAAAAGCTGTATGCCTCACAGAATCATTCATTTTCCTTTTATTGCCAGGATGATGGCTTAAAACCTGTTGTGACCAAACTTCTGAGCAGATGGCTTTATTTGAAAGATTTAAGGGTAAATTTAGGGCCCATCTCTTCTTCCAGTTACAACAGCACGATATGGCATTAACTCCATCGATTTCAGTTATGTTATTCTGCCTTGGTTTGCTAGATGTAACCACAGAAGAAAACAGCCCAACTTTCAGAGGGTGTATCTACTTTTACTACAGTTAGAAACAGAAAATTTGCCACTTCAAAATATCAGCTGTGCAACACTGTATGATTCTTTTCCAGGAACAGGGTTATTGTATTTGTAATTTAGAAAGGAATGAAGCACTGAACCAGTAAAATACAGGTTGGCACAAACTTACTTAGATTTGTAAAATAAGAAGGTCCAGCAGAGGTATATGAATGGACCATGCATCAGCAGATGAAAACTCATGTTGGCAAAGGCAAGGTACCTCAAATTGATTGCTGAGATCTAAATTAACTCCAAGTCCTCAGAAAATGGCCCTGGGTATGTCTGCAAAGGGCTCAATGAAAACTTCTTTTCTATGTACAGGTTTAGTAAAAGAATGTAGCAGCATGGAAAATAAACCAAACTGAACAGAAAGGAAAAAGACAAGTAGTGTTAAATCCTCACATACACATCTTGTAGAGTAATTTGTTCTATTGCCACTTCTTTTCAGAAAAAAATTGGTAAAAATAGAAGGGATTTTACAACCAGAGGAGTAGATTAGTGATGTTAAGCTACACAGATTATGTCATCTAAAGAGAAGCAAAATGTAAATGTAGAGAAACATCATCATGAACTCAGTAGGTACACAACTACTTATACTCACAATACAAGTACAGTGCATCACTAAATGAAACCGTTAAGAGAGAAATTTAAAACTGATAATAAGGAGTACTCTGGAGTGGGTTTTGTTTGTTTGTTTGTTTTTAACAACAAATTCAACCTAGAAACTTGTTGCTACAAACTGTCATTGAGAAAAGAAGATTGCAAATATTTTTTGTGTAGAATTTTATATAGATAATTATTCATCCACATAGAGTAAGCAGGCAGTATACACACAAATCTCAGTGTATCTAAGTTTAAATCCTGCATATAAAAAGCAGGTATATGCATGTGGGTATACAACATACATGTTAACACACACACAAAAGTCTCCACTGAATTTCCACCCAGTGGAAAGAACAGAAGTTAGGCTGATATTTCCTCAGTTTATTTATAAAACCAAATTTTTATAATCTTGAAGGATTTCATTTTAGAACATTATTAGAATAGCATGGAACAAAACTGCATTCACTGATTGCTTCCTGCTCTAGCCAGAGAACCTCAACCAAATACCAGCCATTGGTGAATTTCTTCCTGTGTGATCGGGTCATGGCTAGTTTAGTCAGAAAACATTTGGGGAAAATAAGAGAAGCATGTAATTTACTCAGCCTGATGAAACAAGCTTAAGGCAATCCCTTCTGATGGCTGAAAAAAAAAAAGAGTGGATCTGCCTTGAAGTCATGTACCACCAGTAATGCAAAAGTTAAAAGCTAAAGAAGAAATAGCGCATTTGCAGATCTCAGAGTGAGCTGGGTATTGACACTCGAGCAGCAATTTGAAACTCAACACACGATTTACTGTCCAGAACAGAATAGCCTCTTTCTAATCCTCATACTGATGTTTAAATTCTAATTTTGATGCCTACTTGCAGTCTTTTGAAATACATGACTCTTAGGAAATATTGGAAAATAACCTCATACAGATTTTGTGACCAGCACAAATGGGACTCCTGCTCTTCAAACTGAATGATGCAATAACCAAGTAACAAAGCACCCTCTGCCAAACTCGTCTCAGCACTGAGTAACACAATAACCAAGGAAACTAGGATAGAACAACTAGTTCTGTTCACTGCAATGTGCTTTATCCACCTGTCTTCCCTTATTATGGAATATCCAGACTGAATGCAAATAAGAGAGCATACCAGGCAAGTGGAAGAAGTAGCTGGCAATAATACATGCAATAGTTACCTTTTACCAAAGAGGATGGACAAAATGGATGAAGATCAGTAGACAGTTTCAGCTTATACAATTTCAAAATGATCTTTTAAAAGTAATTATTAGAGCTGAGTTGCAGCATTCAGCTGAAATTGAACTTCTCAGAATTTCACATTAAGTAGAAATTAGGAAAGAAAAAAACATCATACACATCAAAAAGGAGAGGGCTGCTCAGACACAGCTTTCCTCCTCCTCCTCAACTTTGTCTTTTACAATCTTATACTGAAGAAAAAGCAACACACCACATATCTATCAAAATGAAGCATACCCTACTGCAGAAAAAAATACACAGCAGAAAAATGTTTGAGTAAACATGTCAATGAATTGGTTCCAGCTGAAAAAAGAAGAACTGAGTATAAAGACATAATCTAAGCCAGCTGTATGGTAGTTCATAGTCCAAATTCAGATTAAAATTTTGCCTAATGTAGGAGGGAACATCAGATGGCTGCAGAGACACTTCCAGGCTAGTTTACAGCCTGCAGTGATCTTGAAAGCTCTAATTCTGTCCTGTTGATTAGACAGGAAAAAAGAGGAAAGGGAAGGATCTGTCACCAGCTCAGTTCTGCAGTGCATGTGCCAGCACCCAGACTCGCTCTGCGAGCTGCAAAGCAACAGCACTGGTCCCAAAGAGCCTGTGCAAAAAGAACATCTGCCAAGCTAAAATTCATCTCATGTGAGTATCTTTGCAATTCGTTAGCACAATATGATTATATTGCTACATCATCTATATTAATAACATTGCTGCACACATGTGACAGCATAGCTAATGCAAAAACGTTTACTTCAGGAGACAAAACTAAATGACAGAAACTGTAGTTGTCATTTAGAGTATTGATCAGGCTCTAACATTAATACAAAGAAAACGGTTTGGGAAGTTTATTCATCTACTGATTAGTGATTCACCCCCTTCCAGATGATCCCTGAGGGTGACAGCATTGTGTATGTTTGCGTTCATCTTCATTGTGAAGCATTTGCTTCATTTCACATGCTATAAAGCCAGCACTAAAATTATCGTGATTTAACTATACAAAACTAAACACGTCATCCTGTTTTAAAAATGACTCTATTTCCCTACAGAAAGCCCCTTCCAATCCCATAGCAACAGCAAAAACCTCCACATCTCCTAAGAAAAGCCCCCCCACAGGCACTAGTCAAAGACAAAGCCTATATATAGGTTATATTATTAGAGAATCATTGAATGGCTGCTGTTAAAGCGAATGATATTGTCCACATCATCACTGAATATGCAAAATCACCTGGAAGATTTCCAGAACAGATTTTCTGAGTTATAAGAAAATTCTGAACCTGGAATGCCACAGATTCCAGTGCAGGACTGCAGGACTGCAGGGAGTTACTATTTGAAGTATACAGAGAGCACAAGCACAAGTGGTCCTTATGTGTACCAAAAATAGCTGGCAAGCTCCTATCATTAAAGTCAATGCACTGAGATGCTCCCCAACCAAAAGCAGGAATGGAAAAGCATTAATGGAGTGAGACAATGTCTTATTTTCCTTTCATGTAAGCCAGGTGAACACAAGGGAACTGCCAAGTGCACTCTCTTGATGGGCATAGTAACGCATTCCTTCTCTCTCACAGTCTCTGCTGATGCTTCCACTGGTGCAATGAAGCCCTTTATTTTCTGTCCCAAGTTCTTACTGTCAAGCAAAACTGAGCAATGAATGGGGATACAGTTCAGCTGAGAGCAGTATTTGATTTAATATTCCTATAACACTTTGAACATAAAAATGCACTATAGAAGTGCTAAGTCTTATTAAGCTTGGCAATAGTGAATGTAGGGTGACAGGTTTCCTGAGACTTGACAGTAAGGCTCACCAGACTCCAATGCATACAGGCATAACCAGGCAGTGCAGAGAATACTTAAGGGTAGAAAGCAGAGGAAACATGACTTCTCATAAATCTAGAAAGCCAACCTTTACAGCTTTCACCTGAGCATGGGAGGCTCAGCTTTGATTATTTATATGCAGTGAAGTAGCTTTCAAGAGATTAGAGTGAGTGAGGAAGGGAGAAGACTAATTGTGTACCAGGTATGAGGGTATCATTTGCAACCCTCTTCCTCACTATTATCTGATTTTTCAGGTGAGTATCTTGACAACTGCCTTTCCTGTGTGAGTCTCTTGCTCTGAGGAGGAGCTTCACCTCCAAACAGAGATCTCTTCTTTCGGGAAATGTCACTGGCATTGATACATTTCCTGAAATGTTTGGGTTTCAGCACACACTCAAAGAAATGGGATTTTACATTTTAAAGCTTTACCATAGAGATACAGGCAACACTTAAATGCAAGGCAGAAGTCAAGGAGGCAGATTTCTTTGTCATTGACTGCACTCTGAAGCCAGAGGCTGTTCTGACGAGGCGCAGGGGCTCCTGCGCAGCACTGGGCTGGCGCCTGCGGCAGCGTGTCTGCCCCGACCAACGTGTCACCACTACTCTAGTCATTTATTTCTTTACCTACTAAGCAAAGTAAACAGAATGTAGGCTAAATATAGCCAACAGGAGCTTCTTGTTGATTGCAGGAGGAACTAAGTAAAACTCTGTGCATAACTTCAAGTCCATTTGAACAACCAATTTTGCTTTTTTTTCATCTACAAGAGAAAGACTGTGTGAATTCTGAATGTATGCACATACACATGATGCTATAAAAACAGTCTAATTCTACTCTATTGCTCAATGAAAGACAAGATACCTGGTAATTTGCCTCTTTGTGAAGCAGTACTTCCCATCTCACACAGGAGAGATAAGAGACAGCATGGAAAGCTCAAAGGACAGCACTTTATCCCTTTGTTTGAAAATCTTCAATAGACAGCATTTAAAAAAAAAAAATTAAATTAATTCTATTCAAATGAAGCACAGAAGAAAACGGTGCCTAGTCCAGGCTGGGCACAGTGACCTGCCCTAGTTTGTCACTGAACAAAAGCATAAAAGCAAATGATAAATTTCCATTTTGTTACACAATATTTCATTAGGGAGCTAATTAAACAAGCTCTACTCAAACACAGCATATAAACAATATTACACTGGAAGGGGAGCATTTCTCAGAAGATACTAGCTGATAGCACTAATATAAATTATTTAATTTTTTTTTCCTTTTCTCAACAGTTAGGAACAAAAAGCTTTTTTCCCCATTACCTCATCCCAAGTAGTTTTTCAAATCAAGCCCATGTTCGCATTCATGCTGTCACTGATAATGGATCTTGTGTCAAATAAGAAGAGAGTAAAGGACCTGATAATAAGTGCAATTATAAAACATCAAAAATGGTAGATCAAAGTGGATTTCCTTTATTCCACTGTGTAGTCACTTCAGAGCTTTTCAGTGTTCCTGTCATGCGGTCCTGACAGGATGTATTAATTTTCTCCATTATCCTAGCAACAAGTATGGCACACTTCAGAAAGCAGATGACAAATGCAGCTCCTCATTATTACTCTGTCTTACTTTTATTCATTTTGTTTATAGAAACACTTTTAAAATCCCATTCTCCTGAGATTCTCAGGCATGATGATAGCCATCAAATGGCTGATAACCTTGTGATAAACAAAATTCAGGGACAAAGTCTCAAGCCTTCCAAGTACTGACACTCTTCAAAAAACGACTGAAATTTACAGCCTCCAAAAATTTCAGTTCCACTGAGCTCATGTTGGACGAGCTTGAAAACTTTACCTAAATATTGCTGTTTTAATTCATCTTGGAAGACCATCAATTTTCTGCATAGTTACTAAATTCTGGATGGGAATTTATGGCATAGATTGGCAATGTAACATACAAATTGCCTCTGGAAAAAAAAAAAAGCTCAGCAGTTAAGCAAACTAATTCAGTTTCATCTTTCCTGCCTCAGCCCCACAGGGGTACCATGACTCAACTCCTGGTGTGGCCGCTCAGGTTTATCACTTCAACAATAGTGAGAAGCTTCTGAAATGAAACATGCATGACAAGAAAACAGTTCTACAGCATTTTCCCACAGGAAGAAATTAGGAGAGAGGCTTTGAGCTGGTGTCTCTTCAATAAACTCTGCTTACACTTCCCAACATTCAGGCTTGGGGGAGTGTTTGCTTTTGAGCTGATCACAAATGCTGCAGCTGGTCTTGCCAATACGTAAAAGAACGCGGACTCCAACACTAAGAAAGCAAAATAAGAATCAAGAAAATTGCACAATATAAACAAGTGCACGCAAAATTAAGCCCCGAAGCAATACAATGTCATATAAAATTGCATATCCTTGCTGAAGCAAGTAAACCATGACAATTTGCACTACGTGAGAAGATAATATTCACATAAAAACCTGAACACTATTAAAACTGACATGCAGAATTTCATAGGATAAAACCCAGACTAAGCACACACACTTGTGGTGGTTTGAAGCTGGGTTGATGGACAGTCGTTTAGACCAATAATGCTTCTTAAAATTTACATATTTGAACCGCGTGGAGACTCGGGAACTTCCCTTCTGGTGTTCGAGCCTCCCGCGGGGAGGAGGGGGGATATGGGCTCCGGGCACCATTTCTTGGAGCAGCCCCGGGCCTCCCCTCTCCTGGCCCTGGGGCACGGGCCCCGGGTAGCGGTGGGAGAACCCCTTCAGAGCCGCAGGCAGCTAAGAAACAACCATTAAGCTACTGCATAGCTGAGACCACCCGGAGCAGCCCTTAAGGACTGGAGATCTCCCTCCCCCTCACATGGCCCCACGCAGACCTGGCGGGAGCTGATAGAGTGTTCTGCAACCAACGTAGCTAGAGTCGAGCTCAGGAGCCAGCCGCATAAAGAAAAAGAGGGTTTTTTTTCTCCAACATAAAGCCCGAAGAAAATCATGGTGACTTCAAGATCAGAGGGAAAGAGAAAGTAAGTTATGTGAGACGGAGCTGAAGATGGCAATGGGAAAAGAGGGCGGAGCGCGTCCAGCACGAAGCTTAAAAATACTTTTTGCGGGCCGTGGTAAAAACTGTAATATCACAAACTGTTCTTTTCTCTTTAATCCACTTAAAGACATGGGGGGATGAGAATTTTGTGTGCAGCCTGTGGGAAAAAGAAACGTGACCACGCCAGGTCACCTCGAAGCTATAAGAGACTTTTAGAGATTTTATGAAGAAGAGAGCAGTTGTTTTTAAGCTGGAATTTACCTACCCTTAAAAAAGATACACTCCATGTGTGGCCCACGCTGGCAGTTGTGGGAAGACTGCAAGATTCATGGAAGAGATGTTTTTCATGGCAGCAGAGTTTCTGGGCAGGTCTGTTGCCCTTTGAGCAGTTTGGAAACCACGTGAAGCAAAAGAAAACCTTTTTTCCTTAAATAGCGGAGAGACTTTTAAGAACTATAATACTGACCAAAATCATAGTTTGTTATCCTTTGTGCGAGTTGGGTAAAAAAGGGGAGGTGCTGGAGGAAAAGGGGGTTTTGCTTTAATTCCTTATTATTTCTTTTTACTTTTAATTCTGTTAGTAATAAACTTCTTTATAATCTTTAAAGTTTAGAGCCTGCTTTGCATTCCTCCTAATTCTTATCTCGCAGAAGATAAGAAATGCGAACAAAACCACTACAATGCTAATATAAAGCGCCATGTTCAAAAAGTATACAATGTTATTCTGAATTTAGAGTATACTTAACTAGTATTGACTTTCATGACTAGTTTGAAAAATAAATCTAAATTCACTAATTCAATTGACTATGACACGGCCTTACACAGTTGGAAATAAACTGAGGAACTACACCATGCTGCCATCACAAAGAGTATCTGTCTTAAATAGTATAAAAGCGGATGCAGCAGTTTCATATCCTATCATAAGAATATTATGGCAATGATGCGTAGAAGTGATTTACATCTTCATTATTTCTAGGCTAGAAGAATTGCTATTGCAAGTACTTTGCAGAGTCATTTGCTAACATTTAAGCAAGTTATGATTAATGCAATTTGAGTAGAATACATATTGGACAGATAGATTATAGTCCTGCTGACACTGTATGTACAATAATTAGTGCTGTGACAACAGCTAATTATTTATAATTTTAAAGCTTAAGGATTTTATCCATAAATATTGTGGTTGAAGTTAATAAATCGGTTCTTTCCATAGCCAAAACAAGGTGACAGAAATTATGCATTAAATAAATGAATGATTTCTTATCAATATTTAAAAGTAATGGAATGCCAATCAATAACATCCCTAGACATTTAAAGCACTGTTGCAAAGTATTACTGCCAAAATTAGTATATGAAGCACCCACATCATTATCCCACTTGCTGTGCTCAGCAACACAATGAAACTTTTTAAAAGACAATTGAAAACATAAAAACTACCTCCTTAAAATTCAAGAGATCTAAGATAGCAGTATGAAACGCTGCTCCAGCTGTATGAAAGACCATCTGTCTGTGGAAGAACTGGAGAGAAAAAACAGATTCTCAGATGGAATCCAAAGGAATTACTTCATTGATTTCAATATTGCTACTCTAGAAGAGCATATCCAGATTGTCTGACCTGCAGTCAGCAGCAGGACCTGACTTACCTGCTAATGGCCAAAGTACTGTTCTGAATAGCATGAACACGAACACCTAAGAACTCAGGTATCAGAATGCCAAGGAAACTGTGAGGAGTTCACTCATGAATGAGCACACGGTCTTTTGCAGAGTAGAAGTTTTGAGTTCAGAATATTCCAGCAAGTTTGAAACTTTAGGAAAAGAGATTTGAAAGACCTTAAGGTGATGTGGTTGGGATGGGGGAAGGAAAAAATGTGTTTTGCTGACACATTGAGATGATGCACAACTTGCAGTAATCCCTAATGGGCAATGAAGGACCTATTGCAATATACATGGCACTTTTAGTTACTTATGCCCCAGGTATAATTTGGGAGGGGAGAATAGCACTGAAGTGACTGCTACAAGCATTAGTGTCTACTTTTCCTACCCCTGCAAAGTCCATTAATCAATAAGCAACTGATTTGTGCACAAACAATACCTACTGGCAATAGCAGTGCGTGGCAAAAGCAGGCAGCCCACCACTGTACCGCAGGACTAAGAGGTGGGCCTGAGCTGCTGCCAAACTGCATGGTCAAATTCGAACATTACAGTGGTCAAATCCAACATTGCAACGATCAAATCAATGAAGCACCAAACACCATGTAGGGATGCAAACAGTATTTATGACTGAATTGTACAGAAATAATGACTAAAGCTCCAAAAAACAAGGTATAGCTCTAAATTATGAGATTTTCTTAAGTCCTTTTATCCATTTCCCTGTGAGTGCCTTTAGGCCCAATGGGAATAATTTCATGCTTTCCCATGACTGAGGAACACTATTTTACTTGAAACAAAAGCTGAAATCCTCACATCACCCTGTCAGCACTGCCTCCCAACACACTCCCGGGGAAGCAGGCAAAGCTGGGGAAAGCTCGGCTAGCAAAACCTTGGATGTGCTCATCGTTCTCTGGGATTGGAGCAGCATACTGATCTTCTTTCAGCTCTTCCAATTTTCCAGCATCACAAAACATTAATAATTGATGTTTCATTGATTCGATTATTTTCTTCAGAAAGCTGTCCAGTTCCTCCACAGCTCAGAGCTGCAGAATGCTCTCAGAGGCAGTCACATTTATCAGTATTTCTCTGACTCACTCAATATCAGTTTATTAGCCTTAATTTGTACCTTTGTGTTTAACATCAAGGAAGTTGCTTTTTGATTGACTCTGAAGAAACAACTCTCAAAAACAGAAACTGAAACAAAAGATTTCCCAGCAGAACAATTCTTAAAACCTAATGATACTTGAACACACTTCTTGGTTTCATTTACTTGGGCAGCAACTGCTCAGTGCAACAAAGAAGCTGTTTCTAATAGAAGACTCATATCTCCAGATCCTTTAAGTGCTTTTGGTATCAGATTAAATATTAATACAAAACAAACTGTACTGTTCAACTACTTTTTTGCATTACTATTCTGTGAGGGATCACACGATGAAGCAGATACAAGACTGATGTCAATATTAAATGTACTTAGCTTTTCTTTAAAATCAATGTGTCAATTTACACAAACAGAAAGGTACTCATCTTCCAGCACCTGGGATTTTCCTGAGCATCTGCATCTCAGAATCACCATGAGATGAAAGAACTGGTCAGAAATGCACAGAGGCTGAATTACATTAAGAACAGAAGAACCTAAGAAAGCAGTCAGACAACTACGCCTCCCCATTAGTTTATTAAGAGATCTGACAAGACAGAAGAAGCAGTCTTAATTTCTAAATATGTCGAAAAAGTGAGAAAACAGTCAGTACAAAAGATTCACATCGTACTTGTCATTACATTCCTGCCACAAACATGTATACATGCAAATATCACCACAAACACCTTATTCTGTTTTATTTAGAATTCACCATCTTTTGTCTCATAGTCAGAGAGAGATGAAGAACCAACTTTTTTTTTTTCAGATACCTAAAATATGTTCTCAACAGCATGCACTTGAAGAAGTAGCAAGATTTCCTGTCACAAGTGAAAAGTGAGACATGATATGCTCAGTTCCAACTATCACTGGGTAGGGAAGAGCTCTCTGGCAACGGAAGGGGGCTATCAAAGAACTCAGATCTATGAGGGACTGAAAGATAACTGCAGAAGCACAGGCTTCTGTGGAAATGTAGCCCAAGCAGAGTACCTGACATAAATTTTAAGCCCACTAATTAGGAAATAATTAATATTAGCATGCCTTGAGCTCAAATGGAAGCATGCAAAAGTAGCATGTAACCAACACCAGTAACAACCACACACCAAATACAAGCATTTTATTAACACATGTGAGCAATATAACCAGAAAGACAGAAACTATGACTGATGCTCAGGTGTCACAGGAAAACATGTAACTAGCACCCAAGTGACAGAATTTACAACGTAAAGGAGGGTTTAAACACTAGGTTTTGCAAACTGACAGGACATCCCAGCAAGAAGTGTGTCATTACTGAATAAATCTAGTAAAGTTTCATTTTGAAGTCTCAAACTGGCTGATCAGATTTACCATTCTTCTAAAAACTATCCCCACAGCTACCACCAATTGCCTGGTGCATTTATGTTCACACATATTCAACAGCAGCTGAGAGCATCCCAGCTTCCCTGGGATCTGTGCAGTTTGCAGTAGACCTTATGTCCTTTAGATGCATAATAAAATAGAGAATTAAGTGATTAAGTGCAATCTGACCCAAGTTCCTCTTTCTGCATTATCATCCAGAGTCTCTTCTCTTCACACATCTAACCTGTCGATGCAAATGTCAGCTTGAAGCCCTACTGTAATCAAGACTGGAAGTGAGAACAGATGCCTAAAAAATGAAACAAAAGCAGGAAACCACAAAAGAGTATGGGTGACAAATTGTGTTCCTGCAGATTTTAATGTTTCTTTTAAAATCGTAATTGGCCCTAATTGCACTACTTACATGTTAATGCACAACACCTGGCCTCAGCTGGATAGAAAGAGGCTAACAATGTTTTCCTCTCACCTCATTGACAAGGAATTAAAACACAGCCTTACAAAGCTGGGCTTGCCAAATATAAGGCACCAATAATTAGGACACTGTGAAAGCAATCTAATTTAGTCACAAAAATTAAACATGTGCAAAGCTACTGAACATTCATCTTGAATTGTTAATGAATTAGACTGAAAATAAGTCCAAAACACACAGATAGAGAAAAATAAGAGGCAAAGCTTGATTAAAGAACTCGTCCTTTGACTTAAAGAGGAAAGTGACACTCCCTCACAAACCCCCAAACCAGCCAAAACCCCCCAACAAACTAAAGAGAAAGACTCAGTTACCTCATGGACAGGATAAAAAAATTTCTAGCTGTTCTAGCTGGACAGGTAATCTGCTATATTATCCTTATAATAGAAGTTCATATAGTGCTGCACTGCCAAAGGTAAGTGCTCACAGAAAACTTTGTTAGAATAAACCAGTGATAATGAAGCTCAAAATGCCAACCCAGTTTGTAACCCAAGAGCGTCCTTCCTACAGAGTTGCCCTGGACCAATTGAAAACCACATTACCTCTTACTTTTGTATCATCACTGAGCCATTTCCAGTACAAGTACTCTTAAAAACATCCCTAGCCACTTCACTTTATCTCTTTTAAACACTTGCTTTTTCAGCAAAATTACTGATGCTGTATAAGTACTGTTCCTAAAAATACTCAATTATTGCTGCTAACCAGCACATCTCTAGAATTCATTTCAGAACTTTCAGTCTTCAGCATCTTGCAACCTGAAAACAAAGAAAGCCAGATACCTAAGCACTGAAGGGTGCCTTATCCAAATCCAGAGTACATCAACTTTTTCCATCTAACATTACACTACAGCACAGCCTGAAGGATTCTGCCGAGTTTCTGTAGATCATACAAAATATAATCTTGAGATATGATCTAGTGAACTCTGACTCTTCTGGCTATCCATTCAGATTTCCCAATAATTCTAACTGTTTTTTTTTTGTAGTAATTACATTCCGGAAATATTTATTTGAGACTTAATTTTTAGTTCTGCTTTGTTTCAGAAACTTAGTAATATCCTCTTGAACAGAAACACAACATAATTAGCTGTATGTTGCTAATTTAACATTGTTTAAGAAAATATTGCTTTAACTACTGGGTTTATTTTAATGTTCTAATTAGAAAATTCCTAAACATTATTATAGATCAAATTACTATTGTCCTGTATGATATTCTCAGAAAAATTATGCAGAAAAGCTAAATCCATTGAATACTTTGTTTTCTAAGAACAAATCACACCAAACTTCTATTACTGACATGCAGAGATCATTTATATGTCAGAAAATAAATTTGCATATAATGAAACTCAGCTCAGCTTTTTAAATTAAAATTAAAACACGTTCAGAACAATAAAATTTAATTTCTTTCTAATATTGTACAAAATGGAATAAAAGAAAATTTTGTAGGACCTAAGTTTCCCTGAAGTCAAAACCAGCTTATACAAATTTAGCCTATTAACTAGAAAAAGGTCACTGAATTCCCTATGCATGGTTTTCCCAAGGACACTTATGAGTAGTCAAATTCTGGAGCTGCATCTCTCTCCAATGAAGTGAGAGAGGAATCATACTCTCAGAAGAATGGTGTCTCAGCAAACAGCTGGGGTACAGCAGGATGAGCCAAGACCTCTTCTGTGCACACACCCCCCAACAGCTCCACTGGCCTTTGCATCCCTCTCTAATTCCTCCTGTAGTGTAAATTGATGTTGAAATCAGCTCTTTTCTCTCCCAAGTAACAAACCCATCCCAGCTCATGCCAATCAAAGCTTTCCACTGAACCATAACATGATCTTTATACCAGTAATTTTCCCAACAATTTAACTATTGGATAGATAATAATGGAAAGTTACTTCAACACCATTGCCATTTAACACAATAAAACACTGAACGTTCATGTACACAGAGACATATTTCAGAAAAAAGAAAAAGAATCTCTTTGCATACTACCTTTTCCTCCAGTTATCTCTTATGCCATTTGTCCCACTACTGAATACTTGCTAGAAATGACCAAAACAATGGACCTGATATGCCCACACAGACAGTTACAGTCAGTTCTAGAATATGTGGATAGAAAAGAAGTATAGAAACACTAGATGACAGTGAACAACACAAATCACTCATCACATTGTGAGAAGCAGAAAAGACTCATCCCTAAATCTATTTCTAGCCCAAGTCTAGTATCAAACTTTGTACAAATAAGTGCACATCCTAAACACATGTAAACACCATGGTATGCATGCAACAATTAAATTGTTGACAAACCCCCCTTTTAAACCTGCTTGGCTTTTTTAGTAACAGTATTTAGAAACACCAGCAGAAGATATGAAATTCAATCTTTATGAAATTTAGAGCCCCATCCATCCACCAAGGGAAAAAACAACTTTGTGAGAGTTCAGGAAGAAAAATCTAAGTCTGCAGCAGAATGTAAGAGGCATTCCTAAAGGTGTGTTTTTCCCATCATATTTTAGGTTTGGGGGGAAAAGATTTAATGTGAGATGAGAGGCTATACTTCATATATTGTCTAATTGACACAGAAAAAAATAGTAATGTTTGTGAAAAATCAATAGAGAAAGATAAATCTGAAAATAAATAGTGATTTAAGCACTCAAGAGTGTGAAACAGAATGACAAAACATTCATTACAGTTAAGGCTGACATTCTATAACAAATGACTTGGTAACTCACATCTGACAGCACCAGATTTTATAGGAGAGAATTCATTTACAGGGACAATTAGGTAAAGATTTAGTATTTGAACTTAATTTCTCACTTTTTGTCAATTTAAGTTATGGCTCTCTTATTTATTTGTATTTTAAAAATCACAACTCATTCTGAAAAATTCTTTTGGTGAAAGCTAAAATTGTATTGTACTTATGGTTACTAAAATATTGATTTGTAACATAGATCAGCAAATACAAGTGCTGATGTAGCTTCTTTCCCAAAGGAAAGCAGAACTTGCAATGGTCTTTACATTGACTTAAATCTGACAATCAGAAAACTACAATTTTAATATTGAACCAACTTTTGAACTAACTGGTTTGAAGCTATCAGATTTCCTTCACTGAGAAGAAAACACTATTAGAAATTCTCTTCATCTCCCTCCTCTCCATAAACAACAGAACTTGCTAGCAGTTCTTTTATACTCTGAAGCACCTCTACTTATTTTCCCAAATGATGCTTGACAGAGGAAGTCAGTTCCTTTTCTTTAAATCTGATGGCAATTTTTCTCATTCATGTTAATTAAACTAGATTTACCTTTGGAAAAGAAAACAACGGTCTTTGCTTTCTTTACACGAGAATCTTCTAATATCATAAAGAACATACAACTCAACTGAAAACATCAAATATGTGTCCTCGACTCTGCAAGAACTGATGGAATAAGGAAAAAGATCCTACACAGGAAGAATTAATAGATAAATGCATATCTTGTAATATGAAAAATAAAAAATCCCAAAACACACAGGTTCTTGCTTTGGTTATTTGGAGGATTATGACTCTAGAAATCCAGATTTTGAAGAAAACCATATTCAGTTAATAATACCATAGTGATTTAACTCTGCTTGTTGTCATCCTGAAGCCCACCACTTCCTGTGAATGCCAATCTTTAATAATTAGGTTAGCATTTAGAAATAAGGGCTATCAACCAGTAAACAACCAGTGCACCTATTATATTGTCATCTAAGTCACACTGCATGGGTAAGATTTTTCCATTTTTAAGAGCCCAAATCTTCCTCTTGTGATATGTTAGTCATTGATGTTTTTACAGTTGTACCTTTAATTACCCTTTCTTTCACTTCAGAGATTCAGGAAATAAAGCTTGCATCAGTAAATATCACGAGAAATCCTTGTCTGACATTTCAACCTGACTTTTGAACTTAATATGCATTTTTAAAATTATGTTTATTAATAAGGTTTGAGGTAACTTTCCTGTTATTAATACGATTTGCTTTGCCACAGCCCAATACTTCTGAGGCACCTATGTATCGTATGAGACACACATGGATCAGAGAGGGTTTCATGCTTCTACAGGAGAATGATTCGCATTTGAGAGCTGCCATGTTCTGTGGAGGTAAGAGAAGAGCTGGCAGTGCTCCAAGCACATCTGGAGAACTTGTCTCAGCTCTCCTCACTCCCACACATGCTCTGGGGACAACAGAGGAAACACTTCATGCGCCCCCCTCGCCATCCTCTTCCCCAAACCCCAAAACAAAACAGGCATGAGGAAATTAAATAAAGCAGCTCTGGATAATTGAATTGATTATAACAGGAACAAGACAGCAAACAGGAATTTTGAGGGTGTGGCTGGGGAGATCACACCAAGCCCAGAAATACTGCCGTAGGAAGTTGATTTCAAGATTGTCTTTTATAAGAATCAAATTTTTGCTGATCATTACTATTCAAGATAAACTGAAGGCTGAAGCTACTCCTCCCAAATGTACTAGTTTACGCGGAAAAAAAACCAAACCAGAAAAAACCACACATTTATGAACACAGATGGAGAGATAAGGAGATGTCTTCTACACTCAGATTTTCTGTTGTACTCAAAGGGTACGAAGAACATCTCTTACGTGCCTTGACAGACTGTTAGATATATTTTTAGTTACTAGAACTATCAGGAAAAATATTAATCTAAGAAGTTGCTAGGAGTCAATTCTATCACATCTTTGAATTACATGCTGCAGAAGAAAATGAGATTTCACAACCCAGTAACAGAACTGCAAAGCCTAGTGGGAAAGATTTTCCTGTATTGTCTATTGTTGTGGATTTAAAAGATCAGCATGCACAAACACACAAAAGAAAATGATGCAAATGTCAATCTGTAAAGCTCCAGCTCTGCTGACTGAGCCTAAGTACTAAGTGAGATCCAATGACATCACCATCAGCAGAGGGGAGAGGCCTTTCTCAGGCAGGCACCAGCTGCGGCATTTGGTGACTCTTGGAAGGAAAACAAAGTAGAAATAGAAAAATAAAGATAGGGAAACCAGCTGTAGGGTTGAATTCCCAAGAGCACCCTTGAAAAGATCACCGAGGCCTCTCTCCCCAGTGAGATCAGAAGTATGTTTGCAAAGAAATATGGTTATTTTACAAATATATTGTCGAAACAACTGGACATGGATCAACTCACTCAGCAGAATCTGCTATTCTTTTCTCATCAGTTTAACTGAGAACAAAATCATAGGATATTTATATGTATTATCAGAGAAAAGAAAGGATTTTTTTCTCAGCTGACCTTTTACAATAATTCTGCAGAATTGTGACCTTATGATAGCTGAGCTTGTGGATCTCTCTTGGCAGTGAAAAGTCACAGAGGCAGTTCCCACCTTCCTGAGTGTCTAGAAACAATCTCAATGCTACTGGGGAAACTGGTACTAAGCAGTCAACTCCACTAGCCATTTCCAAGCCTTCAGCCATAATGGGAATGTGGGGGAGGAGAAAGGAAGAGAGCATCAATGAAAGTAACCACTGAGCATAAAACACAAATAAAAGTAAGTTGATCTCTTATTTTCTGTTCCGGTCATGAAAACTAAACTTACATGAAAATAGACATGACAAACGAGTTTGAACTGATGGGCAAGGCCCAACTTACATGAAGAGCCTGAGCATATTAGGCTAGATCTTGCCTCTATACCTCTCAAAATCCAAATGGAATCCAAACAAATAAACTGATCTGAGAAATGATAACACAGCAGTGTGAGAACCTTTCTTTAGGGTGAAAAGAAGTTATTAAGCAAGGAACACGGTCAAGCCAGAAGGTGCTGCATGAGCTCCAGACTCCCCCCTCTGACTCAGTGTATTACCACGAACAGAAAACCATCAGTATGGGAAAAGTGAAGGAAAGACTAATGTTGCAAAATTGAGCTTGCAGCCTTTTATACTTGAAAATCTATTGAGAGTCAGCCTTTCCTGTGATGCAAGAGCTGATAATTTCATTAGCCGTGCTAGAATACAAATAAATTGAGATATTAATCAAAACAATTAAATGGAAGACAAAACTTGCCGAAAACAAAATCTAGTGGGCTTTCCAAATGTGACTTTACAAGCACATTTGCTACAACTGGGGTTTTTTTAAATTCCTTGTCAACTTTTCATTATCCATCAGCAGGTCTTCACTGATCACATGTCAATTAATAAACCTGCAGACAAGCTGGATACTGTAAATTAATTTAACGTGTGAGAGAAAAGTTGGAGAAACCACAATTCCACTTGACCTCCTCTGGTTACTTCACCTGGCTTGGCCCCTCTGTACAACTGCATTGTGAACTAGTTCAGGGTTCTGCACTGAGAATTAACAGACAACAAGAACTACTTTTTGTATAGCTCAGTTCTGATTTTGAGCAGAGGCAGGGTCACCAGGCCATCACAGAGATAGCAGGTTGGGGGCAGTCAGAGTGATCTATGGTTTGAGGGCATTTTAAGAGAGATGAAAGAACAGCCTCAGGGTAACACAAGGAACAGTGCCCTTCCCACCCCTGCAGTGCTTCCAAGTCCAAAACCTGCAAACACATAGGAACTGACTTCTAATCATGTCCACAGTACTCAAAATGGAATTGAAAAAATAAAATTGAAGTGAAAACATAGAAGTCATCTGGCACATACCTATGCATTTAGTTTTTCAACCTCAGACTGAGTTTACAAAAAAAAGGCATGAAAAGAAACTTAATTTAATTGAGCTACGGACTGTGGAATACAGGCTGACTGAATTGGAATCATGAAGAACTACTAAGGGCAGTCACACGTTCTTTTCCTGCTGTCTCTTCTCTACTATCCTATTCCCAATGTAAACATGTAAGGAAATAGGAGGACCCACCCTGTAAGAGTTTCCTCCTAGCAGTAAAGTCACTGAAGTCAACCCCAGCTTTGAGTGTGAGCTGGGAAAACAGGGACTCTTGTGTAGAAATGGTTTCAGAAAAAAAGTATTTTAAAACAATAAGCCTTTTTATTTAATCATCTCACTATGTATTTTTGTCATTCTGGGCAAATGGCCAGGAAGGAGAAAAAAAAATCTCCTGCAATCCATGAAACAAGAGAACACATGAAATTCATAATTCAGCCATCTTTTCTACCTTCCACAAATACAATACATTGCACTTTGAGTTTGAAACAGGCTCTATTTCCAGCCAAATTTCTTAAAGAAAGAATAAACTTTGCAGACATCATGAAAGCTGCCTCAAGGTGTGTCTGGCTGATGCTCTCCGTGCTCTGCTTAGGGCTGGCCTGGGTGGACTCTGAGAACCAGGGCACCCTCACTGCCTGTTGTAGTTTCTGACAGGAAACCTGGATGGCTGATTATGAGCACTTAAATGCCAAGATCCCTTATTAACTATTTCACTGTAGAATTGTGCTAAAACAAAATGGAGGTAATGCACTTTCTAATGCAGCAAGAGAGTCTTATGTCCTGACCTGTCATCCATTTGGAAAGATGCTCTGTGAGAACCACATTAATAATATATTTCTCTCTTTTTGGCAGCATTTTTAAGTACTCTTGTGGATATTGAGAGAGGTGTCAGCTCAGGGAAACTGCTGCTTAAGGAGGTTGTTTGATGGGACTGCATTCACTGCTGGACAGAATAAAAACATTTCCCACATGTTTCATCCATGGAAAAAGAATAAATCACTTCAATAGCTTATCTAGGATTCAAAGTGCACAGCATGAGCGTATGTTGTTTCCTACAACACCTTCAGGACCTCGTTACTCTTTTTAAGCCTGGCTTCCACCAGCTTCATACTCTTCACACGAGTTTCTCTTAGCAACCTCCTTCCACAATTACAGAGATTGCATGCATACCTTTTTTATTTATTAACTTTTTAAGGACTCCCTCTATTTCCCCCCTCTTTCTTCTTTCCACTACAATTTGTTTCTGGGTAATCTCCAGCTCTCTCTCCCAGCTTTAACGTGCGTCTTTATTTTATTGTACATCGTCCTTCTGTCCCTGTTTCCTCTGTCACCTTCTCAGGACACATCACCACAGTTCATGCTGCATGAGGCCACTGCATCACGCCAGTGAAAAGTGTATTTCTGATCTGGAGTGGGCACCTACGCACAACTGAGCTGCTTGGGGTTAACCACAGCCACCCAAGGTGGAGTTGAGGCTACTCCTCCACTTCCGTGTCAATGCTTTCAAGCCATATGATACAGAACTGAACAATTCCTGGATTATTTAAAAGTGTTCAATGGGACATTGCCACAATTTCTGAAATAACTATTTAGTAACAGGATCTTATTTTCCAAAGCTTCTCCATGAAGACAGATGTTTTTCCTATACACAAAAACAGAGTAGTAGTATTTAAAATTAGTATCCAAGTGAAGAAAGAATTTTATACACCTTAATTAACAAAAAGCCATATAAACATAAAATATAAGGATGTTAATATCCCTGAGCTGAACAGTTTTGCTTCTAATAAATTAGGCTTTTCAATTACTAACTTCTACAAATTTAAAATACTTGAATCTGGTTTATAAACAAAATATATGGTTCTTAGTGAAGAACACCAGATTTTCTCAAGTCCAGTATCTTCTTCCCTCTTAACCTGAAAGCCAGTCTGCCCTCCAAGCCAAGTAGTCAATCATTGTCCCCTGCAAGTGTTAAAAAAGCAAGAATTTCATAACAGATTATAAAACTGCCTCTATGACAGGACTAGAATACTGGGTTTCTTTTACTTTAATGCCATAGGAAAAATCCTCAAGTAGAGGAAGGCTGCAGCAATTCTGCTTCTATTTCTGGATCTTTTCCCCTCTGTTAGTTTTACTGGCACAAACTCCTAAAACTAATAATGGTGGTATAGACAGGCTTGCTGGTAGCCTCATCTGCCCTTCTCTGGCATTATTAATGCATCATGTGTGACCTCTAGGAAGGCTTCAAAGTGATCTGAAGAATCCTGAGGAGGAGACTCCCTAGAGGAACAGCATACTGAACACTTCTTGCAATACATCTCTTATAAAGTATTTCAGAAGCCTGAAAAACAGATGAAAAAAGTATAAACTGAAAGGATTGAAGGGCCACCACAAACCTGTTAGCTCAGAGAGCTGTGAAGGATGGAAGGAAAGCACTACATCTGCTAAGTTTGAGTTTCATATTCTAGAGGAACACAAAGATGTCAAGAGCCCATACTCGGGTCTATGTTCAGAAACCACATTCCTCTTGAGGAAAAGTGTCAGGAAACAGTTTAAAACCACAGATAAACAAAATGTAAGTGGGAAACAGGAGAATCTTTCTTACCTTAAAGTGTGGGAGAGGAAGTGAGTAGATTTAGGGATGATAGGAGGCCCTAGATAGAAATACAAAGAGGAGGTATTTCCTTTCTCAAAGCATGGAGATGAAGAAGAGAAATAACAAACACGAGGAGAACAAATTCCTCCACAGTCTCGCTTTTCAGAGGAGGAAATGTGGCAATGGGTCTCTTATCCCACTTGGGCCATGGCTGTGTGCCAAGGCACTGTAGAATAACTGAGATGAACTCCAGCTAAGCCTTTAGAAGTACACTAAAATCTGCAGAGGCAAAGTCTTGATCCTTTTGGTATCAGTTTGTAGCTTTTAATAACCACAAAACACAGAGAATGTGGGATTTTCACTTTCTAAGAGCATAACTCAAACAATAAAACTGAAGATCAAGGATTTTTTCTCTATTTGTCTGGTCACTAAGTGGCAGCACATGCTTAATTTCATAAATAATTCAAAGTAATAGGAAATATTAACTTTAAAGTAATTATTAGCAAAAATAGTGCTTTTATAGGAAGCACAACCAGCAGCATAAACAAATACTTGTACTCTTGGGAATAATTACATTCATATTCATTAAATGCCTATTTTTCAAGGACATCAGTGTAGATAAGCACAGGTTGGGGCACAGCATTTCTTGCAACTTATGCATGATGCTGCATGGAAAAATGTATTTGGCTCAACCACAGTTTCAGAAAGGAACTAGGGTGGGACATACTGCAACAGACTACAGATAAATCCAGACATCTTAGCAATAGAAATTAAAAGTCAGACTTTTGCATTCTTTTATAGGATACCACTCTTGTTAGTGCTCCTAAATAAAGTTGATTCCACCAGGAATGGAGTTTTTTTTGCTTCCCCCCAACTGTTATGACAGGTTCCCTGGAATACTGCACTTCTCAAACCATCAAATATGCATCAGAACAAATGAGAGCAATCCAAACAAATGATTCATACTCCCTGGTTAGATTATGTGTGTCATCCACACCTAATCTTAAAAAACAGAACTCTTCAGTAAACTCTGGATAATGTTTCATGCAGAAACCAGGTGATATTGGGCAGGATTTGTCTCAACTCTCCAGCAGAGCAAGTGAATTATCCGGTATACAATCACGCTGACTGCTTGGTGAGTGTGTTTAGGCTACTGGAATATTCCAAGAATGAGACACTTATGTAAAACACTGCAATATGACTGTTCACTGGCTATTTTTCAAACTGAAGTTACAGCATGATAATCACTACACAGCTGAAAATAGGGAAACAACCATCACATTACCTGTAAATTAAAAAACCCTCAGGCCACACATCCCATCTTTCACTGAACTGAGATCTATGTGTGTGCATAGATATATTTTTAATACTGTCAGTCAACTATTACGTACCACGTGCAGAAATTACATTAACCAGTGTACGGATTTACAAAGCAAGACTACAACAGGCTCTGAATTTTATGGAGAACGAGGGTAAGGAGCAGATCACTAACTTAATGTTACAGAACTTCAAAAATCTGAAATAGTTTTCAAAGCATTATTTTCAGGGGAAAGTTGTAGGAAGCTGGTTTATCACTTAACCTATTTGTCTAATCTTCTTAACATGTTCCTTACTGCAATATGACATTTGGTTGTTTTTTTCTGAAATTTTAACCATTTGGAATGAACCTCTCATACCAGGCCCCTGCCTCAGGGTGTTCAGGGAAGCGGGAGGGTTATTCGGATTCACCTGGACATCTCTGAGGATGATGTTAAGGACCATGTGTTTACATATGCCACTGAAGACTGTTCCGCTGAAATGCTCCAGGGCCCCCAGCTGTTGCTGGAACAGGAGATATGCAAATTGTGGTAGCATCAGCCTTTATGTCAGTCTTGCATCCAAACTGAATGCGCCCAAGTCCTTAGAGGCCTCTGTGTAACCAGAAATGCTCACATCACATTGTGCAGAGGCTAAGGAGACTTCAGCCCAGGGCTGCAGTGCTCAGGTCTCTGCTCTCGCTGCTCCCTGTGCTCATCCAGCAAGGGAAGCACTAGGGAACAAGCCTGCCAGAGGTTTCCTCCTTCTGCATTCTGAAAGACCTCTGCTTAAAGGCACTTAAGCATGATGGAAAAGACAGACAGCTGATTGAAACTGCTACAGAAGAGAGAAGATATGATGAAACCATCTGGACAGAAACCAGATAAACAGAAACAAGAAGTGAGGGGGAATCATTAAAACAATAAAAGGAAAAGGAGAGAAAGGGGGAACACACAAGAACAATTTGAGCAGGAACAGTGAGATCAGATCTCTTGAAGACTGCTAGGATGACTACAATCTGAATGCAAAGTCCATAAGGAAGAAATTAAGCAAGAGAAAAGCTCTGGGGCAAAGCTCAGGCTTGGAAAGAAAGTGCATGGGACAAGACTAGGGAAAGAACGTGATGACAGCTTCAAGGAAAGGAGAGGAGAGAAAAAAAACCAAACCAAACCAAACCAAACCAAAAAACCCCACAAAACAAACAAACCACCAAAAAACCCCAAACGAACAAAGAAACAACAACAAAAACCTGTCAGTTAACATTTGTGAAACCCAAGAGCAATACATGGATTTCTTTTCTTTTCACTGTTGGTTTAAACGAGAAGATGACAGAGGATGACTACTGCTATCAAACATTTGCCAGCTCAAGTAGAGTAAATGGTATATATTTGAACCTAGATGTTACAAACTGCTCAAAACCAACTGATGCCAGATGATAATTACACTTCTTATTTTGCTTTTTTTATAAATCTGCAGTTGTAACTTAAATCAGTGACAGCTCTTCTTAGTCATATATTGCACTAATATTTGAAGTTAATATTTGAAGTATTCTAAAAAAAAAATCAGGTGTTGAGCAGTTCAAACCAGATGCCCAAGTTTAGCAGGTATTTTTCCCTTAATTTCTATGTATGTGAATCCCTACCCATAAAATGGAGGTAAATACCCCACATCGTTTCCCAGCGAAATACATAAACATATCTGAAGTATTTGAATATCATAGTGATGAGCACCACAGAATCGCCAACAGGAATTTAACAGTACTGTCAGAACAAGGTTTGAATAGTGATAATATATAAGGCTTAAGGTTATACACTGAACAATTAAAATGAACTAAAACATCAAATAGTTTGTCATCATGGTAGCACAGTCTGTGCTCAAAATGTGGACTCAAAATGACCTGAGGGAGAGGTCACAGGCAGAAAATGCAATCAGTGACTGTAACACAATGTATATGTATACAGACCTTTAATTCTGACACTAGAAATATTTTTGATAACTAGATTTGATGTTCTTAGACTAATGATCATTACTGTAAGAGAAGGAGAATAAATACAGAAAAGCAGTGTTGTTTCACATGAAAAATTAAACGCCACTGAAAATGCACCTGTAGGCACAGAGTGATATTCAGAGGGCTGTGAAGATTCAAGTTTAACAGAGATGGCAACACATTGCTAAATTCTTTTTGCTGGAAGCCTTTGATTTCCCAGTGAATGTTTATACTAACCGAGGAATATAGGAACATGAGTTTCCTTTGTTCCAGACACCTTTCCCTTGGCACATTTCTATTCACAATACAGAAGATCACTATTCCAACTTCCTTGGGAACATGTTTTGTTTAATTTCATGGTATAGTAATATACGTAATATACACACATTCTTATTTCATTCCCCTGCTCACTTCTCTGTGATCTTTGCCTATATGAAGAATAAAGGTCGAGATTTCAATATTTGCTGTAACAACATGATGAAGCAAATTCTGCTCCCATATAAATGGGTTTATACATCAGAGCTGAAACCTTCTCATTCATAAAATGTATGGATTAGTCAGCATGTAAATGATAGCAATAATTAAATTAATTTAGTCACATGTATTTACACATAAAGAGTGCCTTTGCTATGAGCTATTATTAGCACTTATAGGTTACTTCATAATGAGATAGCAGAACTAAGTCTGATGATGCCAGCAAAGTGTTTGAATTTTAGAACTTCTAGAGCACAAGATCACGTTCTGTTCCTATTCTGGCAACTGGCTCAACAAATGACAAAAAATGCAGCCCTTCCTCAGGTAAAACTCCCAGTTCAAATAAATGTTTTCCTCCAAGGAAACAGTCAGAAGCCAAATAAAAGTACTGGTACTTTTCTAAACAAAACAAATTGTGACTCGTCTTTGCCACCAGTGCTGAGCTGGACTGAGCTGCTCGGATGCCCAGTAAATGCCAGCTCACAGAACACACTGCTGTTGGAGCTCGCTGCAGTAACATTCACTCCCTGTGCTTTTAAAACAAAACCAGACTGACATATAACTTGAATTCTGGACCTTGTTAAGAAAAATTCTAGGCCAAGGGTCATTGTTTCCTATGCCATAATGTTGATAGGGCAGTCATGAAGTGTAATGCTCCAGTGTGAGATAATAAAATGCCTTCGGTACATTCCTCTGCCTCACTAGATGCAGCAGTCACAAAAGAAGAGTAGCACACAACTGCAATAAATAACGAAAGGGAAGGCAGTCTTTTACACACTCCAAATGCTTTTGTAAATGTATTTAAAACACTGATCTACTGCAGTAAAGTTAATATACTGTTTTATATTCAAATTTAAGTCCAATTTCTCTGGTTCTCAATGAACAATGACAGCATCTGATTTACATTTGTTTCAATGTAATTTAACTTTTTCCAGTGGTCTCAAAATAGTCACATTCCAGCCCATGGATAAGAAAACCACTGTTAGATCTATTCTAAAGAAACAGTCTGTAAGGTTTAGACAAGCAGAATTCTCCTCACATTAATTTTTAGTTAAGGATTGCCTCAAACCAGGTGCAGGACTTTGCACTTGGTCTTGTCAAATTTCATGAGGTTTGTGCAGACTCACGTCTCTAGCCTATCCAGGTCCCTCTGGATGGCATCTCGTCCCTCCATCATCGCCCACACCCCACAGCTCAGTGTCACTGGCAAACCTGCTGAGGGTGCCCTTGATCCCACTTGAGTCCACATCACAACAAAGATATTAAACTGCACTGGTTCCATTTCTGACCAAGGGAATGTCACCCACTCCTCAGTGGCCTCCACTTGGGCATTGAGATGTTGACCACAACTCTTTGAGTCCAACCATCCACCCAAGTGGTCCGTCTATCAAATCCATGGCTCGCCAGTGTAGAGACAAAGATGTCGTGAGGACAGTGTCAAACACTTTGCACAGTTTCAGGTAGATGATGTCAATTGTTCCTCCCTCATCCACCAACACTGTAACCCTGTCATGAAAGGCCATCAAATTTGTCAGGCATGATTTGCCCTTAGTGATGTTGGCTATAACCAATCACCTCCTTATTTTCCATGTGACTTAGCACAGTTTACAGGAGGCTTTGCTCCCTGACATTGCCCAGTATCAAAGGGGAACTGACCAGCCAGTAGTTCCCCAGGTCTTACTTCAATTTCCATGTCAAGCATTTGGCAAGACATATAGACAATGCTCAAGAGATACCCCACATCCCCAGTTCAAAATTTTCCATTGGTAGTATTCAGCAAAGCCTGCTTCTAGCAGAGGAGATGAAATATAATTACAGGTGAGACACACTGCACTGACAGAGACTTTGCAGATCACCCACTCAAAATGCAAAGTGGATTAATTAGCAGTGTCCACCCTTAATCAAGAGCTCTAGGAACCGAAAAATTAGATCTGTCTGGACCCATCAAAAGACTACAAACTCCAACTGAGGCAGAAAAGCCAACACACTGGAATAGATGAAAAACTTTAAAGGAAACAGACCCTGCTACACTTGGAATCTCAAGTGCAAACTATACAGGAGACAAAAAGCTGTGATTAACACCTTGTCAGGGGAGGGCAGCAATGCAGCAGGATAACAAAAGGAAGGTTCTCACTAATCTTGGCACAGTTAGATTAGATGTAGATTTCTTCAATTTCTTTGCTTAAATCTTTAATAAACATTTGTCTGTTTAGGTCACCATAGATAAATATCTTGACCTGTATTCTACCAAAAATCCCTTTTATTTAATGACTAACTGATTATTGCACAAGTCCTTCTGTGAGCTTGTTCCCAGATGTACCATCTTCAGATTCAATAAGCTTTCTGCATAAACAAGAAATTGAATGGCCTTTGTCCTTATTAGCTTATACAAAATTAATTTTTTAGTGTTAATTTTTGGGCTTGGGCCAGTTGCCAAATGTTTAGGGCAGCTGCTACATCTATAGACAATACACACAAGTCAGAGATGGAAAGATCTATTGGGTTATTTCCTTTGACTACAAACTGATGAAGAACAGCAATCAATAATCACATGTTTGTCACGTCCTCTGTAGAATATACTGAAATGTGTTGGCTGGTTTTAAACAATTGCAGCCACAAAACCTCTACCACTTCATTTATTGCTTCATACTACTCTAAAACAGGCAAGTTGGAAAAATTTAATAGTCAGTAGAAACATAAGAGGTTTACAGAAGCAAAGAAAGAGCCAATGCACCCCTCCAGTCTGAACACCTTCACAGTCAGAACAAGTTTCAACCAGTGACCCTCACATTAACCCTCATAGCACAAGGGCTCCAACTACTAAGGAATTACAGTCCCTTGGCAAATAATTCCCATGTTGAATGACTACACTGTTTAGGAACTGTCTCTGATTTCATATTTAAATTCCTCAGACTGCCAGTTATAGCTCCTGAACCAGCACTGCTGGGTCTGTGTCTGCCAGCAGACAGTTCTGCTGTACATTCTGCACTGCGCCCCTGGTGATGACAGCATCACCTGGGATGTTAGAGACCTACAGAGCTCCTCCCTCCCTTCACCCCATACTTGTTTCAATTATCTGAGTAACAACTTAGACTTTCTCTACAGATTCAGGCCTTTCAAGAAAACCTTTCCTTGAATAACAAGTCCCAAAGACACAATTGCATTTTGCATTACTCAGATTCTTTGATTTTATACATCTCTGGTGTTGAAATGCTCAGAAGTGACTCGTCAGAGAAGTCTTAGTGACAGCTGCTATATTTCATAGTTCCTTGACAAGACACATGTACCCATGCAGCCCAAAGTTGCATTTGACTTGTTGGCTCCATTTATCTAATTTACTGGCCCTTAGGTCCCTTTCAGCATTACTGCTTTCCAAAGTAGCTCCTATTAAGTATTTTATATTTGTTTACCATCCCCCACACTGAATTTCATTCAATTTGCTGTATATCCGTCTGGATCTTTGAAATGTTCAGTATCGACTTGTGTGTCAGGGATGATGTTTTAATGTCTGCAGTTTAAATAGCAGATAAGAATCACATTTCTGACACCTTTCATGACAATTTCTCATGAAGATTTTTATGTCCCTAACACTGTCATGCTATCATCCCCACATTTCAGATATTAAAAGTGCAACCATCTAAATTTTAATACTGTAATAAACACCTACATTTTTTATAATTTAAAAATTGAAAATACTGTATTTAAATATATTTGGTAATTAATGTTTCAAAACATAGGCAACAGCAATAAAGGCAGCAAGTATCCCTTTTAATGGTCTGTTCCACTTCCCTGTTTCAACTGCTACTACTTCTATGCTAAACAATACTATGTGGGAAACAAAGCTTTCAATAAATTAAAAATATAAACCACAATTATCCTTGACACAATAAAAGCTTTCTTCTGCAGAAACTAAACAGTTGTGCAAAGTCTGACCTGATACCACCTGAAAAACAGATGAGAATAGTAAAGAAGTTCTTCCCAGCTAATAACAAAATTCTTTATTGAAGAGCTTTATGCATACTACATGAGGCTTAGAATGAACCTGTGGAAGATACGAGATAAAATAATCAATATATATAAAAAGATATCTATATAATTTGGGCTCTTCAGAGGACTGGCTCATCTTTTAACTGTATCTGTATAATGTGAAGTAACATTAGTCTTGATTTTGATGAGAATCTACTAGCTTTCTTCTAATGCAAATAATAAAAATCACTGCCCGGAAGTATTGTTTGGGAGATCAGAAAACTGCCAGCTGATAAGGTTAACATAGTTAACTAAGTCTTTGCTTATGTCCTATCTCTATGACAGTGTGTTATGCTCACTAGGCTTATTTTTTGCATTTTTCCTACTATTTCATTAACTGATAAAACTTCATTGCACACACTGAACATAGGTAAGCATTTCTAGTCATACTAGACAACCTGCAAAGAAAGGCAATCTGGTGTAATGAACACAGAGTATTCCCAAATGCTTTAAATTCCACCCAGCAGAATGGGAGTAACTATGGCTTTCTCTATACTTTCACTACAGTTTGTCATGTTTCAGCCTCTGAAAAAACAGCTTGATGAAACCAGGTTTTCTACTTCTTGGATATTTTCTTTTAGGATGACTATAAATTTCAGTCACAGTTACCAGTTTATCATAGAACTGAGGTGACCCAGAAGCACGCCAGAAGCATGTCTCTAACTAATCCCCTGGGTGCCCTCATGTTAGCAGAACAAGCTACATTCAAGAGAAAAGTCAAGAAACTAATTTGAAGATGACGAGTTAAGAAATGCCACTGAATTCGGTAGGTATTTAAAATCAACCAGGTTAGATGAGTGGAAGGTTATTTCCTGTTCTGCTAGTCTTAAGGGAATAAAACAGCCAATAAGAAAAAAGCCCAAACCAACATTAAAATATTTGTCATCTGTTTTCAGATCACTATGTCTAAAACACATGTAGGGAAAATATTTTTACAAGTAATTAAATCAGCCAAACAGTGAGCCCATAAGAAAGACCTACTTGTAGTAGAGAATTGTCCCTGTTTGTCTTCTTCCTGTTCTGGTGACTCATTGGAAGCATCCAAAGAAGGGCCCACATTTGAAATTAGCAACACAAGCTGCTGGGCAGAAGCCAGTTGAAGAACTCCTTCAAATACAATCATTATTCATATGAAAAGGAGGAAACGCTTGACTGCCCAGTCAGCTGCTTTTTGAGATGTTTGCTTTTCTTGTATTTGCACATCGATCAATACATGAAACCAAGAGAAGGAATTCTCTAATCTGAGGAATTCTGCAATACTTTTCAAATTAACTGAAATTTTGATGTATTAGTTGTACAAATCAATCCAAAAGCCAACAACAAATTTACAGAGATAAACAAATTCCACACTTTTTACCTGCTTACCTTTTTAATTTGTGTAGCGGTGGCTTTCAGCACAACCACTCACACTTATGAGGCCAGGCCTCAAACTGTTCAAGATGCTACAAGAAGCAGCCTTATTGAGACAGAGCAGGTGTGCATTTGCCACACACCAGAATAAGCAATGCAGCCTAGAACAGGTTGCCACGCATCTTTAAAAGATCTTTCTCTGTATCTCAGGACTATTAGAAAGTCCTCTAGTTCTCTAGGAATAACTGCTTTGCAAAATTAAACATGTATTTTAAAATTCATTTGACACCTTGGGTTACCACTTCTTCACTTGACTAAGCTTGGGTTTTCAGCTTTATCAGTACACTGATACTCAGGATTCAAGCTTCAGAATACTACCAGTCAAGGACTTTACCAGCACCATCACCAAAATATGTTGGTGTCCTCAAAGGACATAAGGAGTCTTTAAGACAGGCAAGCAACCAGAGAACATTAAAGCAGGAAGGAGGGAAAGCAGCAGGATGGAAAGGTTCTGCCATGTATGTTTTGGCTGCTATGCTGTACACCTGAGCTAGACAACTACACTCCAAAGAGTACTCGATTGCTGTTTTAATTTCTCCTCCATGAGCATATAAAACTTCAGATCCCATCATTACATACTGAAAGGGCAGCAACAAGAGGGATAGTGGAGCGGGACACTGTGGGTGGGTTTTCTGTGATACAGAAAACTTCTGTCAAAGATTATAATCCAAACACGATCTGAGCTGGCAAAGCCAATGGTCAAACATTGCCACTTCGTGGACTGCCCTTCCTGCTTCCAAGCTGGCTGAGGGTCTTTTTCCACATTCTGACTCCTAATGCAAATTTCCCCAGTGGGAACCTACAGCCAAAGCCCTGCCAGCTGTCCAGAGCCCGGATCCACCCACACAAGTCCACGGACAGGAACTACTTTTTTTTTCATGACTGCACAAATCTGAAGCTTTGGAAGAAAATAATCTGAAACCGTTTGAAAATGGCAACTCACTGCCATTTCTCTTACCAGAGGCTTCTTGCCGTAAGAGTGGCCACGATTCAGTATCTCAACAGCTCTTACTGAGCCCAAAAGAGAAACTCAACTGAAACTGCAGGATTTGACATAGCTTTCTGCAAAACCCGAAGGGACATGTATTGGTTTTTTTATCCTTTTTCCCAAACAGAAAGCAGATAATTCAATCTAAACCATTATAGAAGCAATGAATGAACAAATAATTCTATATAGATTAATGCAAAAACTCAGTTGATTCAGACTCTACTTATTATGGCTCTTTATTTAACATTAATAAGCACTGTTTGAGTTGCAAAGCAATTGCAAATAAATGTGTTTATTTTATTGCATGTACAGCTCTAGTATTGTTTTTGCCATTATTAGCTACCAAGCAATGTATAAGATAGCTAGAAGAACGCTCAAAAAATTCCCCTAGAGCTGGCTGGTGAAGTACAGAAAATGCTTTCTATTTGATTTTGTATTAAAAAGAAATTGGATATCACAAGTCTAAAACGGTGATGCCAGAAAGATATTTTGAGAGAAATTGCAGAAGACTGCCTTTAGAGAAAAGATGTCAACAAAAATGAGTGACAGAAATAATGTGGAGTACTTCAGACATGGACAAGAGGTACTAGGGATCAGAAATGAATTATTATGCTCTAAAATGATCCAATAAAAATCGAACTGTAGTGCAGTAATCAGAAAATGTATTGGAAAAGAGATAGGTTATAAAAAGAAAAAGGAGCTTTCAAGTACTGTAGGCTATTAGCTACTACTGAGAAATCTGGATTCAGGAGATTATATTTCTAAAAAAATATGCACACAACCAAACATAGCTGAATTTGCTGTTCAATAGGTAGTGAACAACAAAAATTAAAAAGATAGATTGGAGACAGAATTACAGGCTAAAATAAAAATAATCAATGCAACCATCAATAAGAATGTTGAAATGAACACTGTACTGGCTGAACACACAACCACCCAGGCTTCAGGAAGAATGACTCAATTATGTTTTTCCCCACAGGCAAAGACATAAAAGATAGTTGTAGACACATTGAGCACATCACAGAAAAGCATTTGGGCAGTGCCCCTTGTTACAGAGGAAGAACTGCAGTTCTAAACATTGAATAATTACAGACACTCTGGAAGAAATACATTTGGGCTCTGGTGCCTTTGGCAGAGCAGTCCTGGGCCCTGCAGCCCCTGTGCCCACCTTCACAAATGCTCACCAGCACATGCTGCCCACAAACGCACACAAAATGGGAGGGAAGGCCTTCCTTTATCAAAGCAATGGAGAAGCACTGGAACAGCTTCTGAGCTGGGAGAGAGAAGGGCTGAGGATTTCTGAAAAAGGCACAAAATGTGAAGTCACATTTCTACTCACATACACTTTTATAAATATATATCACTACCATCTTCCTTATAAAAGGAAGCTATGTAATATTCTGGGAAACTTCTTGGCCTCAACAAAAATTTACAAGCACATAAAAATAAATTTGGAGATTTTCCCTTCACCAGGAGCTTTATCGCTTTATAGCAAAAGTTCCACCCCTATCTGTGATTGGCAGCACAACCTAAACCCTTCCATGGTAATCAAAAGCTGCAAGCATCCACAAGTTGTTTTGTCATAAAGAAAATAACTGAGAAGTCTCTAGTGCTGAGCTGTAAATCCTGCATCACTCATCTGACAGTGTCCCACTGGCAGTGCACAGCTCGCAAGCAGCGCTCTTACTCAACAATTCAAGCAGACTCAAGTAAGATTCAATTCAAGCAAATTACATCAGGTACTTTCTCATTGTGCAACTGGAGGTATGTTTATACCAAGTTATGCAGAAAAATATAAATTCCAAGAAGGCATTATGATCCTGCCACTTCTGCCACAGTAAAAATACTTGCTCTAAAAGAATTTAGCATGACTGGGCAATAACAAAAGTTTGCTGTCTCAAAAGCACTATTTGGGGAAAAATTAATCAAATAGGATGTTCTCAAACCCAAAGTGCCACTTGACATTGACACTGAACAAAGCAGAGAAGGGCAGACAAGTCTGAACAACACTTACCTGACTTTGGTACGTATAAAAGGTATGTAATTGTTCATAATATACATTTACTCAAAAATAATTGTAGGCAGAGAGGGAAAAAGTTTAAATGCTACATTGAAAGATGTGAGTAAAACCCTTTCAAATAAATGGAAGGGACGAGTGCTATGAACTGTAATTAATACAGTACATAGTCTAGAAATATCCTTAACTTTTGTCCCTTTGTTACCTCCTTTTGGGATCTTTTAACAAAGTTTCCAGCAATAGAGCTGAACAACCCTAACCTGATCTCCTAAGCCATCCTCACTTGCAGGTATTTCCTCCCACATGGAAATCTTTTAGAATATGTGGTTTCATGGAATCAAAGACCATCCCCAGCTCCCTTTCTGGATCACCCAAGGCAAAGGAACACGGCTACTTTACAACATATTTACAACAATACTTTCTCATGTAATTTAACACACAATTAATTAAATGGGTAAAAATTAAAAAAGTTGGAAAGGAAGAATGAACAACCTTTCTCATCCATAGGACAACAATAATTTCTTAGATCTCACATCATCAAGAAGAAATAATATTTAGATTAAACCTCACTAGACACTAAAATGATAATTTGTCAGTATTTGCCACTTTTGTATCCATCCTGTACTCATTTGCTAGATCCCTTCTTTTTATTTCACTTATGGTATTACAGTTTGGGCAAGTCTGGAGGAGGCCACGAAGATGCTCAGAGAGCTGGAGCTAAGGAGACAGGTTTGGGCTGGTGAAGAAAAGGCTCTGGGGAGACCTCAGAGCACCTCCTAGTACCTAAAAGGGCTACAAGACAGATGGAGAGAGACTTTTGACAAGGGCATGGAATGATAGGACAAGGGGGAATGGCTTTAAATTGACAGAGGGTGGGTTTAGAGGAGATTTGGGAAGAATTATTGCTCTGTGAGGGTGGAGAAGCCCTGGCACAGGCTGCCCAGAGAAGCTGAGGGTGCCCCATCTCTGGAAGTGTCCAAGGCCAGGATGGATGGGGTTTGGAGCAACCTGGGATAGTGGAAGGTGTCCCTGCCCGTGGCAGGGGGTGGAACAAGATGATCTTCAAGGTCGCCTCCAACCCAAACCATTCTGTGATGTGGCAGCTGTAAAGCATTTTGCTGTGGAGATGAAAAAAAGCTCCAGTTCTCATACTGGCTGACAGTGTAAGGAACCAAATGAGAGTAACTTGATCTCATTTATCTAGCAGCCTTAACTATAACCTTCCGTGATCAGAGTTCACAAGTTTTCCCTTAGCCTTATTTTGCACTAATGATATTCAACTTTCAACTTTAAGCAGAACATCCAAAACTTTGATGAAAAACAGGTTCCAACTGGTAGAAACATCTACATTTTAAGACATATAAGGAAAACTGATTGTATTGCAAAATCACTACGAAACTAAACTAAATAATTCCAAAGGACATACATATAAAATATGACTATAGGCGGTTTCTGTAAATCAGACTGCTGATCTTCTAAAACATTTTAAAATTTAACCAAAAGAGATGAGAAATAAATAAAACTGGAAACTTTTAAAAGATAAAAAAAGATACTAAATGTTGATATATGTCTTTAAATTAGTGTTCATTGTGCTTAAAAGAGAACCACAAAAAAGGGAATGTTTTAATACTATGTACTGATTTTAATACACCACATGAAAACTGTAAATTTTAAAATAGCAGACATGCAGAAGCAATGCCCTTGTTAGTCAGAAAAAGTAATAAAGACAGTAATTTTAAAAGGCAGAATTTCCCCCACAATACTGACAAAAAAGTCATTAGCTGAATTTCCATACATAAACAATTTCATAAATGGCTTAAATACTGGGAGCACAACCCAAGACTTGCATGATACTACAGCTGAGGTGATGCTACAGTGCTTACAGAAGCATCTCACACTTATCCAAAGCAATTCCGATAACTTACATGCTCGCTTTGAGACAGTAACATTTCCAAAGGAACCACTCTAAGGTCAACAAAAGCATCTTACACTCTTAACAACTCCAGCAGAGCAGTTACCATGTCAGTGAATATGCCAGTGCTCCCCAAAAGGCATTGTTATGTTACTGCAGGGATTCACACACTTCCTTTCACACTGAGGAGCCTTCTTTGAAACAACAGCAGAAGCAACCAACATAAATACCATCTAAATACTAAAAGATCAAAAAACCTCCACAACAGAAGCAAAAAAGAGAAAGGTCTTTTATTAAGGGAAGGTAAATGGCCCTTTTCTGTCAAATATCTGAAAGTATCATAAATCAAGTGTCTGACAAGCTACAGTAAACTACAGAAGTTGAAGGAATTTCACCATGGGGGCTTTTGCATTTTACTGATGAGGCTGCCTTGACCTATTAGGTGCCTTAAATGATCTGATAGGCAGGCGTGTACAAACAGAATGCAATCCATGCCACAACAAAAAGGCAAAATAAAGCATACACGGAATGAAGAGAAAAATATTAAATGACACAGGGGGAACAGGATTAAGACCAATATTTACCTTTATATTTTCAAGGTTACTTACACATATTTGACCTAATGGGTCTACTTGCAAATTAGTAATTCAATTTCTTAATTGCACCACTGTAAATACAGAGTGACAGAACAGGAGCTAATGGATATACTTCAGCCATCATTACTACAAACACAATTCTGCATAGAGAGGAAGTCACATGCCCACTTCTCAGAGCATGTATTGTTACTGTAATGTAGCTGCTGGTAATAATTTCCTGGAGAAAGGAGAAAGCCAGAGATCAGCTTAATGCCTGACTTGTTTACAAAATAACAGTAAATAATAGTAACATTAATCGCAATGCTCTTACTTCCTTACATTAAACACAAGACTTTTATGAAGAGCCAAATTCAAGTCTAATTTAAACAGGTGTGAATTCACAGTAGGTCTACTGACACACACCATAAATTAAATCAGAGCCTTGTTCTTAATTCTCTCCATGTCTGCATAACTACAGCATTCACAAAACTGTGCTTCTCATACAGCATCAGCCATTCCAGTATTTCTTTTACTAACTATCTTTATCCCTTTAACAGATACTGTTAAGATACTGAATCTTAAGTGCAAAGAACTAAGGTGACTTGTCCAAAACTCACCCATTCGCCCAGCAAGCAAAATGAAAAATTCCCAGAGATTTAGGGACAGTCAAAAGCTCTGTTAAGTGGATCACTGCTCCCAGGCTATAAACCAAATACTTAGATGAATTACACAAGAATAATCTTCCATGTTTCCAGCTCATTAAACTCAGCTTTGATCTGTAACCTACTAATTTCTCTACTACATCTACTTATTAATATACGGCTAATATTATTATCCCATCTTTGCAGTCTGCTGTTTAAAATGTTTATTATTAAAAGTATTGTTTCAAATAGACTCTGATCCCATACACTGATATCAAGAAATAATTTCCCCAACAATTTATGTGGGCAAAAAGGAAAAATTGCATTTTTCCACAGCTTTTTTTTTCCCTCCTCTTGCTTTGTTTTGAAAAAGACAAGTATGTTGTTAAAAACCTGCCCCTGACCAGATCTCAAGCACTCTAATGCTACACTGCATGACCACTGGTATTTCAGCCTGTACTAACACCCTAATTTCTTTCCTACAAATCTCAAAGAAGTCACTGTGAACTACAGCTAACACCTAGTTGTCATAAAATAATTCAGCCAAAGAAACTGAGCAGGAATCTGGCTCCAAGACGAGTGTGCATTTCACAGTACACTCCTCCAGCACTGGGAATCCTGTACTCTCCTACTGGTTGTCACTATGGTGTAGAGAAACAGTAACTAACTGCATAAAAACATCTTAGTAGATGTCAGGAATAAGCCAAACAAGTCAGACTTAAAAGTTCGTCAAAGCGTTCTGACAAAATAAAAAAGGTTAAAAATTGTGTTATTGTAGGAATGGATGAAGTTCCACACTAGCTCTCAGCTGAGATGTAGCAGCTAAAAGTAAAAGAGTTGATGGCTGTGCAGATGTGTCAAATGTGGCTCAAAAATGGATTATGGCACGGCATAAATGCACTTGAGGTCAAATTCATCATGTCACAGCTGCACAGATATCCTGTAAAGGAAAACACAAGAACTGAATGAACAACAGTGAGGAAGGTTATATGGACACAAAATGGACTGTGTGCTGCTTTTTAGTACACTACTTAGCATGGGAGGCAGATCCACATAAAGCCATGTAATTTTAGGGATATATCTGGAGATCACCCTTTCTGTAGATGAGGTTTGTATCCTCTTGTGGACCACATACTCCAGAAAAATAAACAAACAAACAAATAAATAAATTTACCAGCTCAGTAATCTGGCAGACAAAAGCATTGAACTCGATGTTCTGATGCGCTGCATTGACAGATACCATTGTACCAATGAACTAAGGGTAAGGGCAATCTTCCTCAATGGCATAAAGGAACTATTTTTGATATGGTTATTCTGTGGTGTTGCTGTGTGAAATTTACATTCACATACTGTCGAGTAACACTGTGTTTAAATGGAGCTATTTATACTATCCTAGAGATAAGCAAGCATGATCCCCAAGAAATTGGTCATTCATTTCGTGCAGTTAATATATATTTTTCTTAGCCTCAGGCAAAGCTGAAGGCAGTCTGTGCACTAATAGGCTATTATTACTTGCCATTAACGTTGACAACACTAAATGGGAACACTGGTGTTTCATACAATCTGTTAATGCTGCCAAAACAACCAGAGTGTGTTTAAACGGTGATTATGACAGACTTGGTGTGTCTATGAAGGAAAACAATCCTCAAATAAATTCTCAAATTGGGCTACCCAGAATTAACAGAGAAGTATATATCCTGTGCCAGGGAACTTCAACCTAGAGCTTAGAATGAACAGGAGAATGTCAAGAAATAGCTAAAGAGAAGAAAATTTTAAGAAGTATATTAGCTTCAGATCAACGTAAAGCAAAAAACTGCCTTGAAAGCACGTCTACTGGAGTCCATACACTTAATTGTCCCAATGCTACCACAAAAAGCTGTTCTGCATTTGTAGCAAAAATTGTGCTCAGAGAGGAAGAAGAAAAATAAACCCAAACCCGAAACTCTACTGACCCTTTCAAAATATGCACAATAACAATGTTTTCTCAAACCCTGCAACAACTGTACCTTTCTCATTAATTTTACTCCAGTTACAAATAGCTGCATTCACACACAATTTGGTCAATCCCTTGAAATCCAGAATTGCTAAATATTTTTACAGCAATTAAAAAGTATCATGGAACCTAATATTTCATGTACTTCCAGCAACAGATCTTATGCACTCTCCCATTTTCACCAGAGAAATTACTGGCTAGCACAAAAAAAAAATACATTTCCATGGCAGGAATTGACAAGGATAAATGCAACACTTTTGGCTGTCTGATAAAGCCCCTGGCACACAGGACTTCATAGAAACAGGAAGATGTGCCATCTGTGACATAATTTAAATAGAGATTTATGAACTCCTGTATTCAAAGAGTGCTTTGTTGCTGAGTGCCAACCCAGGTGAAAAACACACTGCTCTCTGGATCAGGAATCTTGGCTATGAACTTACCTGTGAAATAATAGATAATATAAATGAATACAGCTTGAACCATGGTGTTCAAATTTATTCAGACATTTATCTTCAAGACTGTAATTATTATAATGACAGAACATCACAGGAAGCACTGATACCTGTTTATTTGGCCCTGCCTGGAGCCAGTAAAGAGTTCAAGTGAACTTGTTTCTCAGTTTCTTCCAACTTGCTCTTGTCCTTGCTTTCCTTTCCCAACAATTTAGTTAAAACTGGTACTCAAGCACCTCAAACATGAATCCCTGATTAAAAAATTGTTACAAGGCTTACAAGGAATAAAATATTAAAGCCACATGCAAAAAGACTACTCTGTCTACACCAGTTTAAATTGATTAAAATCATTATCAGAGACAAACCTTTAGAAGAAGCTACTCCATCTTTTTGTGGTGAGGCACAATGATTATGTGTCCCTATCTTAATGACACTTAACCCCTGGTTCTTGCTACATCTGTGCAAGATGATGAAGGTGCATTACTTACAGTAATTTTCATCTACAGAAGATTACTTATTTAGTGCAACATGTACAACTAGCAAAATATTATCAACACCCAGCTGCACCACTGCACTCCAGACAGAAATACAGAACTTGGTTATATGCTTAATTGGCTTTCAATACATCTGCTTCCAGGTACCTTACAACAGAAATGTGTATTTTTTTAGTCTGAATGGCACAAGTATGCACATTCCTTTCCATGTAGCATTCCCTTTCAACCACTTTCTCAGTTAAGGGCCAACCAATGCCAGGCAGACCAGATTCAATTCCTTCAGCCACCATCTAAAACCCAACATCTTAGGAAAACAAACCAACACACACCCTCCCTCAAGCCCAAACAAAACACCCTGTGCAACAAACACTTTACAGAAGATGGATCCCACAGAAGCAGGAAGCTGAAAGACAGGCAGCCACTGCACGGTGGAAATGGGGTGGCATCTAAAATGAACTGATTCCAGCAGCACAATAAAATGTGATACAGCAGAATGCTTAATCCTCAAAGGAGTATTTAATTAGAAACAAGCCGTGCACCAAAATCTCTTTTTAACCTCAAGCAGATAATGTAATGTTTTTGAGCCTATACTGGACATTATCACTGGTACTGGCAGACAGCCAGGTGAAATTATATAATTACGAGCTGCATAATTGACAAATTCAAACATGTAAGTATAAAAATGTCATTTATAACTGAAATCTCTTTCACCTTATGGCTACAGAGGCACTAAAATGTGTTGCTGTCAACACTGCAGTGTCAATATTTAATAACATCTAGACCTGCCATAACACGCAGTTATTAAACACAGAAATTAAAATATCAGCTAAGCTTGTTGATCTCGAGCATGATAAATTTGTTTACTTACTATACTCTGTAAGGAAACGGAGTAGATTTTAATCAATTTTAATGCAGAGATAAAAAAATACTAATTCCCCACGTTGCTTAATTAAATACACATTTTTCCCTTCTATGACACACTAAACTGTAAGAGAAGCAAATGAGTAAAAAAATCCTGAATGAGAATGAATATTTAAAAAACACACACACACAAAAACCAAACCCATGTGACCCACAAGCTCACTCTCCATATGCAGAGATATGACAAAGACCAGTTCAGTCTGTCCTACTGATAAAGACGTGTCTTCAGGTGTAGCATAAGATTAGAGGTAAATAAAGCATTCAGGACTCCATGTTGTCTTTCTCAAGTCACCTGGCTGAAGAGCCTTAAAGCTACGCCCAGAAGCCACAGGAATAACTGTATGCAAAATAACTGTATTTATATCACTTTATGTGATATAAATGTAAATATATAGATTTATTTCAGAACCTAATTCATAGGCCAGCAAATTCAAATGATAAATGTCCTATGACATAAAAATGAAGAACATGAGAAAGTTATTAGTCTCTAGAGAAATGATGTTTTGACAAAATCAGTGTTTCTTTCTTTTGTCTTATTTTCTGTCTAAACTATAAATACAATACACACAGCAAACAATCCTTTCACCTTACATACAGTAAAGAGATCTAGGAAGGAAGGGGAAAAAAAGAAAGAAAACAAAAGAGAAAAGAAAAAAAAAAAGAAAATAAGAGAAGTAGAAAAAGATAGTTTTGATAAATTAGTACTACTATTGAGTACATTAGATGCATTTCTTTATTACCATTCTCCCCATCAGACTTCCTTTCATGGTCAGTGTCAGTGAGGGACAAGGCTGAGTTTGCCCGGCTTGACAAACAGGAGCTGTGTTCCGATTTGATCCCCCTCATCCACATCCTCAGGGCGTGGTCCGGGGATGCACCGCCTTCTGTTTCGGTGTCCACATCCGAGCCCACCTCCAGCGGGTAACTGTGCTCAGCTACACCATGTAAATCAGTTTGATAGCCAGAGCACAGGATATGGGGAGTCTCGCAAAATTCCATGTCTGGAAAAAACAAAAGTTCAGAAAAAAATGTAGCAGTGAAAAGCAATATAACTTTGATCGTCTTCTGGAGAATCTGTTTTGAGAATTAACACTGTTCATACTATTACAAGACCTTTTTTGGTCAGTGACTCACACTGCTATCTAATCTACTCTAAGTGTAATACAACTAGAATATATAGTAAAATATATAGTGCTGCACTGTGATTGTGCCTTTTTGTCTGACAGAAATATGTATTATAGCTCAAACGTGCCCACACCCACACGCTGATAGTTGCACATCAATTTACAACTGAAGTGAGCATCTGCAAACACAGATACTTTCTCACATTTTGCCAGGAAGGCAACAGCTCTAAATTAATCTCAGTATGTTTTTATCATAGCGAAAGCGTAGCAAATTTGCCAATAGGGATCTTACAAAATAACAGCTGAAATATTAGGTTTCTCACAGAAGACAAAGAAAGGGTACTCACCATTGGCTTGCTCTTTGAGAGTGCTGTCCTTGCATATTCACACCAGTGGGTCTGGGTTCTCCAGTGCTGGTGGCCTACAGGAACTTCCTAGAAGAGCAGTGACTACTAGGACTGTACAAGGGCCATCTCATGACACCAAGCCATCTGAGATTTGAGAGTTGTACAGTGCTACAAGTTATTCTTACTAATACTGCAGGTGTCGGGCAGTAGAAAATCGAGAACAAACAGGAGATGGACAGGACCCATAATGTGAATATGCAGAGGAAACATTCTCGAAGAACTACAGGTAAGTAACAGACATCAGCAAATTGCAACTTCCCTTTGAGGTAGCCTCTGCATATTCTCACTTGTGAGAATCCAATTACAAATGCAACTCACAGGGACTATGACAGGGAGTTCTAATTAAATAAGGATTACAGAACTGCACTCCCTAATTGAACATCAGACCTGGGATGCCATCTTGAGAGACTAAATACAATATCAAATATGCATACAGTATTCTTTCAATTTCTAGAAAAGAAACATTAGAGAGTCATTGATCGAGACTAAGGACAAACACTCTTTTCCACTGTCATCCTAACTAAAGCTTTAATTTGCCAAACTAATCCACTTACCAGCTAGTGAGAGGAATGATTCTGATTTTAAGCACTTTCTCTCAAATAACAAAAAGCCCTGGTATTTTCTTGAAGGTATCAACCAAAACCTACAAACCAAATGCTAAGATACCATTTCCTCAGGTGGTTCAATTTATAAGTCATCTATCTCTATATATTTTTTTTTTGCCATCCAAAAATTACTGAAAGTCTTTGTTGTAGTCTTGGCTTTGAGCTCAGGGAATGGAAACCTCATTTGTGGAAGGCAAGGGAAGAAGGTAGGCAGCAAACAGAAAAGCGTGGCCATGGCCTCATTTTCCTATGCAGGAGTCATGGAAGGTCATCCTGTCTGCCTGGTGTTGTCACTGCATTGGGTGGCCCATACCAGCAGCACCAGCCATCACTGCTCCTGCTCCTTTTGGAGCAGCAAGACAGATGCTGGGGTGATCCCAAGTCCTCCATCACCACTCTGATCTTTTCCTCTTGTTCATAGGAGGAGGATGTGGTCTCAGCCCTACCCTCGAGAAGCTGAGATGTGCCACCTTCATGAGCCCTGTCCTCCAAGTCTCTCAAATGCACTGAGGCTGACTCCTAGGTTTGATGGAGATGTCTAAGAGAAAACAGCCAAAATATTTGGAAGCAGTCGTGTAGGGAATAGTTGGCATTTGAACTTTGTCTACCTCACAAGAGGTGTGATTTCAAGAAACATCACCTGATCCTTCTTCCCCTTTAAAAGAGATCTTTGCTTATTTTCACCATCTGAGGAACTTCCCCATAATTAAAAATCTTCCCATAACTTCAAGAATCACATTAGCTGATGCCAAGTCCTCAGGGGGCAAGGATGCAGGCACTTCTTGACACAGCTGTCCCTCCAGGCAGATGTCTGCCATTAGCAGCCTGGGGCCCATGTTCTCCCTGTTTGCATTTGCATATGCCAAGGGGAAAATTCATCCCAGTAAATCCCACAAAATGCTAATTAGATTACACATGTTTAAGAAAGACAGAATTTCCCCCTCAGTCTATATGTTAATTCCTTTTTTTTTTTGGTGGAGTGAAAGAAAGTGACTTTTTATATTATAACTCATTTCAACTCAAGCTTAACACAGTCTATTGCCTAAATAGTCTATTTCTTAAGTATACAAGCCTTTGCAGTATTTTAACTCCCACGGGATGCATTTTCTGAAAAGCTTTTACAATGGCAGAAGTGGCTGCTTTTAGTCTGCACATCTAACCTTTTTACCTAAAATACCACTTATTTCCACAAGGAGATAAAGTTCAAGTAGATTTATGATAGATTCAGTATTACCACAAAGACATAGTCACAAGAGAAAAAAGAGAACATTAATATAAAATTCAAGTTTTTGCATTAACAGCGGACAGAGAAAAAAAAGTGGCAGTTATGAAAACGATGAAAGGTTTTTCACCTCTGGACCCTCTTGGAGCCTGTTGTAACACAACCGTTAAAAAAACAAGTACTTTATCTCACATTGATACTAATTTATTTTTTCAAAAAGTACTGTATGAAGAAATATAAAATATCTAATGATCAAGAAAAATAAAGAAGGCTTTGTTAAAAAAAAAAAAATCAGCATTTCAGTTAACAGACCCCTTTCTTTCTACTTCTAAATACAACTTCCTATTAAAAAAAACATCTTCAGAGATAAGCAGTTAAAGAGAAGTTTGACCCGACTGGGCAGTGGCATCTCTGCCATTTAAGGCTGATACAAGAACTGGGCAGCTGACCAGGCAGTTCTAACACAGCTCCAGCTTTGCTCACAGACAAAGCTACTGAAAACTCCACACAACTCGCCAAGGGTTTATTTACTATGGCATCAATTCAGCCACCAGTGAAGTTAAAAACTGACAGTTAGGACTTTCATGCAGATATAAAACACTTATCCCAGTGCATCTTCAGGACTATCTCCTTGTCGTTAGTATGGTCAGGAATAACTGTATGCCTGCTACTCTTTCTGCAACTCTTTTAGTTCGTCTGGCTCAGGTAGAAAAATAATAAAATTACCCAAGTGAAAGCCCATGCAGGCCCCTCTCTCCAACCTAGTAATTCTGCAAAATTGGACTTGCAGGACTTGTGGAATCTCCTCACTGTTGCCATTTGCCAAGAATTCTGCTAATTTCGACCAACTAACCAGGAATGTAAATAAATATTTATTTCAATAAATAAATATTTAAAATACAGAAAAGACTATCCAAACAAAGAAGAGAAAAGAAACATAGAACTAGTGTATAAGTAGAGATAAGCATGAAGAACCTTCCTTTCCAGTCTTCCTATTCCCTTATGGAAAAATATTATTTTGTATTAATAACAGAATGACAAATAATATTCATTTAAACTACTTAACTGGCCGATGTGTTCAACTAGAGAAGGAGCTTACAGAAAAATACAATTTATTTATAAACTGGAACAGTTTGACATCTTGCTATTAGGTGCCTTTTATGAATCCCATCACATAATTAAGCAATTCAACTTATTGATTCTAAAAGTCTTTAAACATCACTGATTCACAAATTAATTTTATTCTTGACTCTCGGTATGAGGTGGTTCTTACTCTGAGGATGCTCCCTGCCCAAACACACACAAAATCAATTCTCTGGATGAAAAAATACAAATTTCTCTTTCTGCAAATATAAAATTATAAAAGAGCCTAAGTAGCTCAAAGGCAAGGAGAAAACATCAGTCTTGGAATTTTAAATCCATGATACTTATTTTGGCCTAGTCTCCTCTTTCAGACTGGAGGGTTTTTGAGAACACTGGAAATATCAGAGTCTGGGGAAGAGAACAACAATGAAGGAACTCCAAAAAGGCAAATAATACACATTAACCTAAAAAGTATCATGTTTATGCCTGTGTCTGAGGGAGTGTAAAGGGAATGCAAGGGAGAAAATATCCCAAACATGCACTTTTGTTTATGAGTTGGGATTTTAGTGTTACACCACAACTTGGTGTATATGTTTTCACACTGAACTTACTCCAGTGCTTTAATCTGCAGGTGTATTGTATGTGCTGCCACACAAGCAGAAAAGCAGACCTGCTACTCGTGGTATTAAGAGACTCAGAGACATAGGGAGGGAGGGAAGGAGAGAGGAAGAAATGTAAATCAAATGGAGAAAGCGAAGTTCGCCTTCATTTTTGGAAGCAACACATATGCATTCTCCTAAATGAGAAATTTTGAGGGCTATTGAGCACTCTGCTAAATTTCATGTGTTCAATGGCCCTTAAAATTTCTCATTTCTCACCTGAGGACTGTGGTTTACTGGCTGGTTGCTTGACTTCAGAATTAAATGTGCAGAGATCTTAAGCTGCTTCGTAAAGGCATTCGTGAAACACAACCTGCTACATACATTTTTGAATGCTTTTGTATACGCTTTTAATTTAGACAAAGATCTTGTTTCCATGTTGAGAACATACCATATCTTTCCTAGGACAATATAATTCAAAGACATTAATCTCCAGTAACCATCCGTACAAAAATCATTGAGGAAGAAGCCAAAAATCAATTAATTTTCAAAAGCGCATTACACTGACTATTAATTTGTTTTAGAAATCTCATGTTTGTCATCAATTATTGCCACAGCCCAAAACTGATTCTCAGCTGCATATATTTTAATAAATAAAAATTGATATACATATAACACATAAATAAAAACCACATAAAATGTACCATTTGAATTTTTATACTTATATAGCAAATGCATTTTTCTGTACATTTTATTTTACTGTATTTCAAATTTTCCTTGCATTCCCTTATTTATGTAGCTTACTTTCTTACATTAACCTCCAGTTACCAGCAGAGATGATATAAAGTTAAAAATATCAGTAATAACAATTAAAAGAGGAATAAAAAGAGGAATCGGAGTCTGCTACAACACTAAGGAGTGAAATTTGCCGGTTAGGCAGCTAAGGGATTAGGAAAGGAGGCTGCACTTTCAGGAAACTCTTTGGCTCGTAAAATTTATAAGGAAGAAAAAGTCTTTAATCTTCACGTCCTTCCCTAGAGGTACCAGTGTGGTTCCAACCCACGCCTCATGGCAAATATCTTTCTACTCTCTTATTCAGACTAATGCTTCAAGCTTTAAGAAAGAGCACAGAAATAGACTGAACCTATTTTTAAATATTCTCCTGGAGTTCTCAGATACCAATTTTTATTTTTACTACTACTGAGATGAAAATAAATAAGGAATTTTTGCACAGAAATCATGCTGATCTTAGGTGAACTTAGATGAAAATAGATGAACTTTCTCAGTCCCCAGAAGCAGAATATTCTTTTGGAGATCACTTGAAATTTTTAATGTTAGAGGTTTTGTTTTTCAAAAGTTTCTCAACTAACAAGATGCCAGAGGAGGCATCTTTGGAGCTACAGTGTGGATGCAGCAGATCTCCTTTTAATTTAGGAAGAAACACTCTCCGTACAAGATTGATTAGAAATTTAATCCTTGAACTTCAAATACATCTGAATTATTGCTGGCTATGGCCTTTCCTACTCCAAAGTGTGGCTTTACGAGGTAAAATACTTCCATTCACGGGATTCTGTTAAAGAGAAATTTCTACTGCAGGTACTCATAAATATCTCTCCTTTAATGAATTTTAGAGTTATAAAACCATAGCAAATGCCAGGAATTAGCATTTAACCTAAATTTCAGATAAAGGAAACCAACTTAATCTCAAATAATGACCACACTAACTCTACCCTATTAAAGAAAAAAGGGTAAAAAATATAATTATCACAGATGAGAAAGAACCTCAATATCACTTGTGGGGATAAATTCTTCTAATACTACAGTTGAAATAGAGTTTGGAAAAGCTTGTCTTACAATAGATTCACTTATAATTTCATTCTTCAGATGTGAAAATCTATTAAGAAGTTAAGAATTTTCAAGAAAAAAATATTTTCTGTTTCCAAAAACTCTATCATAAAAGAAAAGCATTCCAATTTTCTTTCAAGTATTTTAAAGGTTCCTGGGGTCTAAAATAATTTTTCTATTACAAGTTTTGACATTTCTGTATGTGTTTGAGGGAAGCAATAGATAATGAATCCTTTCTTCTTGTGATTAAATTTTTAAAATTAAAGCTAGCCATAAGTAAGAATTTCATGAAGAGCACTAGAACTATAAATCAAACTATCTTGAGCAGATTAACTAGCTTTTCTCTTTGAAGGAGTTTCACATGAACAAATAGTCAAGATTAACCAAGGGTGTGAAACAGCAGAGTTCTGTTGCCTCTAGTCCAGTGCATTCACAGCTCTCAACAGGAAAACTTAATGTTCTGATTCTATCTTGTTTCCAAGTCTTTGTGGCACTTCAGAGAAGAACGGCTGACGAAATTATTAGAGTGCAAACAGAGTATCAACATTCTTCAAAGTGAAATTACCCTCAGATTGTTGCTCTGTCCCTACAAACTTCAATTCAGCTCTGCCATGCTTTTCTGGTAGTAATTTCTGAGTGCAGTTCAATTTAAACCAAAATCCCTTTCATTCAAACCCCAGTCTTAGATGTCGGTGATGGACAAAGATATGAAAATAATTTTTATCAACGGTTTTGATTCTAGTTTATGAAATACGTCTAAAATACACTGTTTCCCAAAATATTGAAATTTCTTCTCTTTTAGAATTCTAGTTGACCCAATAACTTTAGATACACGACCACCAAAGTCTCTTTTAAATAAAAGATGTGCAAACCAGGTATCTTTATAAATTTCACTGACTTAGTTTTAGAAGGCTGCATATGCAAAAAAACCATAAGTATAAAATCTGATTTAATTTTCAGTGCTGTAAATCCAGAAGTTAATTCTAAGCAGCCAGTGGGCCACAGTAGCACTTAGGCTTCAGGTCATTGTGACTGTCTCAGAGTAAGGACCTGGCAAGTGCATAACTTTGTGATGGTGGAAAGACTCTTAGAGAGCTGCTATCAACAAAGATTTACCAGAAATCTCCTTTACTGATGGGATATTCAGCAGACCTGAGGCACTCAGATCACAGACAATGCTCAAAAAGAATCATCAGAGTCACTCAGCTCCTCACTTTAACTTTCACCAGAAACTACAAAGCTCTAACATAATTTTAAAGTAGCTTAGGAGAGTATCAAGGGTACTACTAGCCATGTTCCTTTGAAGTGACATGAATGGAAGGCAGACAGCAAATGGAGATAGGTTGGAGCAGAGGAAGGTGGTTTTGATCCCCCTGTGCCAGTTTCAGTGAATGATAAGTGAACGAGTTATTTCAGCACAAGTGAGTGAAATGCTTCAGCAAGACTGCACTGACCAAGTCCCCTTTCTGCACATTCCAACTAACTGTTAAAAATGCTGAAAATTAGGACCAAGTATTTGCAAGGGAGCAGGTACCACAGAGAAGCACCTAGAAAAAAAGTCCCTTAAAGGAAGGGTTGATGCACAGGTAGCCACCAGCAACACCTTGTGCGTGTAGCGAGAAAGAGAACAGAACAGAACTTGTGAACAAGAGCACAAGGAGCAGTAGCTGCTGTCACTGTGCTGCCATCCCAGAAGCAAGGAAAACAGAAGCAAACACCCTGCTCTGGGGCACAAGGAGATGTACTCAGCAGGAGGCTCTTGCTCTCCATGTCCAATTCAAGCTTGACAAATCCCAGTCTGCAAGCTTCCAGAGACGCCAGGTCTGCTGGCACAGCAAGCAGACACACACATTCTGCCAGCCAACCTCTTCAGGTATTGGGGATCAACCCCACAAATGCTGTCCATCCTGAAAGTACACCTGATACCCCTCCCAAGCATCCAGCTAAAAAGACTGTCTAATGAAGCCAAAATTTGGAATTTTTATCCATTGAGTTCTTGGTGGGATGTCTAACATCTGCAGAATACTGCACTTAATTTTATCTTTTTTTTCTCTTTAAATAACTGAAATTGGAACCAGTTTTGGCAGTCAATAGCACATCCCCAGCTCAAAGAAGGGCCAAATTAGATCAGGGTGCCCAGGGCTCTTTAATTAAGAGAATCAGAATCCTACAGAGCAATGACTGCTGGCCAGACTACTAGACTACGAAGCATTTTAAAACTATCTCTTAGGTGAGGTTTTCAAGAGACACTGCATTATGGCCCAACAATTAAACTGGAAATCCAGCTTTGTTCTGTGATTTTGAAAATCCAATCCACGAAATTATTTTTCACTGTTAAAATATTCAATTTTCCCCATAAATTTACTACCATCTTTTTAGTGCCTAATCACCTTTTCCACTTGGAAAAAACCCCAAGTCAGACTTCAAGATGCCCCCTAATAGAACTTGGGGCAGATAAGCAGTTTGACTCTGACTTATTTTTGATTAGGGGTGAAGGTATGTGCATGTCTTTTTCCTCTTTTTTTTTCAAATCATGCAAAAATTTACACGAGGGGCATGAACGTAATAAATTAACATCTACTATGAAAGCAGTGTATTTTTTAATTTAGATTGAACAGCTAAATAACACCTAGACCAAAAAATTCACCCTTCAGATTAATTTTGGAAGAAGGAGAAAGTATGAGTATGTGCACAAGCTCTTCAGTGCTTCCATTCACATCCAATTACATCCTGCTGTCAATCTGACATCAGTGAGAACACATGGAAGACAACTTGGCAAGTCCGTTCCATTTGATCAGCCGACTGGGACACAGCTTGTCAAGTCAAACAGCCCCTCTTCCCCCAAAATCTCTTGAGGGGTTTGTCACCAAATGTTCCATCTGATCAAGAGATGGGAGATTTAACTGCCTTCACATAATTCTGACCACTTCTGCTCCCTCCTTTCCTCAAGTGTTTGATTTACCAAAGAAATTTCAATAACAGCAGTTCAAACTCAAAGGTCAGCTCTGCTGCAGTTTCATATTAAAACAACTAAATGGAAATCATTGGGTTTGCATATCGTATTTTTACACATACAATCACAGTAACATTTTTCAACTGTTTAACTAACTTTCTTACAAGACCTTTATTAGATTTTCTGATATTTCCAGACATTAGTTCTTCTTCTCTGTATTTCTAAAGGTAATTATATAAGTTATAAAGACTACTACATCCTGCATCAGCAACTCCAAAACATAAAAATTTTGGGGTTTATACTACCAAAATGCATCCAAGAAATTCAGCTGAAAGTGGTGGCACCATTCCAGCTGAGTATCCTCAGAAAATAATTTTGTGGTAATCTTACATCACTATCACACAACATCATTATTAATTAAGTTAAATGAATACTTCTTAAAATATATACTATCCTAAAATGCACATCATGATTACAAAGGAAAGATGAAAATCTGAGTTATTTTTGTTAGCATAATAAAGTTTCTAAGCATACAATATGGTGCTGGTATCTACAAGATTTTCTTTCTCGAGATTTGATATAGAGCTCCCAAAGAGGGACGGGCCATCATCATTCCTGTGCTGCACCAAAACTAAGTATGAGGAGAATTCCAAAGCTGACCAAATCAAAAGACCTCTGTACATTGTCACGAAGTTTAAACAAGTGTGAGATCCCATGATCTGGCATCAAAACTTATCCAAACTTTGGGAACACAGTCAGGACACGATGAAATGACTCCATTATCTTTAGGAGCACTTGGCTACAATTTTTACAGCTCTAGTGCTCTTTAATTTCCTTGCCCTTTCTTAATGAGAGCTGTAACTGTTTTAAAATACTAAATCGCTTCTTTAGACACGTGACACTAGCAGCTGTTCTAGTCTCTGACTTTGAAACCTCCAGCCTGAGATTTAACCACACAGTGTTTTAATCTTTCACAAAGACACAGCCATATAATTGATACCTGGGAAATGACAAGTCACTGACTGATACTGAAATGTGATTTCTCGCTGTTGACAATTAGGAGGCAGGCACCTGCTCTCTCTAATGCAAATCACAGGTAGTGTTGACTGTCCACAAGTAAAACCAAATCCCCTCCACTACCAAATAAATGGATACATATGTATTGCTAATGTGTACAAAGATGGTTGGGAGGCTGACTACCTAACATTAGAGAGCTCAAAGTTGTTACCAACTTTGTTACCAACTTGAAAAAGGAAATCAGAAAATGAAATAATTTCTTTGGATCTTAACAAACTGAAAGACACTGGAGGAATTACCCACAGTATTACACTGCCCATAAAAACTGCTTCTGAAGTTTTCCAGCATCTGCCTTTCAGTCATTTTATTTGCGGAACAGAAGCGGCACACTGGTGACTTTCTACATAGCTAACATACCTTGGGTTCTACAGCCGTGGGCAACTGAGAGCCTGTGAGCTCTCCATAATTCTTGGTTCTGCAAAGGTGCTTGATCAACGAGGCTCAGGAAAAGTCAAAGTTAAGAGCCTGCACAGCAGCTGAGAGTAACCCAAAGAAAATAAATCAAACCCAAATGGCACTAACATATTAACCTACGGTGCCTCTGTTAACTCTGCCATGCCCTGAAGGAAAGCTTGCCATAGGCTGATTAGCAGAGCTCACACTCTGTATTGCCAGAAATACTTTGTGTCTCATTATTAAAAAATTCACACAGTTGGAGGTGAACTAATTGAGGCAGTGGAGACAGTAACACAGAAGGCACTTAAAATGTAATTAAGCCATGATCAGAAAGAGGACACATAAGGGAGAAAGCATTGAAAACAGAGATTCCAGACAAAATACCAGATTCAAGCAAAAAATGAGAGCAATTGTGTATTAAACCATGTTCAACAACATTTATATGTACTACTAAAAGAATCTGTGCAGAATTCGAACACTAAGGCCACAGATAACCAAGAAAAACCACTATACATTTGGTTTAGATAACCTTCATGTACTTTAATGCACACCAAGGGGACAGGTGTTTTGAGAGAAAGAGGGTCCTACCCTCATCTGAGCAATTCTCAATCACGCTGGAGATCTAAGAATAGGAATGCTATAGGAGCATTCAGTGTCTCAATTCCTTTGGTTTTATTCTGCAGAAACACTTTAGCTCTACCACGGGCTGTTCTGGAAGGACTGCAGCAGCAACTGTTTCATCTACTGAAAAGCCCAGCTCACATTATATTAATGCACTCACTATATCAAGGAGGGGGAAGAAAAACCAAAACTAAAAGACTCAAAACATGTAACTATAAACTTCACAATCTTAACATACATAGGATATTCTCTCTGCAATAAACACTGCATTCTAGAGATACTTAGTGACAGTCTACAGAATTAAGTGTCTTTTTTTCCCTCAGTTTAAGTATTTTACAGCAAAAATTGTATCAGAAAAAACCTCAAGCAAATATCCAGGTATGCAAGGATTTTTTTTTCAGATTAAAAAAATGGGAACATTTGTAAAAAGGTTTCTTCTAGCAGACAGCTCTGTGTGTTAACCAGACCTTAAAACCCATTCCATTGTTTTTTTCCTATTAAATTTGTTTCGTGCAAATATGCTGAGCGCAGAGTCTTCACAAAAACCAGTTTCCCATAGAATGTGCAAGTCACGTGTGGATTTTGCCTTTTTTCACATCTTCTCCACTTAGTATTGTCTCATTTCCCTACCAGCTGCTTCACCATTTCCTGAGCTGCACCATCTCATGCTGTGTCCAATATTAGACACAGCAGTGACAGACAAAATGGGAAATAAACAGCACAGCTGATCAGGACAACTGGAAAAGGATGCAAGCAGCACATCCAGAAGTGGTTATGAGTGAAAAACCCCCAAAACATTTGGTTGTAGGAGCTTAAACCACTGATCTTTAAAATCACAGCAAGATCCTCACTGACTTGACTCTTAATAGACAGAGCTCTGAGAAACCAGTCTGAGTCTTATTCCAGAGAGCACATGAACTGAGCACTGCATTGGGAGCACACGTTTTTCAGTGCTGGAATTCCCAGTGGAGGGAGAAGGAGGGAAGGATGGGCTTGAACTCAGGGGGTCTGAATATGAGGATAACTCAAACCCAAGCAGGATGAACACTGACCAGCCATGTAGCAATGGAGAAAGCGAACATAGGACAAAGAACTATTTTTAACAGGCTAATAAAAAGTATTTCTTTGAACTGTCTTATCAACAACACACTCACTCAGAAGAGTATGTACACCCCTCATTGCTGTCCCCTTCCCACATCTCCCTGCCTTTCTTCAATTCAAAATGAGGAATCAGTGGACAGATGCTGGGACAGACAACTAAACATTGAGTGAGAAGCAGCCTTTTGATGCTCTGCTACTGAAAAACTGAAGAGACACTGCCCAGCAAATGTAACAAGTCAGTATTTTCCTGTTTAATACAGTTGTCTTCTTGCTCAGACTAGCTTGCTGAAATTATAATGGACAGATTTGTCGAGCATGTTTTGAGGCTAATTTAAAAAAATAATGATACAAACGTTGTAAAATTGTGCTGAATGTTGTCAAAGACATCAAGTTTGTAAACGCCTCATTTGCAAACAACCTGCTACTGAACGCTAACCAGTTCAGACACTGATCTCTTACCACTATAATTGTAGCTGTTTAGCACTTTTATTCATTTTAATAACAATAACAATAATAATAACACTCAGAGAATTGAGAGAAAGCAGTATTTAGTTTTTATCCTTTAGTAGCTATTAAAATATATTTTATGCATATAACTCTTCCAAAAAGATCATAAAATTAAACTGAAATATAGGTATTTGCTAGCAACATTATTCCACTCAATTGACAGCTGAGATAAAGCTACTACTACATCCAATTTAAGGACTGAGACTTCTTTTAGTAACTACAATCTTGGAGAAAAACTTGAAAAAACTGAAATATAATGTCTGAACACTCACTTGATCACATTAGGTATCTAAATTTGAGCACCAAGTTACAGCAAACAAGCTCCTTGTTTGTGGCCACTGTGCTGTTAGCTCAGGTGAGGGATTCAGGGCAGTACATGCAAAGATGAGTGGCAGGTGCCTCCTTATTTTCCTAAAGCATTGTATAAGGGAAGAGTTTTCTAACCGTTATGACGGTCATTTGACCCAAATCTGATAGCGCAGATGACGGAACATTATTAAAGCATGAGGAATCATAAGCTCTGTGCTGCCAAAACAGTGACAGCAATGACCGGTTGCGTGAGAAGTTTGGTTTGCGTGAGTGGAGCTGTTCGGGGATGATGATAATTACCTGTGAAATGAATATTCATCACATGGGCGAATTCAAGGCTGAATAATATTTCACTGGAGAGTTGGGATAATGTTAAGGAGAAGTTGGCCAAAGCTGACACAGCTTGCTTTGCACCAAGGTCTAGTGCAGCTGTATGACACACAGATGGGTGCCAGGAATTCATGAACTGGAGACGCAGCCTGCAGCAGGCGGAGCTATCCCCTGTGATACTTTGTAAATACAAGCTGAAAATTAGCTAAATAGCTTTTTTATTCCTGAATGTATGCCTATTCCTACTCGAAGAAATACATTACTGCTATTATTTCTGCAAGCAGTAAATAGCATTGAGGTACCCAATGCCAGTCCTTCCTTTTCTGCACAACTCCAAAATCTCTATCAGAGAACACCTTCCTTCTTTAGAGTACCAAAATTTTTCAGAGGCAACCATTTCTAAAGGTACAGTCTGTCTCTGTCAACTTCTTTGTGAGTGGCACAAGCCTCCAGCCAGCTGAACACCTGGCAACCGCCCCAAAAGCACAACAGCCACCACAGTGGGACCAAAGTAGGACAGTTTCACTTTATTTGTGAAATTCATTTTTAATTTTTTTCTTCTTTTTTTAATAGATGTTATCAGACTGGGGCAAAACCAACCAGCCAATCCACATCTCAAAAAACCCTAAAGAAAATGTGTGCCAGAAGTCCTCAAATGCTACCAATGAAATAGTAAAAGTGTGGGGAGGAGCTGAGAAATACTTTAAAAACATGTACCAGTGGAATCTTCAATAGTCTGATCCAGCAGCTAGGGCATAAAGATGCTGAAGTTACTATGTTCAGTTTTAGCTTTACCTGCAGAAATAGTGTAAAGCTGAAAGTTCCGCTTGTGCTAACTGGGCAGGTGAAGGGCACACTGTGCCCTTCAGCACAGACAGGACTACAGGGTGTTCTGACATTAAACTATGCTGTGCTCAATGACATCATGCAAATAGATACTCCAGTCAATTTACTACTCCTTTGTTTATTTTACTTTTTTCACTAGAACTCACTAAGTATTATGAATATAGAACTGGCTCAGAAAATTTGGATACACAGGAGTAGAAATGAAATATATTTAAAGCAACCAAGATATTCTTTATGTGGTTGCAGTCACAATGGGAGGAGGAATGCTGTTCATGCAGGTGGAAACTGTGTTTTCATCACTATTTTTACAATAGGTAACAGATACGATGGTCATCCAAGATATGCTCACATAAATGAAGATTTATCCAGGAGGAACAGGCAATTATTTTCCTTTTTTCCTTTCTCAGTTGAAATGCAAGGATTTTTTCATATCATGCCCTTGTCTTCAAGAACTCTGTATTTCCTTCTAGAGAGAGTAAAAGACAAATGAATTTCATAATCTGTCCCCAAGTACAAAATGAGGAAAGGAACATCAGCAAGAGGAAATTACTAATGCATTTTGCAAGCAGCAGAGGTGAATACCTCCGAGGTCAACTATTAGTCAACATTTCTAACACTTATCTATTTAAACTATTAGTAATTGACTCCAATTACAAAGAACAACCCCAAATTTGTTCAAAGTTCACATGCATGTGCACACACACTTCTGATTTCTGCCTTTCCTTTAATGTTCTGCATCTCCATACATACAAAAAAAATCTCACAAAACATTTTCTGGTTATTTTTCTGGACTAAACAGTGTAAGGTACAAGACTGCACCTTAAAGTAATGCAGGTAGAACTTGTACTATGTCAATACTACAAACATACTTAGTACTAACAGCAGTAGTAACAAATACTAGTAGCAACAAATATGAAAGCTCTAACAGTAATAATGGAAGGAAAACATTAGTGAGAAATTTTAAAAACAATTCCTGTCTCTACCTGAATAGAATAACTAATTTCGTTATTTAGTTTCTCTGCAAGGAAAGAGCAACACAATTCACATCACACTTCTGTGCTCAGAAAGTGCCAAAAGCAGGAGGTCCGGATTCCTCCCCCTTCCCAGGTATGCAGGAGGGGTGCTTTTGGCACTTCAGGCTCAGACTCGTCTCACTTCCAGAGGCCCTACGCAGCATAATCTGATGCTGATCTCTGGAACTAATAACAGTTTCCTCGACAGCCCTCCATTGTCTGTAAAGCAAACGGAACAGTCCTGGCTCACGGGATTGGGCTTTCCTTGGCACTTCAAAAATCAAGCGTGGAGCTAAGCACCTCACATCGACTAAGTCAGTGGCAACACTGAATCCAACTTGTCAGATACTACTGCTTTCAGTTATGAGAAAGAGAAGGATTTCTGTAATAGCCAATTTCTGAGTACAGTATTTTGACAGTTCAGTTGCTAATTTTCTTCCTTACAGATGCAACTTCTGTAATGGTCATCAATTCCAGGACATTAGTACTGGATAAAGCAAAGGGTATTTACAAAACTTACCATTTACATCTGATTAGTCACAGAGCTAACATTATAATTTGAATTTGCTGGCTTCCTAATATTCTTTTGGTGACTTCCACAGCAACTATTTATATTTTGGTATCCGACTCTCCTAGGTCCTCAGACTTCTTTTTCCTGGGGTTACAGCTGGAAGTGACTATATCAACATTACTCACTATTCACATGTTTTGTTACATAACTGGTGCTTGGGGGGGTGGGGGCAGTGAGAGAATTGTTCTGCTGGTGTTAAACATTACCTTATTCCTTCCATGCTGTTTTAGCCATCTGAGCTAAAGATACTTCATCCAGTTGCAAAGCCTTCCTAAAGAGCGACAGTCAGCAGGAAACTGAATTTAAACAGCTTCCAATAAAACTGAAACTTTGAAAAGGGAACCTTAGATTTTAAATCACATTCACAGTTTATTTCACATAAAGACCTAAGTTCAGAAGTATTTGAGCCTCACTCTCAAAAGAAAAACTAATTCAAGCTCTATATCGGTTAGGGTACATCCACCCTATTGTTTATCCAGATATGCAGCAATTTCACTGACTCACTGAGCTACTTCTTGACAGTTCTTTATTTTGAGAGGTACAAAACCTTCTGATAGATACATAAATGAGAAACCCTGGGAAGAAACGTTATTTGGTTTCAGCATCTGCTCTACAAATGAAGATAAGCAAACAAGATTTCTAGTTCCAGAAAATGACAGCTCTTCTTTGTTTCAAAGAGAGTGACATGAAAGACACAGCAAGAGAATGTACATTAAACCAGCCTGTAGGGCAGGGGCAGAGCCTTGTGCTGGGTCCCCTGCTTTGACACCACTTCCTCACTCTGCCTTGATGCTTGTTCCTACCTTGCTTTAACTCTTGACATCTTCTTGGACATTCTTAAATGTTACTGGAAGAGGTTCTATTAATACAGCAATAACATTTAACAGATACAGTTCCAGGTTTTGACAAATAGAATTCCAAAACATTAACTCAAAAAACTCATTAACTCAAAAAGTTTAGGCCTCTCCTGCAGATGCTCCATTAGTATTCGGCACAGGTTACTGTCAAGGTTGCTATGTCTCATAGAATCATAGAATGGTTTGGGCTGGAAGGGACCTTGAAGATCATATAGCTCCAATTCCCCTGCCATGGGCTTGGAGGGCACTCACTACATCAGGTGGCTTAGGGCTCCATAAAACCTGGCCTTGAACACTTCCATGGATGAGCCCTCCACAAATACTTTGGTTTCTGTTGCACTGGCTGTGTTACTCTGCCCTTCTGATTTTTACTTCTATGATTTCTGCCATTTGACACGATGGAAAACTGGTGATTCAGAGAAGAGAATGGAAATTAGCATAGCTTGTATCTGTGCACTGACAAATGCATTGTTAAGCTTGTGTAACATTTGGAGAATCCTTTTTTTATTCTTTAGATGAGATTTGTTAGCAGGGGATTGGAAATGCACTGTGATCCTTCGCTAGTTTATTTCCTCTCTCTGTAGGTTTTTTTCTCACTTTTCCCCCTCTCTCGGATATTCACTTTTTAAATCAGAAGAATTACTTAGGAGAACGAAACTATTTTTGATCATATGAGGCATTTTTTTTCTTCACTGAGATGACGGCAGCTGAGACAGGATTGGAAGCAGCATTACAGGAACGGTGACAGCAGGTTACAAGCTTTTGTAACACGTTTGTGATCTAGGAAGGGAACACCCACTTCACCCTCATGGGGAAAAAAGTGTCTTTGCACATTCAGTTCACTCACATATTTTGTTTTGATGAAGTGAAGGAAAAGTATTCCCCCCATGAGATTTCAAATGAAGGCACAAACATACAGTTTTCTCACCCCAGTTATTCCAGGGAGAGAAATTTCCAATTACTTGGCAAATCAAGAAAGAATATCTGGAGGGGGTCTGAACCTAAGTGCTGCTTTTCCTTTCCTTAGAGTTTGCAGATACTCCCCACAGAGCAGAAGGCTGCAGTCCAGGAAGCCACAGGGAACTGCTCATGGCACTGTTTTTCTCTGGGAGACGGTAACATCACCATGATTAGAACACAGCCAGCCAAACAAAGCACAGCACACCAGGAATCCCTATTTGTGCAAGGGAATATAGGAGGAGACAATGCACTAAAGCTTTAGGAGTGTGGAGTCTTTTACTTTGCCTCATATGCAGTTTTTTTTCGGACAACATGAAGCTCATAAACACTCAGAGCAGATGGTGTAACATACAGCAGCAGGAGTTGGAGCTTATTAGCTGTCGCTTCCTTCCGCTAGTCCACAGCCCAGAAATCTGAAAGACCTTTAAATCACCCTCTACTGAGCTGAGTCCCTTTCAGGAGACAGTACAAGGGATAAACTGTGTGCCCTTACACAGACACCACTTCATTATGCTTCAAGTCTCTGCTCTAAAGCACACAGGTACAGAACATGCTTACATTCTCAGAAGATCTTCTAAAATTAGCAAAACAAATAAACAACATTAAAAGTCTAAGCATCTGGCACTTGTAAAAAAAAAAGAGAAAGAAGATCCTAATAATACAAAATATCTCAACTGTTTTTATACTAACCCTATCTAGTAATAGCATGTTACCAAAAGTCTTCTATTTTTTTTAATATTTTGTTCCTTAAATCATAGAATTTCAAGCAAAGTGCTTGCACAAATAATTGGTTTCATTTGTAATCAGCCTGTTCTTAACTTCCTCTTATAGTACTCAGGAATGCTTCATTCCACTGTCCTACAATTACCTTCCACAATAGCTCAAGGCACAGCTCTGAACAAATGATGCAGCTTAAAGGTTAAAAAAAAAAATCCCTTCCTTCATTAACCAACAAATCTCATTATAAAGAAAAGATGGGGAACAAGAGAAGTAACTACCCAGCTGAAGAGCTCCAAGCTACCATATTTCTAAAAGGCTGCATAGCAGTAGTTTGCTTAAGAGCGTATTTTTTTTCTTTTGACTTTTTTTTTCCTATCCTTCTCAAAACTAATGATCTCCCTTCCAGCTACAAACATAAAAAATGCATTTTACCCTGTGCTGGTTACATGTCAACAAACAGCCATTGTAATATATTTTATTTTGATAGTCTTTATCACGTGAGTACTAAATGGCTCCCAAATATGTAACTGGCAGGTAGAGTGATAGTGAAGTGTTACACCCTGTTCCACTGGCCACCAGGCGACCACTGATAGTACTGGAGCTCTACCTTCTTAATAACAAGAGACTTGGGGTGCCCCCAATAAAATTTTCCCCTTCACTAACTGCCCTTTGTGGAAGTTTATGAGCATACAGTCCTAAATTCACCCACAGAGGTGCTCCAAATCTGTATTAAAACAATGAAAAATCATTCTACTGGCATTGGTTTCCTCTGGGAGAGCTCACAAGACCACAAACTTGTGGTTTGTTAGATTATTATTCTAGTGTTATACATAACAGATTAAGGGGAGAATCTAATAAAGGCTTTCTTACCTTTACACATCATTTAAAAATAAGGTAATTGTAACTAAAAGCACATACAGCCCAAATTCAACTGCATGGCCCTGGTACAGACACAAAGCAGATCTGCTGTCCTGAGCGGATTTACATAATACTGGAATCAGAGTAGAATATGGTTATTATGTAAAAAGCTTTTGCTGCTTCACAGATGACAAAACACCACCATGACATTTTCCTGACAGGACAATTTCCTACCAGTGCTTGTCAGCATGCTTTTATTTATGTCTAGGATGATGAGTAAAACTGGTTTTTATTGGTCATATGATGTTAGGAGTTACATGTGTTTAAATCTTCCTTCCTAGTAAGCTGAAAATTGCTGAACTTGAATGCATAGCAAAACAGACCTCCTATTCCTGCACTGCACAAGTAGTTTTTCCCTTCTAGGGAAGGAAAACGCTTTTCAGCACTGAAACATTTCTATTGCCTCTGTGTCCTCACTATTGCTAGGATGTATCAGAGGGCAGAAACGGGAATTGGATTGCAACAGCAGAAAGCCAAAAAAGAAAGCATGAGACAGAAGCGGCCTTTGGCTGCAGAGCTTTCTCACACTGCGACTCAGGCCTCTCTGTAAAGTCAATGGAGTTCATTTGAGGAAGACTTCAAACATTCAGCTGGATCTGTTTACCTACTCTTCCTGAAGATAATTTTATATGCACTTTTTAGAAAGCGTTAATTACATCACCAATCTGGAGCTTTTGTCCACCAAAAGGTTTTCCTGACTTCTTAATGGGCTAAAAGTACAATAGGCCAATTTTTTGTGAGGCAATCTGTCATTTCCTACAATACTAGCAATGCTGATTTTCTCACACGGATTTACCAGAAATAATTTGCTGTTGGATTCTCCTGTGAGGAATAACTCCATTTTGCCTTGCCCATAATGCAGTTCAATATATTTATCTTGCCAGGAAATGAACATTTGTCTAATCAGAAATTTACTGCCATATGCTCATATTGTTAACAATCAATAAACTTCATCATGCCAATGATTCGATCCCAGATGATTATCCTATCAGGAATTAATTCCTCTAAACTAGTGTTTTCTTATAAATCTATAATTAACCTAAAAGCCAGAAAGCTTTTCTGTACTGCCAGTATTTGTGGAGTACAGCTCCTTTCATATTTGCTTTGGTGGAAACAGAGAAAACTGTGGGAGAAAACAGTCCTAATTATGTAAACATGTCACAAATAAGCTTGAGATGAAATCTATGTATGGTGCATCTATAAGGACTTTTTTTCCTCACAGCCAAGTCCATCAATGATTCTCCTAGCAAGAGCAACATTTCTGACAACTTCTGCCAATTCTACTCCATGTCTTTCAAGGACAAAACAGTATGTCTACCAATTCTTCCAAGAATTAATTTACTCTGCCAGTATCTCCAAACTATATGACATTGGGTCTGCCAGGAATTTACTTCATAAGATGATCTTGCCAGGATGAGATATTGCAGATTTACGTATCTTCAGACAAGCACGATTCTGAACCTTCCAGTGACTAAGAGAATGCCTTTTTAGATATACACATGATGTGTTTAGCACTGACTCTTCAGGAGTCGATGATGCTTTGTCAGGAGATTTTTGTACCTGGTCACATTGAGTTGTTAGGCCAGTAAAATTTAGTTGGGCTCGAAACAGTCTGTGGCGTTATTTTTCAAATCTCAAATTGTCAGATAACTGCAAGTTTCTGATGCAAGTAACACCAGACACAGAATTCAACTGGCACTGGACTCTATATAATGGGCACCAGTACTAAACCTGAAGAACAGCATGTAAAAAAAATTGCTTAATCAATAGATCAATTCTGTACTTATTTTTTTTCTCCTTTGATATTTTTTCCTATAGGACCTGCAAAACCAACCAATTAATATCTTTGAAGTGTAACATTTGAGATACAATTTCAGGAATCTTAAGGAGTAAGAAATACTGACACAAGTATTCTGTATTTGGATACTGTTTTCAGTATTTGCTATTTATATGATCACGTGGCCTTTCAAACTTTGACACAAAAAACGTTTTGCAAAACACTAACAGCACTATTCATTTCTGCAGGATGTACTCTTGAAATGCTTCCTTTAAGTTCATGTCATGTCAAGTTCTGGTTTAATAGAGATTGTCCATATATATAAACATAAAATACCCATGCATTATGATTTTACATAATCTCAGATTTCTATTGAAACTTTTCATAGAAATAATTCCTCAGTATTGACTAATAATGATATAGACAAACTGTCCATAACAAAAATCTTCACAGAAATGGCTGAGATATATCAGTATTTTGTGCAATAAATCACATTTTATTCTGAAGCTATTTACTAAATTCAGATGACTGCCCAGTCTAATTTATGTAACCTACCTTGCTTAAGTAGCCAATACAAATTCTTTCGATTTCCATAAACATCTGAAATGCTGATTCTTCTCACAAAACTAAGTAGATCAGTACTCACACCCCTACACTTGTTCCTGTTAAAAGTTCCTCTGTACTAATTTTATTCTGACATCATTTCTTCTCACATTCCATCATTAGAGCTCCTTGGAATGCCATCTCACAGTCATCATTATCACTCCATGCAGGACTGTTACTGTGTGTGTTTCTCATCTATTCTCACACCTTTCCAGGATGAAGTTCATCGGTATTATCCTCACTGTGCACCCTGTTAATTCACCACACACAGTGTACTACTTCAGCTGTAGCTAGACAGGAACATTACGCCCCTAATGAAGAGCATTATGGCACTAATTGGGGATACAACTTTTGATGACCCAGCAGTCTTTATACATAGAATTATTTTATGCAAGTCTCCAGCACTGGCATGATACAGGACTCCTTGCATAACAGCCCCCTTTGAAAAGGAGGTGCTGTGGGGGTTTTGGTTTTGCTTTTTAAATTTCTGTTTCCCTTTTCTTTCACATTCCGAAGATCTGCCAAACATGAAGAAAAACATTGTTGAAGATTCTGATGAGGCATTTTAGAAAAGAATGGATTTAAAAAAAAAAAAAATCAACTTATAGTTTTATGGATTCATTCAGATTCATAGCTCAAATTCGAACCTGATTTTTCCCGGTGTTGATTGAGCAACTATCAAGAATCACCAAGAACTCCCAGTTGTGAAACCTGGGATCTTTTTGGAAATCGACTGATTGCACTAGAACTGCAATCAAATCTTCCTGAAGTCTGAAATTTTCCACTCAGCTTTACAAACTTCTTTGCTCTTTGAATTTTGAGCACCAGCAGTTTTATATTTCAAATCTGTGCTGCTTGCCAGGTCAAATATTTAGGTTCAATTTGTGGCAGAGAAAAAGCATGATTTAAATGACTAGAAAGATGTCAGGATGAATTCTTGGGAAGCCAAATGGATACAGTTAGCAGTGCAATTACTACATCAGTTATTCCAAACTGAATTTGTTACACAAGACAAAACTATGATTTCTAGTACAAGTTCAACTCCATCTTTACAAATCAGTGCACATGAATAGGATTTTAAAAAAGTTTTTAGGTGAATAACACAATATTAATAATAATAATAAAAATAATATACTGACCTACACAATTCAGGAAAGAAGGTGCCTAGAGATAAGGAAGTATTTAAGAGCTGCCCTGCATATCGGCAAACTACTCTTAGAAGCTTAAGTAATTTTTCTACAGACGTGGACATGAAGCCTCATCCTGCAGTTTGAAGCAGTAAAAGATTGTCTTTCGTCCAAGAAGAAAAATACCAGTGTTTGATAAATAGAAGATCTGAAAATTCATACAGTATCTCATAAAAATTAATTTGAATGGAAAAATCTTGGGGCATATAATCTCAATAAAATCATCATACAACGTGAGTGTAAAATACTTGCTAGTCTGCACATGCACATAACTGATTCCTTACAGGTCAGTCCTGAATAACTGAGCTAAATTCATGCCTGAAAACTTCTTACAGAAATGCACACTAATTTGGCCGTTTCTCCAAAATTATTAATGTGATTGCTTTCAGAGGCAATGTTCCGGAAGAATAAATTCAACATGACACAGAGGTGGTTTCTTATGCCTACAGTAGTCATTGCCACCCTTTTAGATGTGCCCAAGCTAGTGATGCAGCAGCTGATAAGGAATATCAATAGCAGCAAAGCACTGCAGACCCGGTGTTCTTCAAGGCCCAGGTCCATGCTGATGTTTTGCTTTCACAGCCAGAGGTACAAACAGTGAAGGAGTTGCTCTAAGGAGATCTACAAGAACATTTACACCATCCCCAGGTACAACAATACAGCCATATCTCAGTTAATTAAACTCTCATAGCATGTTCAAGATAAAGTCACAAACAACAAACAAATCTGATTTCTAAACAATCCTCTGTTGAAATCTATGTTGATAACTTTTTCTTCCCAAAAATAGCAGTTTTGCAACTCTTTGGAGGAAACACACACACATAGATTGAGGCAGCCCAGTATTATTACTCCCATGAATTACAGGTACTTTCAGACAACACCAATATTATGGACGTAACTTGAGTCAGAATAGCTGCAGTAAAAAACAAAACCGCTGCAACAGCTATACAGCACAGCTGTTCCAAATTTGACATGAATTTACACATCACAGAGGAGACAAATTTTCCATCTTCAAAAAGCCTATTTTTCATTTCCTTGTAGAAAAATAAAATTATTTTTATATTCAGAAAACTGGAGAAGGCTTTTCTGAGTAAGCAGTGAGGGCTTTGGGGGCAGGGTGTGTGTGTGTGACATGGCTTGTGTGAGGATTTTGGGTTTGTTTTTAAATAAGAGCCATAACTTTTAGCTGAGAAGTACTGGCCACACTTTAATGTAATTTAACCACTTCCTTGAAGAGCAGAGAGTGACTAGCCCCAGAACCCTGCTGCTGTTACCTTTAAGGGGACAGGACTCTCACTGCTTCTGACACACTCTGATTCCTACAAATATTCTCCCTGTCCCACCATCCTGCCTGGACTGGTGACAGAGCTGAAAGCAGCAGATAAGCACCTTCTCTGTTCATTGTGTATAAAAGCAGCATGTGGGTTTACAGAGTCTGTCAGGAAATGCTGCAGTAAATCCTGCTCATTCCTTCCATTTCTTTAGTGTTTTTAGCTTCTGTCTCTAATCAAACAGTAGCTTTTCCTAACCTTAGTTCAACTATGATCACTGTTGAAATATTTGTACTAATCATGCAAAAGGCTAAAATAGAAACTTAACTCTTGGGGTTTTTTTCTTACAATACACTAATTAACTTCAGTTTTTAAATTGATTATTTATATCATTAGAAATGTTAAGAGAATAGTTGTATTTGAATAAATTTGCAGGCTTTGTAAGCACACGCAGAGATAGCCTGCAGCCTCAATGTTGATTTTATAGCAAAATGCACCCAACATATGCAAAGGTAGTAAATAATTAATCAGTCAACATTAGTAAGAAGAGTAGCTCCTACTAAAGAAAATATTTGTGTATGGCTAGCATGTGATGATTTCCAGAATACCAGCCAGTCCATCCTGCCAAAAAAGCGCTTTTTCTTCCATTAAAAAAAAAAATCCTGAATTTCTGATATTACAGTATGATTAAACCTAGGTAAAAAGTGGTTACTATATATATATAAATACTATAAGCCTTTATAAAGGGAACAAAATGTTTGCTCAACTCCTGATATTGTTTCATTGTCTGCAATCAGGAAGTAATAATCATAATTAGTAGATAAATTATTTACCTTGCGTGGACTGGTCAATGGCTTTTCTTTTTCTGCTATGACTGTTATATTTAAGTCTTAGCTCTTGGCTATATTCATTCAGAGTTTCTCTTGAGTCGTAAGATTGCCTTTGCTTTCCACCATCTTCACTTTCATCTGAAGAACTTGTGTAAGTTAGATCCACTTCATGTTTAACTTTTGACAGTGGCTGGTAGGGTTTGCAGTCCATCTGCTCCATCTCTGACTAAATAGGCTCAAAGTCATGAAAACAAGCAACTGGAATGTCTTAAGGAAACAGTCCTGGAAAAAAACCAAAAACAAGAATTCATTTCAGACGTAATTATATACTTTTAGGTCACAAAGGTCCAATTTACTTTTTATTTATATAAACCAATTAAATTCCATTAATATCACTATAATCCAGGAAAGAAACTGAACATGTCATATTTTACTGTTTTGGTTTTTTTTAATAGAATTAAAATAACAGCTACTTGAAGGAAAAAATTAAAACCAAATCTTAAGCACTGTCCTATTAGACCAAGTAATAACTGTATCTTATGTATAAAATATGTTAAAACAACTTGTATTTGGTATCAAAGCTAAGATGGAACAGTTACTGTTTCTCTAAAGGGATGAATATTCATCTTAAACGAAAATAACATTTTATGTCTTTTAAAATCTGAAGCCTAGAAAGCAGAAAGTTCACTCTTTCTAAGTATTCTCCTGTAAATTACATTACATCTAATCAAGAATAAGAGACTTCAGACATTAGAAAACCACCAAACATTTTAAAAATAAAAATATACCCCATTGTTACTCTAGAAGAGCATGCAGTGCTTCAGAAAAGGACATTTTATTTTAGATTTTGAGGACATTTCAACAGGAAGAAACTTCTACCCCCCAGTACAACCCCTTTTCTTCCCCTCCATCTCCCATCTGAGCTCCTGCCCACAAGGGGGCTGTATGAATCCTCAATGGAAGCTTCCAAACTGCAGCTTGAGTTTCGTCTATGTATTTGTATAATGATGTTCAAATCCAGTATCCTTAAAATCAAGTGCACTGCAGCTGCACGTGCAACTGGTGCACTTGTCCTGTATCTTTGCCTTCATTAAGCTGTTTCCATCATCAATTTTAAGACAAACTCTGGGATGAAATAACAAGGTTTATAGCACAGCTTCTACAGCAGCATGGCTCACAAACAGGGAGCTCTCTTTGGTTTGGTCATTTTTGTTGTTTTCTTTTTAGATCAGCAGATATTATTAACCTAGAAAAACAAATGTAACAAAAAAGGTGCCTGTAAACATTATTGCTAGAAGACAAAAAAATCCCATGGAAGTTCAAAGAGATTTTGCTTAATTAGAAAGCAATTTCTCACAGCTTCTCAATGATTTTAAGGTCAGCAGTAGATGGAAATAAGTTTAATACTCAGTTGATATCAGCCCATTTCCCATCTGCAACAAGGGCTTTTAACCCCACATATTGCCAGCTGCGAGCATAAAAACAGAATCTCCAGAAGCAAAACATGAAAAGTGAAAACACACAAAAGGTAAACATAAAAATGCCACAGAAAGCACTTTCAAGAGAGCTAAAGAGATGACAAACTTCTGAAACTGGCTGAATGCTTGAGACACGACTGGTGGTACTGCCACGGTGTTCCAGAACAGCAAAACTTCAGCTCCTGCTTGTGTGTCCTCCCAACACTTTCCTGAGCAGGAGTGGAAAACACTACACATGATGTGAAGAGGGAATAAGGCTTCTAACATTGTAACAAAAACAAAATCCAGACCCTCAGAACCCCTGGAGGGAAGAAGTGAGACAGACCATTACAGCAGGAGTAACACTGCGGAGTGTATGCCTTGCTTTCTCCAGGTTTCAGGAGGTTATCTGGAGAAAGAGGTTAAAGACATGTCTTTGCTTGCAACACTAAATCTCAGGGAGTTATGTCCAGCCCTTGAACTTGACATGGAATAGTCCTTCAGAAACTAACGGCACCTGGATAAAGAGCTCTAGTATCAAAAAAAACCCCAAACAAACTGAAACAAAAAACAACTCATATCTCCTACTCAACAAAGAGGGCTTGAAAGCATCTAAGTCAATAAAAAAATTCTTCATGAGAGAGATAGAACCAAAAAGATGAACCAAGGAGCTGCCAGAGAGCAAAGCAAGCTGACAGTGTGTCATGGGGCTGCAGCCCTGCACAGGGACAGTGCTTTGGGTTGATTGCACTGTATCCAGTTGGGGATAAGACGCTTCTGTAGACAAGTTACTACTAAGTAATACCTTCTTCTCCAAAGCTATCTGCTTAAATAATTTACTGTTATTTGCCAAGACTGCCTATTATTGCCTAAGTTCAGTATTTATTCTGTGAGTTGCTTTAATAGCGACAGAAGAACACAAAGGGGCCGTGACTTACAAGCACAGAGTTGGCTTAAAAGATGAACTGACGACTCTGTAGAAATGGTTACTGACAGGAAAAAGCCTACCAATATATTCTGTCTGACAGAATAAATGGAGACAAAGCCACAGAAGCTAGAGGAAAACAAGGAGAAATTAAGGGCCTCTATTAAGAAGATGCAGTAGAGAAGAAATAAATTTTGCCATGAAGGCAGCAAGTGCAAGCAGCCTTGGACGCAGGCAGTGCATCCTGCTTTCAAAAGTGCAAAACCATGAATCTGACAAATTTAGCTCATTCCTGAAACAAGCAAATGCTGCCCCCCCCAAACCAAAACACAGAAGTTCCCCCTAAAAGATGCTGTGCATCTATTTTGTGGGAGGTTTCAAGTGATTTTTTTTTTTTAACAAGTAATAAAAAATTATTAGGATGCACAGAGACCTGTAAAACTTAAGTTGCAGGAAACAACTACTGAAGGAATATTTATTTGTATTCTTTTAAAACAAGGTTTAATAACCAAAGTCAGTAGTTTCTGAAGACTGTTTGTAGCAGGAATATATTTAATGATGGTAACCAAGGCAGCAGACAGATGAAATCATTTAATGTAAGCAATTAATATTACTTACATATTCCATGTATTTTCTTTCACTGTGGTACTTTCATATATGCTGCCTTCTCATGTAAAGGATGTGCATTTTTTCAATTAAAAATTAATGAAATATGCCCTTAAAAGCTATAATTTTATTATTCCTTGTTATATAAGTACAAGGATGATTAAAAAATATGACCAACTTCTGAATATCATAACATCCCACTGCACCTGCTCAGGGATGCTACTGCTGTCATTGACACACGGGCCCACATTTGAAGCAGTAGGGGTGCAAAGCCCTGGCACACGTGTGTGAAACCACAGCTCAACTTTTCCCACCGTAGTTCTGACCACCAAGCCACGTCAGCACCAGGCTGGAATCCCTATCATCTTCAGTGCACTCTGCACAGACCAGGAAGACCCAGCATGAGGTTTTATACCCTTTGTGGTAGAAGGATATGGACACAGGTGTAATGCAGACACATCCCAACTCACCTGCCTAACTCTTCCCTCCCCACACCAACACCATTTTACCACAGCTATCGAAAACTCAGCAGTGCTAAAGGCTCACACAAGGACTAAAGATACAGCACCAGCACCTGGAATGTCACCAGAAACTTCAGCTTCCTTTCACACCGACCCTTTTCACAAGAGACCGAGCTTGTACTTCCTTTATTTTTGCTTAGGGCATTAGTGTCTCATAAACTCACAGCCACCTTGGTCTGACATGAGAGCAGATGATAAATAATTTCCAAGAACTAGAAAAAAACCTCACAAAACTTTTCATCAAAAAATGCTTTTATGCATCAGAAACACATGATTTAAAACAGATCAAATCTTCAAGCTTTTCTACAGTAAGAGATTCAGTTAAATTTAACAAATGATGGTATTGTACAATAACCTGAATTTAAACCCTGGCAACCAAATACTTTAACCTTATTTCATATTTTGTTTGGAAAAATACAACACAATAAGCAACTCAAAATGCTGAAATAGGGCAGGAGTATAAAGAATATTGCCTGGATGTTTACACAGGTTTCTTCAAATAACTGGCCCTCAAGTAACTAAACAAAACACCCAGCCAATCAATATCAAGTTGACCTTGTCAGCAAAATGATAAAGTCTCATAAAAGCTTACAGTTCCTGTAAGTGACCTTTCTATAAGTGTCTTAATGCTCTTCTCCTCACAAGTAGCACTTTTTTGCCCTTTCCATCACTGTTCTGTTATTGAAAGGTTTCACAAAATATGTAATAAAAATACAATAGAAATACAAAACAGAAATAGAAAAATATTATGTGTTTATTACACACATAAACATATAAATATGTGAAATACCTATTTAGGCATTGAATAGCAGGTAATTCTGAACCATATTTTGAAACAGATATATGCATCTTACAGTCAGTTTTGCAGAAGAATGAACAACTAATAACTTAGATTCACAATAAAATACTTTCGCAAATGCAAAGAAGTCAAAAAGTTCTATAGGATAGGAAAATACCACCCTTGAAGTAATAGAATTAATACAGACATATGTAGGGTTTTTATGTATGATTTATGCAACCTTCTAAGTGCACACTGTACATGTTATTAGAAATTATTTTCACCTTTCACTTACATCAAGATCCTCTCCCCTCAGCCACCCAACTTCCCTGTTCTGTTCAGATCAGCCTTCTTGCTCAGTGTCCCGGGTTACAGTGTATTCTCTTACCATCTTCCTGAGCTGTTGAAACCAGGTGTGGCAGTGTTCCCCGCCTCCTCGCTCCTGGACTATCTCCTGTTAGTGGGCCCATCAATACCTTACCCGTGACTCACCATCCCATTGTGAGATGCTCTGCCCAGGGGGAAGGAGCCAAGCATTCCCACCTGGATATAGTCTGGGGTTTGGAACAGCACAAGCAGCCTTTTCCACTGGATTCCCAGAGGACAAGAGCTACACAACCACCACTGGGCTTTCCGAGGAGGACCAGACTTTTTTTTTTCTACAAGATCACCGCTTCAACAGAACCACTTCAAAGAGACCTGCAACCATCACCTAATCGGACTGCTACCACCACCCTGCCCAGCAGGGTATCAGGTCGTACCCTGACTCTGTCAGGTTAAACCAGTGTTTTCTGTATTAGTGCTTTGTTACATATATATATATATTAGTAAAAAACCTGTTATTCCTATTCCTCATATCTTTACCTGAAAGCCCCTCAATTTCAAATTTATAATAATTCAGAGGGAAGGGGGTTGCATTTCAATTCCAAGGGAGGCTCCTGCCTTCCTTAGTAGACACTTGTCTTTCAAACCAAGACACTCAGGAGCTCAGTAAGGTCAGGGTTACTGGTTATGAGAAAGGCTGTGTGGAGGCTGTTTGCAGTGCCCATCAATAGGTATTTTATAGCAAAACTCACAGTATGCATTTACACTGCACAGAGGCTCTGCACTCAAATACAGTGGTGCCACAGAGATCACATTACTTTAATAGTGCTTTTTATAAATTCTTAATAGGCTGCTCTGATAGGTGCCCATTTAATGAACAAATTTCCATAGTGATTACCCACCATCAGCCCCATCAAATCACCAGTGGCATACCCGGTTGGTTTCCAGTAAGTCTAGAATTATTTAGAGAGGTCAGGTTATGGTTGCTAATGAGTATCGTGTAGCTGAACAGGGTCCTCCAGAAGCGTACAAGATCAAAAACATGAAAAAGTGTAACCTTTGTTGGCCTCAACTAATCATTATGTTTAATACTCAGATATTCCAGACTATTCAGAATTAAAATGTAATTGCAGTTATAATACTAAAATATAACCAGGGAACTGTGCTCCTTCTCTCCTATATTTCTTTTCTTTCCACACATACCCTTATCTGAAAGCTACTGTTTGCTTATTGCCTTTTCAGCCCAGTAGTTTCTGAAAATGAACAGCTAAGCAGCAATATCAGCTCTGGACTGCCGAAGGCAAAAAGAACAGCACCTTTATTCTGCAGGTCTTTCTGAAATATAAAACTGTGAAATATGAAAGGCAAAACAGAGCAAACACTCTTGATTTAAACCTTTGAGAAATGCAATACCAAGAAAAAAAGGTAAAAACATTCTGACCTTGTACATACCTTCAAAAAATACATCCCTCAATATTTGTCTAGAGATTATAAACAAAGGAAGTCCCTTAAGTTCTGTCTTACAGAACACAGCAAAGAAGACACCAGCTAAAGGAGCTAAGCAGCATTAGAGCAGGAAGAAATTATGTTTCTATGTGATACAAGGAACTAGATACTATGAAGAAATATTGAAAATCTGCCTAAGTCTGGAGGACGGAAGCAGATAATACTTTTCAATGGAAGGAAAAATCTCATACTAAAAATCAAGAAAGAGTAGCAGAATGCAGTCCCTAGAAGATGGACTGAAGAAACAGAATTAAAAAAAAAAATCTTCCAAAATTCATATGAACATTTTCTGTGGCTCATAAAGTATTAATACATCAAAAGATGTTTGAAAATGACATAAGGATGTACGGATCAGTAGGTACAACACGTCCAGTATGTATCAGGGAATGAGTGAGATTGTGAAATGTTGAGACATTGTGTTATTCCTGCAGGTGGACTACATAGCACGTCTTAACAAGAACAGATGCACAGATAAAAGATGACAATCTTAGAATATGTTTTGTCACTTGTCTTGCTAAATCAAATATGTAGATGCAAACCAGAGTTTTCAGGGCCATGCTATGGGTTTAACACACTCCCTAGAGAATGTGCTCTTTTAACTTTTGGATGGATTGCACTGGCTCATACATTTACATGTCATTGTGATAGATGCAAGCGGAATTAGGTTAATTTTCACATTTAATGATCTTCATTTAAAATTAGTCAAAGTCTAATTTAATTCTAGTTAACAAAGTAATTCAAAGTGTTGTCCATTATATCTGAAGTTTCAGAGAGAAAACTATGCAGAATAAAATTGCAAAGAAAGTCAGGCTGTTGCAGTATTTTGTGGCATATGGCAAGACTGAAAGTGATCTTAAAAACATACGTTATGTCAGCTATTCAACTGTGATACAGAATTCTTGGCCAACACGTGCCCTTCACTTTACTTGGAGAATTGCCACTGACTGTAAGAATCACACAAGTCCCTAATGTTTTCTTTTGGAAACTCATCATTTGATGTTACTGAGATTCAAGGACAAAAGCTCAAGTTCTACCGCTGTGGGACAAACTACATTCACGATTCAGGGTGATATATCCTGGACAGGTTCAGAATATCTCCTGAACACAAAGTCTTTCTCAAAAGCTGTACTTTAGGAAATACAATTCCTAATTATATTGCAGAATAACTCATAGTGTGAACACTTTTTCATTTAAAAAAATGGAAACACTGTTAACAGTCTCCCACCATCTCAACACTTCAACTGGGAATCCTAAAGAACACGAAGTAGTCTTGGCTTAAGTGAAAAATAGCCAAGTGTTTGATATCTACAGATTTGATCCCTAACACATGGTCAAGTCATCTAACGCCTTTTCAACTTAATTCCTAACTGTATGGCAGGGACAACAGAGGGAAAGAGATAAAGGAAGTCTGGCCTATATGAGAGTGTAATTTGAGACTATAGGAATAGATATTCCAGTATGGATCTCCCAGAACAATTTTTTTACTCCAAGGAAGATGTGTGGTCAAAGCTGTTAATTTCTTAGTAAAAGACATTTTAAGAAGATAATAGAACTGAGGAAAAGAAACGTTCCCCCTCACATTCAAGAATGCCTGGGACAACTAAGCTTCCTCATGCTGTACAGGACATTCCCAAAACACCCCAGGCACTTCCTTATACTAAACACATCTACATGAAGTGTTAAAATGCTTGCCAGTGGAAGCTTAGGTTGTTCTCCACCGTTGTGATTACTGCTCTGTTGACAAGAGCATATTTTTGCATCGTAAAGACCTAAAATTAGAATATTCCACTTAGCAGTTGAGTTCTATGAAAATACAGTTGAATGTTGGTGCTCTTCTGAACGAAAGAGGCAAATACTATCAAAATATTTCTATCTGTATTTGTATGTGTGTGTATATATATCTACACTGCTCTAATTTATCTAACAATATAATATAATACTGAGGCATACATGCACTTGTGCATATGCAGGTAGGAATAATGGATTCCCTGATTCATCTAGGAGTAACTTTGGAAGGTACACTGCTTTAAAATACACCGGCACTTGGCAAGTAGTATCATTTGTTTGTGACAAGAAAATTGAATCATGCTTTGGTTATTTTTTGATAATGCAAATTGGCATAGCCATCAAATTGAGATAATTATTGCTATGTCTCTTTTCCAACTGTGTGCTTAATTAAGAAGACCCAGTAAGGCTTAATTAGCAAAAAAGTAATTGTTAAAATCAGGTTTAGCTGCTCGGAGATCACAAAAATTGAAAATTACATGTTCTGTGTAGATACTATTAATTTTTTGAGACACCAATTTAAATTTTGTATCACAATAAGCTTAGCACATGAGAATAATTCACAATGCATGGATACTGTGGAACATCTAAGCTACAGTTCAAGTATTAGACTTTCACTGATACCAGGATGCCTTGGCAATGGTGTTTCAAAACATTCAGCTGACAACTTTTTCTTCATGTTCACTTTCCCTGTTTTTAATTAGAATAATGGAAGTCTTCTTTAAGCAAACTAGACATTCACCAGCGTATTTACGGACTATCGAAGCATATGAACAAGTCTAATTATCATCACATTCGATGAGACAAAAGATGTCATCAGTTGACATCACAGTAAACAAAGACACAATTTTCCTGGTTGATTCCCCCCGCACCTCCCAGCATTAGGAGTTGTTGTGGTAGATCTCAGGGGGCCGTAGCAATTTTCATTTCCCTCTGCAATATCAAAAAACCCACCTACTAAAAATCTCTGAAACAAAATGTTTTTGTTTCAAAACCAGCTCTCCACATTCAGTTGAAGTTTGCTAATGGGACACATTTTCTTAAATATTATCCGCATCCCTTTAGTATTGTCCACTTCTCAGATTTCATGTGGCTTGTTCATATTTAGATTGATGACCTTTTTGGAGTGACTTATTTTTGTTACATTTTAGGATTTCTAGAAGCAGCACTGATTCAGCAACTTGTTTTATTTCCAGCAGAGGCTCACAACATTGGTGCACTTACAGTAGGCATAGGATCTATAGTTTAATGTCTTGCAAGTATTCAGATTCTCAGTTATCACAGCAGTGCTAAGAACTTTTATGAAACCACCGTTATTTACTGCACACAGAAAGTGAACTTTTCAGTCTTTTCCTAAATAGTTTTCTTAACTTCTGCTCTTCTAACTCTGGGAAGAAATACCATCAAGTATTATGCAGTTCTGACATAATCCACTAAGTTAAAACTTGAAAAGCTTTTCAAGTATTTGACGTACTTTTTGCAAGAAGACCTGACTACTGCCTGACCACAGGACCAACATCTGCTTCACCTTCATCTGAAGCATCACTCAGGTTGCTATTTGTGTGACTGACACCATCATGCCTGAGAAGTGATCTTTCTGTTCCTTTTCTTCTTGCTTTGATGTCTGTCAAAGTATTCAGTGTCTGCAAGTGCCATTGTTCTGACAAGCAGACCCTCCCAGTGGACTTGTACTATATACTGAGACTCCCAGAACCGCTATTATTTGAGCTGGTGTCAGATTGATTTTCTTTCTGTTCATGATAGTGCTATGATCTTGCAGGGCTGAAATTACTGCTGATTTATGCCTTGATGCAACCCCTCGAGAACTGGCTTGTATCAGCATGTCACCTATGAAAAGGTACATTTGAATCCTTAGAGATCTTTTTAGTGGAACCTTTGTTCTCATTTCAATAGAGAATCCTTTGTAATGAATGTTTGCTAGAAATTTCTCCTGCAAGTACCAGGAGTCTTCTGTATTGCAAACTGGAAGTACATTATGCATCCATCCATTTTCACCACTCAGTGAAGCCTTCTTGGCAGAGATTGTGAAGTTTTGGATGGACAACTTAAAATAGTTTTTGCAAATTGATCATACCATTTTCTTTAGTACTCTACAAAAAAAATGCAGGTAGTGCTGGCACTAAAGAATGGGAATATTTCCCAGCTGTATTCCCGAAGGCTCAGCTACATCTGGGAATGTAACAGACTAAAAACATACAAACATGCCTCTAGTGTGTTTGTGGAAGACTACTGCCTTTTATGCTCAGGTCTTCTTTTATCTAGACTTTAGAACAGGAAACAGTATCTATTGTTTAAGCATTATTCGCATTTCTACATATTCTGCCTATTAGCATCACAGAGAGTTTTTGCACTCTCATTACAAGTAGCTTCTTGACTACATCTTTGTGAGCTGTTTTCCCAAAAAAAGTAGGGAAATAGTGTCTTCTGCAGAAATACACTAACAGGGAGGCAATGATTTTACATTTAAACAATTCTAACATGGTAAATTGCAGTTGAAATCATCTTCCTGTTATTACCATCAGTCTCTGAAATACTAGTTTTTATGGTTTTTTTACTGTTGGTAGAGCTGTTTGCCCATGTCTTCTCCCAGTGTAAGTGCTTCTGGTACAGATAATGTCCTAATTTAAGCTGCACTGTCCCCAGTATCCTTTTCAAGAGGGACTGAAGCAGACTTTTTTTTTTGGGAAATGGGTATTCTGCAATAACCAATTCCAATTCAAAAGTAAATGGGACTTTGCTGCAGCTGCTTCTTCCCACTAAGCAGGAAGCTAAACAGATGTGTGTAAAAGTCAAATGGTCCTACTCTTCTGTTTGAGTGTTGGCAGGAAGATGAACCTTCATAAAGAAATCAGTGCCTCTGAAACCCAGTGACCGCCAAGTGAGAACGGCATGACTACAATCACACCATGGGTACATAAAATAGGAAAAATTAAACCATGCCACACTTCAGTTTTTCGAATAAGTGCTCAAAATTCTCAGCCACTTGAGCTCTTGATATATATCTAATACATTACTATCACTACAACCACCCTACTCGGAAAGAGCACAGTCTCCTTAACACTTGCACAATGACTCCTTTTAGCTCAGCTCCCTTCCTTCAGCTGAGAAATCACAGCAAGGAGAGAGAGAAGGATGAAACTGAAATGTGGCTCTTGTCTGTTGCTTTCTATATGTGTACACATACATGCACACATATCTATACTAGCTGCATTTAAAAAAATGGAATCATTATCCTTGTGGATGAAAATTCTGGCCATGCTAATTCTATTTACATTGGGAGCAGTGTAGCGTACGTTTAATGTGAAGCTGTGTTTCTCTCATGAGCAAGGAAAATATCACCTTCCTTTCCCAAAGCACCAAAAGACTCCTTTTACTGTCACAGAACAATTATATGTTAGAGCTCTTCTGTCTCTTTCCAGCCAACAAGGCAAGAAAATGACCTTTCTTTAACCTATGCCTGAATTGCATTATGTTTGGTTCAGTGGATATCCTTTTTTATATTCTCCCATATCAAATACATCCATACTGAGGCTATGAAATGGGCACCTGCCTTTCACATCTGCCAGTGATTAAATTTTTTCCAAAAACTTGCTTTCAGTTGAGGAGAGATGTTAACTCTCATCTCCCATTTCATATCCTCGTTTGCAACATTTGTAAATACCTGAAAATACTCAAAGCTGCAAGGACACTCTGCCAGCAGAATTTGGTTGTTGGCTGCTGCTTTTTGCCCCATGACATGATCATGTAAAAGATCAGGAAGAAATATGGCACCTACACTCACTCGCACACTGTGACCCTGTTCAGAATGACAATGCCTTGTAACAGTCCCCATATTTCTTCCCCATTCTGTGAAGCAACCTGCATTTCTGGTCTGTCTTCATTTATGGGCAGGTTGGTAATGAAAGGAGAGAGACATTCCCAGCACAGGTATCTCAGCTGTGCTTTGGTTTATATGCACAAGATGCTAGGGGAAACAGAAAAATGCAGCTGTGACATTAATGAACTAACCCAGTGCTGATCTGCACAAGGGAACAAGTCAGCAGGGGAGGATTTGTGAACATGATGCTAAATGACAAATATCATTGCTGAAGAAAATTGTGCCATACAGCTTCACAGAGTATTTAGTTTATTTTCAAAATTAAGAAAGTTCAGAGACAAAAGAAGACCATACAAATCATTACTTACACACATAACCCATATCTCAAGTAGCCACCTAAACAAGCTCCCCTAGAAAACATTTGGCATCACTGCTGATCTGGAGGCAATTCTAACTACGCATTTCAGTGCATTTAGGTGTAGAAGAGTTCTAAGGTTCAGGAATTTGTTATGTGACAAGGTTTATGTCAACTGTTATTAAAGATGACTCACATTAACATAACTGCTCTAAGAAGAAAAGTTGTGTAGCCTAAGGATACCTTCCTAAATGCTACCATTTTAGCAGCACTCTTGTAACTACAGACATGAACCAGAGACAGGCTGGAAACATACATTAACCTTGTGAAGATCATCGTTCTCTTAAAAGCTTATGTCTGATTTTCTGCTATTACATTACACTGAAAATGGAAAGTACCAAACATTCAAAACAAAATGAAATAGTCATTTCTTGTTCTGTAGTTAAAGAAATCTCTGTATACAGTCAAAGACCAGTTTAAGACCTTTTAGGAATTCACTGTGAAGTACTGATAGGATCTCCATTACCAATAGTGGTAAAAAGACGAGAAATGAGAAATGTCTGCACTAATTCCTCTGAAGCAGACCAAATGAAATACAGTTTCATGTGCGCCTACAGCAGCCTGTGAAATTAAGGAACGAAGGTCCATTGTTCAAGACAAAACAAATAAAAAAACCCAGCTAACCAACCAACCACAACAAAAAACCACAAGCAAAGTAAATGAAAAACAACTCCCCAACCCCATCCCAAATCCCTGTAGCTGCCCAGTGTGACCCTCTTCACACAAGGACAAGTCTGCAGATATTCCCAGAGCACAAGTTCTGACACTATCACTTATTAAGCACCTGGCTCTCAAGTGGTGGCATTTGTGGTTTTTACAAACACATGTAAATCTTCTGGCTTCAAAAATACTGCAATTAGAAGAGGTTTAAACTATGCAAATTTTTAGCTCCAGAAAAAACACAGAAATTCCTTACACACATAGAATCTACTTATATTTTTATATCATAGCCTTATAAAATTACAAGGAACTCAAATCTGTAGTCTGAACTATAAACACTACCAGGGAAATTAACACCAAAGCCACCAACAAAAGGCCTATTCCTCATTTCAGCTCCAAAAATTCCCAAACTCATTATTAAACAGACTTTCAGCTGTTTTCATCAGGATTGAAGACCTAATCACAGTTAAATAAAAACCAAACTCTTGTTCCCACTCCTACACATAATTCTTACAACAGTCAACCTTGAATTACATGTGGTGACGCTGCTGCCAGAAAACCAGGATAGAAATGAAGTGGCTCTGGTTCATGCACTGTTCCACTGTTTTCCTAAGAACAGCAGAATCTGGCTGCAGGGTGACATCCCAGCTGGAGCACTTGATAGGGAAACAATCATCAGTGGCTTCAGCTGATCTATATTAGCTGATCCATTCCCATTTTAGGGAATGGGTCATTGAATGAGCATGACAGAGCAAGCATCGTTTTAAAAAAAAGAAAGCAAACAGTGAACTTGTTACTGGAAACTGCTGAATAGTTGGAGGAGGGAAAAAATGTAATCAGTAGACTAAGAGAATTAGTTTCAATTTTATTTCTGCATTCAGTGGAATATTAAAAAAAAAAAAGAAAGCCAAAACCAACCAAACAAAAAATTTAAGCTATCACTACACCAAGTTTTATGTAACAGATATTGTTGCCTAATAATTCAATTACACCACTCAATTCCTCTAAATAAATTTAAGAATGAGCACACTGGACCAAGATAGAACTGGACCAAGAATTGCAAGGCTTACCGGAACCATTTCCAGGTATTACTACATTCAATACCACGTTGGCCAGTGTGCTATTTCTGACAGAAGAACATATAAGTATTTCTATTTTGATTTCCCCCAGCTTAATTAGGACTTTTAAAAAGTTGCTTTTCCTTTAATTCCTAACACATTTATTATTCTTAAACACCTTTATTTCAATTGATCTCCTAGGTCAGTTCCATAGTCCAGGCATTTCTTTCTTACTGAAATCCTACATTTGAAAAGCCATGCCTCAACAACACATCTATGTGTGTGACTTTCTGTGAAACCTTGTTTAACACCTAAAGCTGCAGAGATTGAAGCAGGATTTCCCCATAGCACTTGTGAAACTTTTTTTGTCAAGTGAAGTACCAGGAGTCTTGTAAAATCTTGTAAAGCACAGAGGTCTTTTGTTCTTTAAAGTGACGATCCGAAATCTTTTGCTTAAATATAGTGTCGAGGAAGTTGGTAGGTGTTCAAAATATTGCAACACCAGTACCTAGGCAAAACCAAGACATGAACAAATAAACTATTTTCTACTTTAGTGGGAAACAAGAGAAATTTTAATACATTAAAGAAAAGAGAAAACACAAATTGCGGCTGCACTAACCAGATACCACCGTGTAGGAATGTGAATGCTGTCTTAGAGTTTTATAATTTACTACTGGAAAAATTAGCTCATTAAAATTAAAAAACTTAAAAATTACAGAATTAAGGTCATCCTCAATATTATCCTCTTAAATGTTCCAACATGAATTCTGAGCAAATAGAGTGAAACCGCTGGAGATGCAATCCCCATCACTTCATTGACTTTTAAAATTAGAAATACTTTTCTGTTACTTTTTTTCTGGGGTGAGAACACACATTCTTCTAAATCTGCATTACTTCTAAACATTTACATGCATTCCTCTAAAACTTGATGGGAGCTGCACCGACACACAGTGGCATAAATGAATTTAAACACAAACTTCATGGATTTAGCAATGTAATCCAGTGATTTCTGCTCTGCAGTTCAAATAAAAGAACTAAAAGAATCATTACACTGGGAGAAACACTGAAAAAAAAAAAGTCTTATTAGCAGCTTGAGAAGGTCCATTTTAAAACCACATATGTTTTGAGGCTAAACTACTTCAATAACTTGGCTTTAAATCATCTTAAGCCGTATTACAGTTCAGAAGTAATTCAGATAACAAACTGTATTAGGTGAGTTTGGAATTAAAAATCCTCCTTTGTCCATTCAGTAGAATGTAAGTAAGAGACAAGAGAATACTTTAGTGAAAGTGCACGGAACACAAAATGTTACAAAGTGATTTAAGCATTCATTATTTTTTCTCAGTAACATTCAAATATCGGTGCACACCGATCACAAATTAATCAGTTGACCAAAACACCAGGTAAATTTATCTCCCTGATGAGTTTAAACATAAAAGAAAACATGAGAAATTGAATTCTTATACCATATACGTCTTGGCTGAATTTGGAATGTAATCAACATTATCATATTTACTGAACGTTAAAGACTTAAATTAATGAGTACCATGTGTTTATCTACCAAATTTCTACTTGCTAATCTAGTCTGATCATCATTTTCCAAGACAAATGGTTATGAGAAATGCTCATTGAATGTTTAATAATGATCAAATGACTTTTTACAGCAAAACAAACAACCCAAACTTAACACAGAATACATTTTCATTAGCACATGAAAATAGGGAACAGATCTGCCAGATCAGTTCTTTTTATGGTGTTCACAATAAAAAGTAACCCATTAGGATAAATGTGTGCATTTCCTGCAATGACAGGATAAGAAAGCAACACATTTAGTGATTCGTGTGGCTGAATTTCAAAATACTAATTCAGATTTTAGCTAATGGATACTAACAGTCATTAAAAGAAAAATCTTCAAAATGCAATAATAAATATAATTGTAAAAAGTTATGTGAAACATAAAACATTCATGTAAAAAGTGAAGCATTCTGCCCATGAGACGTATCCTGCTCAGAAAACCTGGACTGATTGAGAAAAAGCCTGAGCAATGATGGCAAAATATGAAGAAATTTCTCTGCCAATTCCCACTGACAGGGTCAGCAGCATTGCGATATTGGTACTGCACAGCCTGTATCATGTGGTCCTTTTTATCAGGTCCATATTTTTCCAAAAACATAACTAAAGAAATAAAGAACAGTACTCCTGACTGCCAGGTTTTTCAGTTCAGTATCCAGACCTTTATATTCCCAACCCACGGAAGATTATTTCTGATTGAGTCACATTAAGCAGTGAACTCCACAGTTGGTTTAGATTTTGTAATTCAGAGTTCTTTCAGCAGGATTAGGTTGATCTCAGCAGAGATGCACAGATTCCTGAGAAGTTAAGGTCTCCCAGATTTAAAATAAATAAATAAAGGAGTCCAAGTTAATCATCAGAAACAGCGTAATCAGATTAAGGTTGTGAACTCTGGACTACCACAGTGTTTTCCAGCAGCTTGGCGTGCTTAATCCACAAATGGATAACTCAGTACAAAGCATTTCTAGCAAATATTTCCTTGCAAGACACTAAACCTATTATTTTGGTAAAGGAAACAAATATCTCTTCTAAATCTAGTATGATATTTAACCAAGACCTTTAAGCAAGCTATCAAGGCTGCATTTAAAAATAATGTTAGTGCCCTTCAAAAACTTTTTCCCATATTACATATTCTTTGAATTACTTTTTATGAAACATTTTCAAGAAAATATTCAGTATATTTCAAGAAAATGTGCCTTCTCCTTTATCTATACTGATAGTAATGGGACTAAACAGCACAGAGCCATTCCAAAAAAACATTTCATTAGAAGTGGCTTGGTTCACACCACGTATGGTGTAACTGCCTTATTAGCAAAGGTCATCCTCATAGTCCAGTATTATTTATACATTTTACTTGTCAGTTAAGCTTAGATGAACACATACAGTTAACAGATTGAACAAGTTGTGTAGATGTTTCCTATCAACTCCTGACAAATGAGAGATAGGTAAGGACATATTCTTCACAACTACAAGCAGAAATTACGTCTGACATGGAATTCAACTTAGCTTGCAGCTAAGAAAGAGCACTTTCCTTTCACAAATAATAAGCCATTAATACATGGCATTTGCCATAAAGTTTCAGGGCCACCTAAGCAGTCCAAACGGATGTATCTATTTATTTTATAATAAATACATAAAATTGCAGATCCCTGCATTTATAAGTACAAATCTTTTCTAAGATCATGATCCCTGTTTGGCTTTCTCCACCTATGAATAATCTTCTCTGATTTTCCTGTTGCTTCACTTCCACATGCAGCTTAACATGCAGTGAAGTCGTTTACCACCAGCCAAACTCAGTGTTTGGACCATGTGATAATGTTCCACATTTCAGCCCTCACAGTCTGTACTAGAGGGTAATTTCTATACCTGCTTCATCTCATTCATAGCATTGTTAAGGTTGGAAAAAGCTCTCAGATCATCCCGTCCATCCATTAACCCAACACTGGCATGTCCATCACTAAACCATGTCCCCAAATGCCACATTTACACATTTTCTGAACACTTCCAAGGATTGTGATTCCCTAACTTCTCTGGGCAGCCTATTTCAATGACTGACCACCATTTCAGCTAAGAAATTTTTCCTAATATCCAATTTAAACCTTCACTGGTGCCACTTCAGGCTCCTTGGCCCATTACTTATTACTTGGGTGAAGAAAGCAAACTCCACATGGCTCCAGGTGGCAGCTTGTAGAGATCGATAAGGGTCTCCCTGAGCCTCCTTTTCTCCAGGCTGAGTTGCTGCAGCCCCCTCAGCTGCTCCACATCAGACTTATGCTCCAGACCCTTCCCCAGCTCTGGTGCCCTTCTCTAGACACTGAAGGAAAGAAGAGTGACAGGAACTCTTCTGCACCAGCCCCGAGATTTACCTCAGCCCTCTGCAGAACAGCACTCTCAGCCAAGACATTCCAGGCTGGATTAATTTGCAGCAAAGCAACAAGCAGGAAATTAAACTGTGTTTGCCATGGAAGATAAAACATGATCATCCATTTTACTGCACACCTCCAGAATGTGAGAGTTTATCCAAGAGCTAATACTGATAAATACTGAAAAGAACCCTAATTTAGAACAAATGTTGATTGCTTAAAAGAATGACACACAACTGAACACATGTATATGTGACTTTATGGCTATGCAAACAATATTTCATTAGTCATTTTTTCCCTAACTGTAAAGCAGCACTCACATTTATCCATTAGTTTTTCATGGAAATACTCTGAACATATGTTGGACAACTTCTAATTCATTTTCACTTGTCTTCTAAGACAAGAACAAATTTTTTTCTTCAGAACAAAACAGTTGCCTAAACAAAAAACTGTAAACTAGACAGCTTTTTATTCTCCAATAATACTCATATTTCACCATAAGTAACAGATTTAATGCCAATGAGTATATGTTTAATTTCTAAATAAAAGTGTATTACCTCTCCAGTACAATCAACAGGGAGCTCCTTAATTCTGAACATATTTTTGAAGAACGGTTTAAGCAGTCGTACATGTATAAATCTTGCCTCAATTTTCCACTGTTCATTCTATGTCCATGAAAATTAGAGATAAACTTGAAATGTGCAGACCAGACACACTCACTCCTCTGTTCATCAAAGAGCTGCCACTGACAATAGGATCATACATCTAAGTAATATAAAAGCATCAGCAGCTTTAGATTCCTTTGATAACATTTATCCTTTGTTGGTTTCTGAACAGCACCCATTACTTTATAACACTATGGTATTATCAAAGCCTATAAGAGCTATTCTGCCACAAATAATACACATTTTTCATGCCAGTCTCATCAGAAGGAGAAGACCTTCGCTGTGTTTGGAAAAATATATTATAAACATCTACATGAAGTTTAAATTTCTATCAATAGGTGGCAACACTGTTATGTATAACATATGAAGCACACGTGTTTATGTACGTGCACGTGCCCAGACAATTTCTATACCCCTCCAGCACATTTTGCCACATGTTGCTTCATTTTGTTTTAAATGTCACCTGACACCATTTTCCAACAACGTACAAGGAAAACCAATCTGGTTTGTGTGATTTTTATAGAACGTATGCATGGATTAACAGGACATTTTACATTATTTCAGTAATTCTCCCCAACAGACTGCAAACTGTGCCAGTTGGATTAGAAGGCTAATACGTATATTTGGTGTATGATCAATAGGATACCATGGTTGCTCCTTGGGAACCAACAGATTTTTCAGGAAGACTGAGGAGTTGCTCTTGCCCTTTGTGAAGCCCACGGGGCTGCCAGGGCACTTATGGAATTTTAGGGGTGTTGAACCTTTTACTCGTTTGTCATCACAAACAAATTTTATATTGCAATGTGCAGCAGAAAAATTCCAATTTTTGAACATGAAACTTTAAGCATGATCATCTGTTTAGTGTGTCTTATGCTGAGTCTCACATCCCAAACTTGTTGGACGTGTGCAGGGGAAAAAAAAGGTTCTGGTTGGTGATTTAAACTTCCTGCTTCACAGAAGCTCCTGAGCTATAGTCAGGGCACGAGATTCACTCGAGGCCAGAGGAGCTGCCACAGGTAATCAGAAACAGAATCTGCCCCTCCTGCCCCATCCTGAGCTTTAGTCATGAGCAGGTGTCCCCTGGCAGATCACGTTGTATTCACCACAGTCAGTGAAGCCAGAGCTCCATTAAAGCTGAGGTATCTTCACACCAGCTCAAAGCACAATGTAATAATTAATTCGCTTTCCAAGTATGTTTTTTTTAAGCTTCTATCACACCGAACAAGAATAGCTCTATAAGGCCTAGTGCTACTAAACCTACATTTCTATATATGCTGTTAGTCTATAGAGAAAAGCTAAACCTTCAAAGAGGCAGGATTATACAATGAGATACCAGCTCAAAACACGCAGATAGGCTTTTGTTATTTTCTGAAGTATATTCATCTCCATTTTCAGCAGGAGTCTTTTTTTTAACTAAAGAAAAATCCAACTGTGTATTCCCAACTGATAAGAAATGAATTTGGGTATCAATACATTAGGAAATCTGTAGGAATTTTGATAAAAGCTCTTCCTGGTGCGAGAAAAAAAGGCATCAAAAAGGTTATGTCGGACAATATTTCAGATACCATGGTTAGAGCTGCCTAGAGAAGGCTTCCTGTGTTACCTCTCTTTGGATACTCCACAAATTTTCAGTTTAACAGCAATGTCACGTGCTGGGGAGGGTTCAGATATCATAAAAGCAATTTGTTACTTGGATAACATTCAAAGTGATATCATAATTTAAACTACTCCAAGTGTTTTGAGGAGAGTTAAAATCCACCAGGACTAACATCTAAAAAACGGTGCAAATTCTTCTATAAATTTACATACATAAATACTGTTGTGTTTTAATACACACACGTAGACACAGCACTGTTACTCTTATCTGAAGCACTGTCTCTGCACTGCCACCAAACTTGTGTGGGAATAGCAGTGTTATTCTAAGAGAATTCAATAAACAAACTAAATATATGTTTTTATTGATAGCACAACATAATCATCTCCAGGTTAAACAAACTGAACTCAAAATATGCATACGTACATGTGGCAGCAATAGTTAGATTTAAAACAGTAGCCATCAATTATCTCGTCAATTACATTTCCAGCTGGTGGGAAATATTTGGTTTACTTAAAAAAAAAACCACTTTCAGATTTAAGTTTTTCCTCCCTCTCTCTCTGCTTTCTCCTTATTCACTTGTTTTTTAAACATGGCTATACACGATGCACATCCTGAGATGGCAGCATTTCAATAACAGTAAATCAGGCTGCTGTGCTTACTGAAGTTATTTTCATGCTTGCAGATGATAAAAAATGATGTCTCTAGGACTGCAATCCACACTACTTTGTGAAGGCAAACACAAAGCCTTGGTACTGCAGTAAGCTTTGGGAAAACACATTTGTCACAGGGAAACCATGAGATTTCTTGCAGTCAGAAAGGTTGCAAAATTCCTCCTATTCCTTGTGGAATCAATTCAGATTTATACAGTTTTAGGCTGGCCATTTGTTTACTTACTGCCTCCTAGGCAAAACACTGTGCCAGGAATCAGTATGCAGAATGAGACTCGTGTACATTTTCCTCACACAGACATATTTGTGTTCTACTCGTGTATCTCACCCTCACAGTACAGGCAGATCAACATATCTATTTACACCTTCCCAGGGAGCTGTAAGTGGTGATTCATGAAAAACATGTAGTAACTACTTATTAAGGTAACCCTAACAGGTTTATCATTCATGAAAGCCTATTAAATTCACCATATGTTTAGAAATATTTGCCCCATCCTCTCTGTTTTATTTCTTGCCTGCAGAGTAAGAATTATCATAATCCAGTGATAAAAGACAAAAAAAAATTGCTAGAATCTATGCAGAAATGCTCAAAGAACTACGTGTAATTCAGCAGCATCACAGATCAAATAAAAATACTCCAGTAGACAAAATCTTCACCGAGAAAGAATCACACACATGTGCTGACTGTAATCTGGTCATTAGTTTACAGAAGAATCTGAAGTTTAAGCGTGCTATAAACCTACACAATGTCTCAAATGCTAGCTGTTGCTTTCTAGCTTTAATTTACCTGAAAATGTACAAAATATTGTATCATTAGACAGCTCTTTACTGGCAATCCACCTGAAGATGCTCCTGAGAGTTATTCTAGAAACAAAGATGGCAGTAATTCACACTCAAAAAAAAAAAAAAAATTAAAAAAAAGAAGCACCAAAGCTCAGTAGATTGAGCTTTTTTTTCCAGAATGTTCCAGGAACTGATTGTATCTGCTATGTCTCCATTTCTGCAGGTTGCCCACACATTTTGGGGTGGGAAGAAGATGAGAAAAATAATTCTGCAAGTCTGCTGTTAATTTTATAGACAGGACAGTTGTTAGGTAGTTCAGAAATACAGAACTCCCTAACAGAATTCAGCTTACCAAACAGCTCTGCAGGGGAAAATCCTGATTTGCACTGCCATTTTAAAGCTGACTTAATAAAGAGAAAAATTGAAAACTTTCTTCAAATATACTCCGTTATGAAGTGCAGAAGAAACGTCCTCCAACGGGAAGCCCTGGCAAAACAATTCTAGTAAATACATCTTGGCTACACTGCTACACTGAAAAATGTAAAATTTGTTTTCCTCCAAAAGCCTTGCCATACACCTCAGAAATGCTTCATCCTTCGCTGACGCACAGCCATCTCTAACTGGAAAGGCAGTTTTACTTAACAGTGGGTAAAAACACCTCCCTCCATTTAAAAGTGAAGAGGAAGGACAACATACCCAGTAAGTTAACTTAGTTTATGCAAAATATATTAATGTTGTAGAAACCACAGTGTAGAAACCACAACACAGTGTGTTTTCTGAACGCTTCTAACAAAGACTGTGACATAGACAATGATCACGTAACATACACAGAAGTCCTAAAAATATGCATATAACACTCACATGCATATGTGCAAGGGCAGGCTTAGAGAATCAGTCTGGAAATAGAACATTAATTATAAACTTTGAACAGAAATAGTGTGAAGTATAATCATCCTAAAATAACACATCCTGGGGGGTGGGGGGAAGCGACAGAATTACTCTATAAAAATGAGTATATCTTGCAATAGCACGCAGTATTTCCAGTACTAACTCCTTACAAAAATGCCATCAACAATCCTGCTATAGTAACTCCGTGGAGTTAAAGGATGTGGCAGCTCAGTTTTCGCAGACACAAATCTCTTGAGAGGAAGGTGGAGCAGGGGGTGTTGAAAAAAAGAAAGTAGCAGTATTTCTGTGCAGTTTCTAATATGCTGAAGTGATTCCATCCTGACATAACTGACTTGCCCTCTTAGGCCTTTTCAATTTGATTAGTATAGCAAGGTCTGCTTTTACATGGTGTTCAGAAATAATCACAGCTAGAGTTCATTTGATGCACCTTGCATGCCAGATTGTCAACGGCACTAAAAGTTTAATTGATAATAAAGATAATATCATTGCCTTACATTTATATGGCCCTTTCACAGTGAAGGATCCCAGAGGCACTGTTGACTTACAGATACCACCGGACTGGAAATGTGATTGCGGTTTGCTACCATAGAGCAAAAGAGCTACAACAGAGCACACAAAAAGGAATCACCACCCCTAAGTTCAGAATTCTCTTCTATTCACTCTCCCCACCTAGACAGCTTTGGTCCTACTTAACAACCAGCCTGATTTAGATAAGCAAAAGAAAAGATTTAACATACAACCCTTTTTTCTATCCATTCATTCTCATTGATGGCTGGAAGAGAATCCAGGTTTGAAAGATGCTCCAGTTTTTCCACACTACAATTTAATCACCAAGGTGCTCTGAAGCACAGATACTGAGATGAAGAAATTTTCAGGCACCAGAGTGACAACCTTACCTGGGTTTCACAGGACCTGGGTGAATTAAAGGCTGCCCCCAAGATCTCACCATTGTGGTGTCTGGAGAGGATAGCAGAGCCACAGCACCTCAATTCCCTCCCAGCTCAACCTGTCCTCGTGGAGTGAGAGCTGCAGCTGAACTCCACTGATTACAAAAAATTTGAAAAAGGGTCTCAAAAGCACAGAACCTCTTCACATACAAAAAAAAAGTGCAAAATCATCTGAACACGATCAATGCATTTTCAAGCTGATGGAAGAGTAATGACTGCCCTGACTCGCATGACTGAAATGATCGCTGCCTCAAATAGATGGGAGCAGGGGCAAACCTCCTCTCCCTTGTTTTTCAGGCATATCTCAGACAAACCGATAATGGAGACAATATCAATGTATTCCGAACGTTTCTAACTAGTGCCTGACAGCAGCCTGCTATTCAGAAAGTCCAAGTGTAGCCACAGCCTGATGACCAGCTACTCTCCTAGACCCCAGTAAGGTCAAGATTCTGCTCAAGGCATGAAGAAAGAAATAGCCTCAACGACACTGATGCACAACTCTCTCTCCAGTGATGAATAGTAAGCAGACATCTGCGCCCATACTACTAGACTTCCCTACAGCATTTAGCATTGTGGATCAGAGAGATGGCAAGGATCCAAAGAACTGTACTCAAGTCATTTAAGTCCTTTTTGAAGGCACACACAGAAAGTAAGGATGCAAAAGGCAATCTCAGCAGTCCAAACCTCTCCTCAGAGGACTGACAAAGACACAGTCTCTCCATTTGTATTCACAACAATATAGACTCAAGCAACAACAGACAAATGGCACTGAAGCCAAAGTGGTACTTATCTCATGTAAGCATAAAGACATCCCAACCCTCAAATTCGTAATATTTAGCTGAAATCAAAACAGAGACTGAATCTGAACCCAGGCTTAGGCAAAGATGAAACACTGAAGAATATGCAAACGTAAGCCCTACAACTGAGGGCAAATTTCAGCCACAGGCATTGATGCTGGGCCAATACAGTTCACAGTTTCTGCATTCCTCATGATTTCTTATTACCAGTGGGGACTATTTTAAAGGAATGTTTCTAGTTCTCTTAGTCTCATCACTTAGCAACATAGTGTATTTTCCATAAATCACTAAAGCCTGTCTAATTTCTGACAGGGTAGGAAACCTTCCAGGAAGAGCACCAGAAAAGTCAGGACCCATCAAATTAGGTATCAAACGATTTAATTTTACCTCTCAGTTTCCTGATTTGAAGAAGTAGTTACTTTTCTAAGCTCATGATCTTGGCCTTTGTCATTAAGAATGCAAGGAGGGCAAGGGGCATACGCTCCTTTTTTCTCCCCATTTGGAGAACAGTGTAACAAAATACGTAAGAATATTCTTACATATTTTTAAAAATGTTAATTAAGTAAAGATTAATAGATTTCACCCCATATTGCTATCTGCCAAGTTAGCTTATTTTACCAAAGGATAGAAAAAGGAAAAAGTAGACTTTTACCTGCACATAAAATATAAATTTGTGTATTTCAGATGAAGGAAAAAATGCTGAATTTTTGGTCTTACTTTAAGCTCTTTCAGTTCATTAAAGTATGAAGGCTACAGCAGAAACTAAAGTAAGTTACCTTTTTTTAAAAACTAAAATATCCTACAAACCAGACCGATTTCATTCACGGAATTAGCTTCCATATCAAATATCAAAATTTCCTACGGATATGATAATGCTCTCACCTTCACTATCTATGATTATAAAATCTGTTCCAATTGAGTTACTGTGGATGCTAAACATAAACCAGATATCAATTGACTCCGTTTTTAGTGGACACACACATGACAACTTTAGACTTACATCTTTCTTGCTGACATTGAAATACACTAGAATACATCTTCAACTTGCAATTTCTGCTTGGCTATTTCTCTAAGTACTTGTTACCTCCATGTATTTAAGAAAAAAACCCACAAGGCAAAACTTCATTATTAAGATAAAAGCAACATATGAATATATTTGCTGGTTTATGCTTACAAGGGCAGATGTTTTTGGCAACAGAAATACTTTCACGGATGTGGTACATATTACATTCGGAGGAGAGGGAAGCTGTCAGTGTATTCAGATTAATATCACTGTAGACAAATGCCAGGCAATGCATTAGTTGCATCATACACACCACTGGGATCTAAACTAAATTCATTTACTCAACAGAAAAACCTCACTATTACCCTGGACAGTTTAATGAATGTGTCACTGCTATCATATCCCTACACTGGAAAATAACACAAAATAAAAATATTAAGCTGCATTAAAAAATTGAAATACAAAGGGAATCATTAAATATGCTGAGTGATGTGACATGCGACCAAAGCTAAGCTTTCTCCTGTAATACTATAGTTATGCTGTTTATGGTGAAAGTAATAGAGTCTCAGAAATGGGCAATTAAAATCATTATTAAAATAAATACCCTTCAGGTTTTGAATGCTATGTGGATGTCTTATCTAGTGCTATCAAGTGAGGATTCTCATTTATTGATCTACTGGACTATTAATCATTACAAGCTGATTCACTTCTCCATTGAGCCATAAACTTGACACAAGACTCCCAAAAAGCAAATAAGAAGTTAAATGGAAGTTCAGACTACATATCTAACAGATGATGGCAAATTTCCATCCAGATCTGAATTTCATAGTTCATAACTGTCTCATTTGCAAACTACGATACAGAATGTGAATCACATACTTACTCTCATTTACAACATCTATAAAGAACAAAGTAAATGAAATATCTCTTGGGATCTTAAGCAAAAAAATGTTGAAAGGCTCGGCTTCAGCTTAGAAGTCTGTTATTGCATGTGCTGTGCTATATGTAAACACTGAATGCTTTGGCAAATTCATTTTCCTGCAATGAATTATGTATGAACCGCTTTAACCTCCCTCTCTACCCTCGCTAAGGGCAGCCAACATGATGCTCTCAGACTGATCAGTCATTGAGCTCATCCCTGGGTTTAAGTCATACTCGCAGCTGAATTTGTCACATCACTGCGCACGAGCACCTCCATGGGTTGGGTTTTGTCTTCAATGAGCAAAATGCTTTCTGCATTTGCATGAGCAAACTTTTCAGCAACAACGACTAATACTACCTCTTCTGGTATTAATCCTTTTCATAAAGCTTCTCTGATCTATAACAAATGTAAGCACTCATTAAGATTCATATATCTTTTCTTTTTTTTCTTTCTGTGTGTATTACCACAAGGGAAACTCTAAGTCATTTCTTTCTCACTGATCCTTTAAGAGCCTGTGGCCACTGCTGATCTGTATTAACTGCTACTGAGAATTCAAAATCTGCATCTTCTAAACAGGCCAGAATAGCTCCCTTCATCATTATGCCAACTGCAGTAACATCTTACCATAGAAATCCTGAGCATGATGAGGCTGGAGCCTTCTGTGAGTTCAGAGTACAAAATTATTTCTGGTGAATTACAATTACAAAACAATTTAGGGCTTTTTCCTTAAGACAATAATTTCAATAAGCACTTCACTCTTTTCAGTTTCTTCTAAGTATATCTGAACCCACCACAGTTTGTCAAACTAGAATATAAAAACTTTTTTTTGTATCCTTAAGTCATTAGGCTTACAATTTCCTCTTCTCTGAAACAGCCTTTCCAGTAAAGATCCCTGAAATTTGCCGAAACCTGCACATTCAAAACCAGATATGCAACAGGCATACTCAAGTATTGAGTTCACCAGGATTAAAGAAAACAAGCACAAACATTCAAGAATGACAGAAACAAAAGGCTCTCTAAAATCTCTTATACATTTAACATATAACATTTGGGCAAGCACAAAAAGCTAGCTTTTAGGGTTCACACTTAAGTGCATGTTGCAGATTTTAATAGAAACTGGATTGCCAAAGAAGCTTGTCAAATATAAGAGCCCAAAGCAGGAAATGCTTGATTACATTGTTTTATATTTGGTTTTTAAGCTATGAGATACACTGTAGAGAGTAGAATCTACAGTAAGATGAGGTAAAAAAAGATTCACCCCTAAAGCTGCAAAATTAGAAGGTTTGACCAAAAATTCAAAACAATTTTCTGTTCAAGTTAAAAAAGGAAAATGAGAAATTAGGATATACAGCTATGAAAAGTTCAAAAGTAAGGTCAGTGGCAAGGTTTAGAAGCTGTGCTTTGCTGAACCTCAAACCTTGCTTAGCCTCTCAAGTCTATAAGTATTTTCCAAAGAGAAACAAAATCCTAAAATCTTCCCCTTCTTATACTACACCAGTAAACAAAGACATATGCCAGGTACAGGTGCACAGTGCAAGCATCTGCAGCGATTTGAAGACGAAGGTGCATATCAATAATGTATTTAAGACACAAGCCAGAGAGAAATCAATGGCCTAGATGCAATTCTGAGAGCACATTCCAACAGCCACACTCCATCTTTGAGTTACAGAGGGGTCTCGCACAAAGCATATAAAAGGTGGCATCTCAGTGTTAAGGGCTCATGGTAAAATACAAAAAAAATTCTAGCTTGCAAGTGGTACAAAGATTCTGAGAAGGTAGCTTGGTAGGTGGCATCTAGATCTGCATCTCAACATTTTGTGGACAGGTAACAGAACAGCCAGTATTCTAGAAGGAGAAAACCTAAACAATTTTACTGTTATTTTGCAGTCATTGTCAAGCTTGCAGAAAAAAAAAAATCAGTCTGAACCCATTTATCATTGTTTTAAAATAATGTCAAGGAGCTCTCTAAAACTTTTCAGTCATACATCATCTGTGTCCTACAGAGGATTCAGGTGGCAAAAAGCAAAGAAAACAACAAACGAACAACTTTTTTGGGGGATCTGAAAGACTCTGGAAATAACACTATATATCAACAAAAGAAAACTTCAGGGCTGTTATTGTAAAAAACCCAAAAAAACCAAAACCAACACTCTAACAACCTTTTATTCACTGAAAAAAAAGTCCTATTTAAAGTGGCGTGTATTTCAAATCACTTCATCTAGAAATGCATCTGGGATTTTCAGGTTTTTCCTCTACCTCTTCATTCCCAGGATTCAAATCCTGATTAGTGTGGGAGAGTTTCAATTCAGCTACCGTGATCTCTTTCCGAAGCAGGGCTAGTCTCACCCCTGGCCATTCAGTACTGCTCACTTAAGAGCATCAACTCATACCCAGCAGCTTCCACTCTTAACCGTGGAGTACAAATTAGCCACGATGACTGAGTGTGCTCTAGCCCTCCATTTACTTTCTTCCTTTATTCTCCCTGTGTGGCATAAGCCACTCACCTTTGGATATAAAATGATACCGCAACATGAGGGCCGCTACACCAGTTCATACACACAACACTGAGGGCCCGTCACCCTTCAGGGTATTTCCATTGAGTGCCTCCACACTGAGGGTGCTGCTTTTCTAAGCTCACCCAGAGATGCATATACTGAAAACAGTTCTGATATGCTCCACTTTCATGTGAATTTCCACATTTCTTTAGCTGCCATGTTCTCTTGATTTGTACCAGCAATCCGAAATTACTATGACTGTACAAAGCTAGCATGCACTTTAGACTTCTTCCTAAAATGTCACCACTCCCTTTCCAAAAAGTAAGCCTAATTAGAAAACTGATTTAAAAATCAATGTAGTATTGAGCTACTAAGTAGCCTCTAACCATTATTTTTCAGAGAGAAAATAGAAAAAGACCGTGGAAGTCAGTGTGCTGCTGAAAGTCACGTGGTATTGGTTTTCTTGCAAATTTTCCTCTTCCTTTCTCAAAAAATATATTCTTAAAAGAATGCAGCCCTTTTGCTACACATAACATGTAATCTGATGCCTCTCTATGGCAAACACAATAATGCATTCAGGCTAACATATGCATATCTGTTGCAGAAATCTTGAGACCTTTACATTAGAAGAACCCCAGAGGTGTTCCAGCCCCTGGAGCTGGGGTATCCCATCCCCTGGAACACTTACCAGCCTCCAGTCTGTTTTTACTGACTATTTCCCTTCTGCCCAGGTTAGCTGTCTGGGCTGCTAAATGAAATCACTAGCTCAGCTGCTTTCTTACAGCTTTAGTATTGTTTGTAAAGCAATGAAACTGCAAAGATAAAAATATGGATCTAATTTCCAATCTCTGTTTGGTAAGCCCATAATACTGTATGTATTATAGAGTAACAACCCTTCTAACCCTGCTGTGTTAAACTGAAAACCAAACAAGAACCCTTCCACTCAAAATCCACAGCTTGATCTCTTCCAAAAATAATATCAGATTTCTGTTATTGTACAAGACTACAGATCAAGCAAAAGACAGGGAATCAGGTCATCTGTTCTCAGCACCAGGACAATCCTTCTATGTGGGCTTTGAAAAGCTCTTTCATATTTCCATCAACTAAAGAGAATAATTTTCCTATTTCTACAGTGAGGCTGCATCACTTCATCCACTATTTACAACTTCTGGATGCTAGAACTGTAAGATTCATAGAGGTGCCCATAAAAGAAGCCCCAAAAGTGGGGTTTGGAAAGGGCAGGTGCAATCCAACACAAAGCTCAGCCAGTCACCTGCTCTTGAGACAGTTCACACGTAAAATATTTTGGGGATATTCAAACTGCACTAAGAACTCTGTAAATATTCTCAGATATCTCCAAATCTTAAGAATAAACACTGTCCCTATATAAATTGTAAATACTGTCAACTTATTGGTTTACTGACATCTTGAGTTTAATATAACAATCACCTTGACCTCCTGTTGCCAATTCTAATGATAACAATTATACCATTAATATTTCTCTTACTCCTTTTTCAGAAAATAAAATCATTTGAGCTAAAATTCTAGAATAGGGAACAATTCCTCAAGTGACTTTTAACACAAAATATCCACTAACAATTCCCCCTGCCTTTCTGGTAATTCACTTATATTACACAAGTGGAGAGTTTGGATCAACTTCGCAGTTTTCTCTTTAGCTGGCTGTATAAAAAATCTGATAAACAGAAAACTCCAACTCTGTTGTCTCTGGTAGAAATAGAGGCACTTCTGTTAGCATTGTCCTCCTTTTGGAGTCTGCCTTCTACTACAGCTCCCAAAATGGGTCTCCTCCTTGCACATTAGAAGGCTGATACCCACACACAAATGCATTGTGACAAAGATGGAGAGAAGGGTGTTAGATGGGCAGACAAGAAAGACTTGATTGAATAAAACAAAGAGAAAATACTTGTCTCATACAATGAAGTAATTTTTCTTAATGTTTTAAATAAATGCCGCTTTTCATTCCTCCCAAACTGCATTTATAGCATAATTATATGATTGCTGGGGGTTTCATATAGCTGAATTATAGGGTGTCTCTTCGACATTTAGTTTGTGAAAGAGTCTCTCCGCTTCCCTTCATATCTCTCTAACCATCGACAAGGATACTCTCAAGGCATTCTATAATTCAATTACAGCTATCCTCTGAGAAACATTTAATTTTATAGAAAGATTTAAGCCATCACGTATCCCTTTTTTCCTGTTATGAAAGCATTTGTCTAAAGTCTGATATTAAATTTAAATAGGTCTGAAACAATCTTAACCCAGTAGTTTTCAAGAGTACCACTTGACAGTTGTCAGGCTGGCACAACCCCCTGAGCTCCCTTTTAAACTCAAGTGCTATATGGGCTAAGGACGTGTTGCACAGAAAACACCAAGCAGGGAGTGTATGATGGCTTGTGTGCGTGTGTGTAAATATATAGATGATGTATGTCCCCACCTTGGTTTCCATGCAGCTGAATTGGACATAAATAGACACAAATATTCAACGTAGTTCAACCGTACCATCACATTCTTAGCTGCTGTACTGGATGTCATCTGCTAATTAGAACGCAAAACACAAATGTCTGAGCTAATTAGTAAACAGTACTATAGTATCAAAAATGCTTCCCCATCATACAGATCTTTCCAAGCACAGAAATATTGGTTTGTAAGAATCAGAAAGCCTTATATATGGGTTTTATCCTAAAGGAGTGATGATATGCCGATTCTTGTGAAAAACTACAGAAATACTGAATGGACAATTCAGCTCAATTTCTCATACTCTTCACAGCAAAAGAAAGCCTAACTAGTGCAAGTAACTACCTCAAACAAGCTACAGATGGCCTGAATTTGTATTCTAAAAGAACAGCTACAACTTTGCAAATAACAGGTCTATGATCAATGCACAACTCAGCTGAAGATATAGATGGAAAATGGGTTTAGATTTGCAAATCTTAACGAAAGTTAATTTCCATTATTTATACTCAGTTCTATCATTCAAATGAAATTAGGTTTCTTGTAACTTCTATTTCAAATCCACTGTAGAGACTTCAAAAAATTAATTCATTTAAATAAAGTTTATTTTACTGTTTAAAGATTTTAATCTAGTCCCATTTTTCTAAAAATCAGTATTCATTATACAACATATATTTCCTATTATCCTGTGTGGAACAAAGTATTATAAGAGGAATACAAAATTTGAAACTTGATGTTCAGCTTGCTCAAATAGAATCACATGGAACACTGAGTAAATTGGAAAGAAAAATTATGCAAATATCTCATAAATGCACACAATAGTGAGAGGACGAAAAAAAAGTAAGAAATCTGCTCACAGTTCTGAAATGCTTTGACACCAATGAGTTTAATCTGACTACAGACAGAGGAGTTTGCTAACCCTGGTGTAAGCAGGGCTTTCCAAGAGACTGCTCGTGGTAGGGATCTGAATTGTTTTTACAAGGCTACCAGCAACAGCTTTTCCAAATGCCCAAACTCAAAGAGAAACAAGCTTTGTTCTCAGTATATTCACCAGGAACTTTACTATCTCGAAGCATTTAATCATGTCTAAAAACCCATACATGTGGAAGGAACAATGCTTGTTGTAGCCAACTTGCAGAACACAACAAATTCCGAGCACCAAATTCCAAACCCAGGGAAATAACATTGAGCCTTCCTGACAACATTCTCTTGGTCAAGTCTTTTCTGATCTAGGATTTTGTAGTTATTTTAACCATGAGGCTGGAAAGGAAGAATTCTCACTGTTAATACATACTACTTGTTTATACCTAACAAAAAATACCTTTGTGTATTTAAGTCATCACTTGTGATTTTTCACATGTCACCTGAAATGGATTCTGAAAGCATCCCTGGAGCACACAACTCCAGCTGTACCGTGCAAAGAAAACAGACCCTGTACATTTTCGAGCCAACTTCACTTGAATTTATTTTAATGTTTTTGAAATTTGCAGCCTCAAAGCAATCTCTGACTCATCTCTTTCTTCAGCAAAATCAAAACAAGCCATCAGAATAATTCAACTGCACCATGGCAGTTATTTTCTATTTCCTAGTATTTCAAGCATGACTGGATGGCAGCCAGTGCCAAATGCTGTTTTTTGTAAGGATAACCACAAGCTACCTAGGGAAGGGAAGGAAGTTGCCAGTTGACATATCATATTTCATCTATCATAATTTGTCAGCTAAACCCAAGAAGGGTTTCTAAAAAGAGAATCTAGACAGCACTTCAAGAGTTTTATTTTTCAGATAATGCTCACAGTTGACAAAAAATGGGTCTTTAAAACTCTTTCAGATTCCTGATGAAATTAAGCAGATATCCTGAGCTATTTCACAATTATTTTTACATGAGGAGATTTTCTGGATCAAGCAGTTCTAAAATGGTGTTACGGATGACACTGCAGTAACCCTACAGTGACACTTAAAAATAGAGCTGAATTTAATTACCTTCATTTTGCAAAGCAGACTGAAGTACCATGATTTTCACCACACCATCTGATTGTTCTGTAGCAACAATCCTAACATTAAACATATTTTAAAAAGGAAGTTATTTGTGCAAATTCAACAATTACAGCATCTAAGATAACAAAAAAACTGTGACCTAAATCAGAATAATTCCAACAGAAATGCACCTGAAATCCATGAGTCAAACAAAGAGAACTAAAACTCCTGCCAAACAAGAAAACAAGTGTCTACAAATTCTAGTTTATACGGACCAAAAGGTACCTCATGAGCTTCACGTAAGTAAAACAAGCGTAAACCATTGCAGAGGCTGCTGCAATGACCAGCTACTGATGCAGTAATGATTCTCAAAAAGGGATCAAGAGGCTTTACGGAGAAATGAGAAAAAGTCAATATTATACTCAGAATATTAAGTATATACCTACAGACCAAGATTGCTGGCAATATTTTATAGTCTACTTAAAATGGATGGCTGCTGTTCACTAGAAAATTTCAGCGGTATGCAGGAATTTTGGTACCACTTTCCACCAATTTTAAACCAATATGAAATGATCCATCATACAATAATCTGAGCTGTAATTTAAACTACATAGAAATAATGTTTACCTCTGTAATGAAAGTCGTCCTACTCAGTTTAACTGGAAATACATTTTCATTTGACTTCTTTCATTTAAGAAAAGCTGCACAGTACCCACCCCTCTAGCTTGGGGCTTGAACAGCTTGTTCAGCTCTGCTCAGTCATTAACTGCCCATGCGACCTTGCACAAACTACTTTTCAAGGTGTAAGGCTGAGATAATAGCATTTTTTTACATCACAAGAGTATTTTGTGGATAAGTATGCTAAGGAGTGCAAATTGCAGGGAAGGCACAATCATAACTTTGCAGAGAGAGAGAGAGATTAGCCTCCATTTATCCCAAAATCCACTTTCAAATTCAGGTGTGTCAGAAACAGGCAGAAGATCGGTGAGAATTACTTATTTTCTTGGATTTTTCAGGTGCCTTATAGCCATAGCAACTAGTTTAATTTTGTTAAGATAGAGACTGTGTTGATTCCTTTGTAGAAATCAAATTCTTGGTGCCTTGAAAAGCAAAAACAAAACCAAGCAGTAAAAAGGGAAGCAGACTACTCCAGGTGGGTCTTGGCTTCCCCCTCTCTCAGTTTATCAAGTGCCTTTACTGGTCTCAGTGTTTCTGGGACTCATTATTTTATTCCAGATTCAACATCCCTGTACTTGTAACTGGAACTGCCAATAGAAAAACTAACACAAACCAACCCCCAAATTCTGCCTAGAATCAAAAGGCAGTAGCACTAACCCAGGAATGATGAGTTATCTTTGCAACTGGTCAGAGCTTGGCAGCCAGCAAACATGTCAGGCCTACTGACTAACTCCCACATGATGTAGGATAACTCAAAAAACCCCAGGCAAACGAACAAAAAAACCCCAAACCAAACAAACTAGAGCTCCTGGTCTACCACCCAGTAATAGACAGTAAGCAGTAGTATCCTAGATTTTTCTAGGAAAGGGAGGTATCTCTGCATTCATGGAGATGGGGCTTGTTTTCAGTTAGTGATGACAACGGACACCAGAGGATTCTGTCATTAATCTGCCTCCAGCTGTGGTGCTGGAAAGAACTTGACACATACAACCGAACTTAGCATTTTATTTCCTTTCACCTACATGGCAGGGTCAGGGGAGTGCTGGGCATTCTTCCTGCATTTCAGTACTCCAGCTTATGTGCCTCAGTGCAGCTAATTGGGAATTCTAGTGGGTGACCACTTACTCAGCACCTTGCAGAGCCACCAGACTCATTTCTCTGAATACAAATGCAGCGAGTTTCATGACAGAACTCTTCCTTAAAGATAAAAATGTATTTGAGAATGATGTAGAAGATGTCAAAATCAAGTCTCAGATTTGCTACTGGCCCCCATGACATGGAGAAAGGTTAGCTTGGATATTGTTGGCAAGCTGCCTGAACTCCACTGTTAAGGGTAAGGACTCAATCTCGGGCTGTTGCCAGAGAGAACCCTAGGCTAAGACAGGGAGCCAGCTGGGATGGAGGGAAGAGATTAGCACTGATGCCTTAGGTTTCAGTACAATGAGGGGAAAAAAAAAAAAGAGTAATGGGATAAATAATAACACTGAAGGCCTTTAAAGACAAAGATTGCTGGAAAGAAAATACCACATCAGATTTGTTTCTAATAAGAAAGTGAGATTATGCCAGGAAGCCCTGAAGAGGAAAATTACTAAATCTTCATGACACTGATCCCTGGAACACAGTGGAATAATACATTTTAATACAGTGTTGAATTTTAACAAACAGCAAAGGCCTTATTAAAATGTTAAGCAAAAAACCAAAAAATTATCAAGATTTTACCATCTGTGAATTCCTCATAACTATTAATATAAAAGTGAAATAAAATACATTTACTCTACTACATTTTTATCAGTGTATCAGAAAGTGTCCTGATAGTTAATGAATAATCAACAAAAAGGCATAAACATGCTTAGATTACTGTTGTGACAATTTATATCTAGGGGTAAGCTAAACAAAACAGAAATCCTCTCCTTACTATGTATAAAATGTCTTCAAAAGATTAAAATGATAGCTTTGTTTTTGTACAAATTCAAATCTTTTTCAAGGGAAAATCTCTTACATGTTAAAGATCTATGAATATCATAATTTGGCATCTTTGCAGCAGGACAAAAAAAATGTAAGTATATGATATTCCTTCTAAAATTCCTCATATTAAGTTCTCCTACAGCTTCCAGGTGCAGTCAAAACCTAAGTAAAAGTTACTGGCATGTTGTTAACACAGTATTCTTAACAGCAAGGATGTTACTGGCTGCTGTGCAAAGTCCTGTTTACAAACCTGCAGCTTCCCAATGACTCAAAAAAAGAAAATATTTCATTGTAAGTGTGTAATATCTGCAAACAGATAAAGAATATTTTCCCATAAAATAAATTACTAGCTTACCTAACTAGGTTGAAAGACCTAAGAATAGACTATTAATAAACTGAATCAAAACCACTTAGCAAATACAAATAACCCATCATAGTATCTGAACTGAGTTTTCACTCAAAGGTAACGAGAAATCTCAGTAGTATTGTGTATGGTTTGCAATAGCTACACAGATGATTGTTACGGTGCCAATATAAAAATGAGAAAAACTTTGCAATTTACCTTCTGATAAGTAGGTGGTCTTTGAACAAGACTACAAAGTAATCTTCAAATAAAACAAACAACAAGGAAGCATGCCTGAAAATGGTAGATCAATTGCTTTCATTAAACACATACCAGTATTCTCTCAAAAATTCGTTTTGTTTTTTGACAACTAGCTGATGATAAAAGAACCTTCCAAATCTTTCAAGAAGTAAATAAAAGACTAAAAACCTAAAAGTTCAGTAAACATCCCTGTTGTCCCCCCCAAAAATCCTCATCTGGTTGAAAATTGTAGCAAGCCCTGCTGTGTCTGGTCTGTGGCAATGCTGGCACACTCTAATAAAAGGAAAACTTTCTACATCTGACAAGCCTCTTGAACTCTTTTCTACAATCCCAGAGGTTGTGTTCAACCTCTGTGTGTCGACCTGTGATAGTTAAGCGAATCTAGGTGGGATGAAATTGTGACCAGTTTTCATACAGCAGTTAGAGCAAATAAACACAAAACTGTCCAGCTTAGAATCTCGAGGCAAGAAGTAAGACGAAAGTGTCGAACTTAATCAGACAAGGACTTTGATAAAGCTGTTAAGACATTTGCTTTTACCATTCAATGATTTGTGAAAGTCCAATACAAAGCTGCGTTTACAAAAAAGGATAACTCCAGCTTAAATTTAAAGGCGTAAAAGGAAGAACTGGGTAGAATTTTGGTTGCAAAAACAATTAATCTTGGCTTTTCAATTACTTTGGAAATGCTCCACTGTTTAATAAGCAAACTACTATGTATTAGCCCTTAATAGCAGCAACAGAATTGGCTGGCTGAAGCCTGGCTGGGGAATTGATTTTTCATTAATTCATTTCACTTAATATCATACAAACACTCTTGGACTTATAAACTTTCCTTCAACCCTTTTTTGACTCTTCAGATACATCCAACTGAGACTCAGGCCCCTATAAGAGGATTTCTTGAAATTATAACCATAGCCTTCACCAACAGGGTTGTCTTTGAGCCCATTTCTATCCTTGGTCTGCATTTACTTCCCCTTATTTTTAAGTTTTTGAACAAATGTTGACATTCTCAGACTGCACAGTAGTCAGAAGATGACTAATTCCTAATTCTTGTATACTGAGGCAACTGCCTCAGTAAGGGGAAGAAAGCCAGGCTGAGTTATATCCTTATCAACAAATGCTGCTTCCCATTGTCATTTTCACACTGAACTTAATACACATACATTCCTAAGACACAGAAAATACCTACGATCCTTCTCCCCAAATAACAGCTATGTTACCTTTTTCAATGCAGTGTTTTGATTAAAGTACACACAGTGTCAGCTCCTTTACAAAAGCACAACTAATTCAGTGCACTCAGTATGTATAAAATTTTCTGACTGCTAAGGTCACCCAGAAAAAGAAAACAAGGCCTTTCAGCTCTAGTCCAGCAGCTCAAATTTAATTCAAGTGCCTGGTATGAGCTAAAGGATAAAAAAGCAATGAGACTGGGATTTACATGACCTTTCATTCACAGCACTGCTGTTTAATCAGTATACGGCAAAGTCAAGATACTGACTGAACGATTTTATCCAAATTCTTAATTTTCAGGGAACAAATGAACTCTAATTTGAAGCACAGGCATCAATGGGACATAGAAGGGTGTTAATCTGATTCTAATGAAGAGAATCTCTAAGGTTAACTCCCTGGGCAGAGGTCTGTACACAGCACTAAGTGACAAGTGAATGGAGCAAACAGGACCCAGCTCCTCTGCGAGCACATCTGCAGTCAAAGGCCAGCCCTGGGACAGAGTGGCCACAGCCACAGCCTGTCCATGGCAGCAATCTCCTCACAGGAATTCATGGTATGGAGCAGCAGCTGTCAGCCTCCTTACATCTGCACTGTGCTTCGGACAGAGGATTAAGATACTTGGATTTAGATATTTCAGATATTTGTGGATTTTGATATTTGCAAGAAATGCTCCAACACAAATGACTAGTGGTGATATATTTAGTATTTATTATTTTTAAAGAAAATCACCAACTGCATTTAGGTTTTATGGAATAAGAAAGAATCCTACAGATAAACAATCACGTAGCTACAGGTTTATAAGCTAATAGAAACACCTACCTCAGACATTAAGCTAGCTTGTCACTAATAAAAAAACCAACATCCTACAGAAAAGTTGTCAAAAACTTACAGAAAGATTCCCAGAACAATTTTTAGTGTATAAATCAAGCCATAACTAAAAAAAAAAAAATAAAGGAAATAATTAAAACTCAATGAAAACAATAGAAAACTAAAAAAGTTGTGTTTGTAAGAGGCTTTGTGGAGGTTCAACACCATGCACAAAGCAGGCGTAACTCAACAATAGGCAAGGTGCCCTGCAGCCTTATTCAGTTAAATTTTGACATTCCTAGGATCCTACAACTTTTCCAGGCAACGTATTCCGAGGTCCATACCTTCACACTAAGAATTCACTGTCCTGTTTTCCTAACCAGCATCTCCCTGTATTCCCTCCCACCTGTTGCCTCTAGTCCAGTCTCTGTGCACCCCTGAGGGCAGCCTGGCTCCTGCAGCTCACCATCCATGGACATGTAGGAGGCTCAAGAGCAGGTGAAGGATGAACTCAGCCCTTCCATCTGTCCTTCCCTGCAAGGTCACCTCTTCCCCAGCCCCCATTCAGCCCACTGAAGCACTTAAGAGCGAGAAAGACCTTGTGTGGGAGAGCTTCAAAACCATTAGGTATTGACTTCACACTGCTCCCACTACTATGCTAACATCAAATGCTTATGCAAATTTCAGCCTAACAGCCTGCTAGCTGAAAATACTATTAATAATTAAACTGACCAAAAATTACTCTTTTTTCCCCTACTTCCCATAATCGAGGTACCATCTGTTGTCTATTAACCCTTAGTTTGTAAGCAAAAATGCTGAAGTTCTTCCTGTTCTGTGATTCCTGGCAGGCTGAGTATTCTTAGCCCATCTGAATGATTTTCTTTCAGATTTTACTGAGAGCGAAAGAACGTCTGTAAAGTATTTTTATTTTTCCGTAATGCACTACATTGTCAAAATGTCTGAGAAATTACCCTTTTTCTGTGAAAAAAGGTCAAAATCATGCACATATCACAGAATTCTTGCACCAAACAGATTTTTGCCTAATAGAAGTTACCCACAAGGTGTATATTTGTAGGTTTATATGTACGTACAAGTAACTTCACATGCATTTCGTGGATGAGACACCTGCTCTCTCCTCCTAGATGATACCTTCAGACTATTAATCTTTTGTAGAAAAACATGAAAGAAATTAATAATGTAAATCAAATTAGGTAAAACAGAAACTTATTCTTTAAAAGGACTAATCTTGTAGACAAATCCTGATAAAATATCTCAGCTTGTCTCCTCCAGAAGCAGAAGAAACAGTACATAATGATCATTATTTTCAGTAACCAGTACCACTGCCCTGGTATTAGACACTTCTTTCCCAAACTGGCTGTGACCACCTCCAGGAAGGGTCCTGGTGGACCCAAAGTGAATCCTACAGGCCCATCCAGTCTGAATTATTTTCTGACTTCACCAGCGATGCTTAGAGTATATACTTAAAGAACCTCTTCTTTTGTCACTGTGTATTTTAGCTACATTTCAACACATAGTAAAAAAAACCCTACTGATCAAAATTTGATTATTTTAAATAAAACTACTGACTACTAGTTTTAAGGTTAAGAAAACATTTAATACTTGAAAACAGCAAAACAGCATTTAGTAACTGGGAAAAGCAGTAGAAAGTCTGGAAGAAATTAATTCAGCATGTCTACAAAAAAGCTGTGTATAGTACAAGTGTACACTGCATCCTAAGACCTGCTGTACATGCACTGTATAACAAAGAAAGTATTTTTTTTACTGCAGTAAGATAAATATACACCCCATATTAAGATACAACTACCATTCTCCCTTCCACAATGTCTTCAACTCTTATTTGCATTTGGGCTTGGAAAAAAAATCTTTATTTCATATTTCCGTTAATATTTTTGGGAGGGCAGAGGGGTGTTCAGCAGATTTCAATAAAATTGGTCCAAAAAATGGTAATCCACTGCTACAAATGCAGCAGTCCTTAAAAGCAGTATACTTAATAACTTGACATTGATTAGAAGCTCTAAATGTTCCTGCTGGGATTTAGACACGTGACAAAATGCTTCCCCACAAAATCACACTGCCTGATGAAGCAGTCAGAACAAGATGATGTGTTCAAGGTGATGTTGCTTTGAATTTCAGCAGAGGAGGAGTTCCCATTCACATCTTATACCACTTCTAACTGAAATATATTCAAAGAACTTCTTTGCTCCATTTCTTACCATCAGTTTGGCAAGCTGAATAGTAAACCCCACAGTACCATATGGTAGAAGACAGCTGAGAGATAAACGTGTTGTGTAATGTCAATCCTAATGAGTGATAGAAATAAAACTCAAAGAGCTAAATATCTGGCTTAAGCATCAAAAATTCACAGTTAAGGATAAAAGCCTATCGTACAGCCATTGCCAAGTATTTCCAAACTGTAATATTGTACCTTACAGATGTGTGGGATCACTTTTGTTCCTCGCAGCAGCCTGACTAAAAAATACACATTCTCCCAAACTCTCAATGAAGAGCTCAGCAATGCTGTGAGTTGTGCCTAATTTCTCAATGCTGCTGGAAGAGAAAGGGAATGTAAACACATGCTTTTATCTTTCTCCATTTGAGTACAGAGATGAATGGAAGAGAGAGGCAGGACCTACTTTCACAGTAATTCAGTACAGCTTATTGCATTTGTAAAAATTCAGCTTGAAAAAACAGATAGCAGGAAACACTTAGCATTTGAGGAAATGATGGTTTTAAGATGTGTCAAGCATTTTAGCTGTATTTTTCTTCAGTACCAAATACACTGGTGACAACCCCAGACACAGTTTCAGTTCTAGATGCACAGCAAGCAAATTTGTTCTCCCTCCTACTCCCTCCACCCCTTTAAAAAATATTCCTACAGTTCAGTTTTTCCCACTAACATGATAAGAGAATCAGACATGGTAATGCCTTCAAAGTTCTGATTTTAAAAAATTTTTTCTTAGCCTCCTCCTCCTTTTAGAATACACCTTAAAACTGGAGAAAATTAAGTCTCCACCAAGAGTGCCTGTTATTGAAACCCATCTGTACAGGCCTAGAGTTATAAAAGCATCACAACCTGACACATTATTGGACAGAAAAAAAGGTACAGAATATTCTACAGAAAACAATTTCTCTTGCAATGTACAAGACAAGTATATATACAGGAACAAGTACTGAGGAAACCAAGCCTCCTGAACAGTCCCCATGATTGTGAGGTGCATTACACGCATTCCTCAAATAAATCAGTCCTGGCTTCTATGTGCACCTCCATTTAGTTGGCCACAATGATGAGAACTTCTGAAATCCATTTCCTTGCACCCCAAATCCTGTGTTCAATTCTGGACCCTCATGACAAGAAAGACACTGAGGTGCTGGAGCAGGTGCAGAGAAAGGCAGCAGAGCTGGGGAAGGGTCTGGAGCACAAGTCTGATGAAGAGCAGCTGAGAGTGTTTAACCTGGAGAAAAAAAAGCCTAAGGAGCAACTTTATTGCTCTCTACAACTGCCTAAAAGGATACTGTAGCCAGGTGGGGGTTGGCCTCTTCTCACAAGCAACTAGCCATACACTGAGGGAAATGGCCTCAAGCTGTGCCACGGGAGTTTCAGGTTGGGTATCAGGAAAAATTTCTTCACTGAAAGTGTGGGTTAGGCATCGGAGCAGGCTTCCCAGTGAGGCGGCTGAATCACTATCCTTGGAAGTGTTCAAAAAACAAGTACACTTCATCATCTTGAAGTATCTTTACCAACCTTAACGATTCTACGATCGCCTCCTGCTGCCCTCTGCCCCGCAAACAGGCCCTACACTGCCCCAACTGGACTACTTTTACAGAAAGCTAAAACAGAAGGTCTCTGGCTTTTCTCCCTGAACTACAGACAGGTGTTTTATACAAGTTTTCACAACTAGTAATATTTTTAATCTGTCACTGTTTCTTTCTAGAACAAAATCATAAAGCTTATGTTCAACGAATCCAACTGGTCTACATATTTGTCCTCTTGGCATACATCTTACCTATTGCTACATTCTGTTAGTCTTATTTCATTATCTTGTTATCAGATATGCAAAATGAAGACTAAGAATCCTTATTTGCTTCCCTTCCAATATTTGGTTCCACCTCTTGAATTTCAGGAAGACTCTATAGTGTGACTTCTTCCTATTCAAAGTATTGCAGTTATACTACAAATGTGCTGGTCTATTTAGACTTGTATCACCGAGCAAAGAAAGCAGCCAACAACACTGAGCTCACAAATGCAGCGGAGGTTACGGCTCTAAGCTCTTTGGTACTCAGACCACTTCAATTTTAGTCTGTCAGGTACCAAAAAGTTTCTTGCATGGTTTCCTCTACAAAATTATTACCACTCTTCTATTATTTCTTAATTGAAATTGAAACACGGCAAATTTCAATTTCCTTTTAACCTAGTAAGAGACATTTATTGAATGGATTTACTATAAAACATAACTCAAAGTAAAAGGCACATTAGGTTAGATACCAGTTGCAGGCCTATAGAGTGATGATGTCAGGAACACAACCTTGGACAGCAGCCCGAACATCATGTTCAGATACTCAGAAGTTGGATGCCAATTATTATAAATGCTACCTCAATTATCCATGTTTTTGAATGAAGTAAATTTTTGTGTAATATCTGAACAATTAGAGCTTATTCCAAAACTGTTAAATACCTAGTGCTGAGGAACTGAATGTTTCACTTTCATTTCGCTGCCACGTAAAATCAGAAACAACTTTAGAGGCTCCTGTGCCAGTCACAAGAGTTTTATGCTCTGACTTGTCCCTAAGCTCCAAAAAATGTTATCAAACATAAATTCTGAGTGAAGGGGCAAAAAGGAAAAGGTAAAGGAGTACAGCGAACAGCTTTTCTGCATGTTCACTTGAAACACTTGAAGCGTAAAGTGCTTCAAACAGCATTAACTTTTCCTTAGATCCATCACTTACTTCAAAATACTCCTCTTCTAGCAGACACTGCCCACATGCAAAATAAAAGTGATTTGAGTCAAGCAGTTTACAAACCAAGAATGAGGCAGGAGAGAACAGATGAATACAACAACCAGATCGGAAAAGTAAAAGGGAACAAATAATGAGACAATGGCAGTAAAAAGGCGGTCTCAGAGCACAGTCTGGAGCAACTGGTATTAAACATTCCAGATATACCATAAATGCAGAGCTGTACACAAGCACTTGAGGATAATGAACTTTGGCATACATTTATGGATAACCTTATTGTTGAGTAAATGGGACAAAGGTGATCCAAACACTTCACTAGAGAGAGACAAAGCTTGGCACAGGCTGATCTGGGCATGAATTTTGTCCTCTTCTAGGCTACAAACAAGGAATTACGCCACAGAGATTCAAGAAGAGAAAAGTTAACCAGTTTATATTTGATAAGGCAGAGAAAGTGAGTTGGGAGAGATGCTGAAGTGACAAGCCAGAAATCTAGTTTTTACTGAACAATTTTCAGTGGTTATATAAGGAATGTGTTTAGGGAAGACCAGAGGCAATGGACACCATAGTCAAGAAGGACAGATCAAGATTAAGAGATTTAACTCTTCTGTCAGAGGAGTGATTTTATCTGAAAATATAATTACAAAAAGCCCACCCACTTTGCCAGTTTGGGTCAACCAGAAGTCATAGAAATGGGGACTGCTGCAGTGCTGAGCCTGAGCTATCAAACCCTGCCAGAGTCCTTGAGGCAGCATGCAACAGCAGATAGAAACAAACCAACCAAACCAAACCGAAGAAACAATGACTGAGCTCTTACTATCAAGACTATACAAAGAGAAGTGGGCAAGACAGCAGCGCTAGGAACTTAGAGACAACAGTCAGAATTCATCTTTAAAGTAAGAGGAGGGAAGATAAGCAAGAAAGGATTAGAGACAAGATCCGAGTCAGGAAAGTCCAAGGAGGAAAGGCTTTCAGGAAACAGAACATGGTACGAAATGTTAAAAGCATGCAAGAGCTTTCAGAGGATAAATGGCTTTTGTTCTGACCTTTTCTTTGGTATTATTTCCTATGCAAAACAGAAGTCATTCAGCAACCCATCCCAACTACTGTCACAGGAGCCTAACAAGATACGAGAATGCTCGGTCATCAAGACTTACCTTTAACAACCCGATACGTCACAAAAAGTCACTGAGGTCTTCACAACAAAATTTCCACCAGTAATTCCCTACTTCTAAGAAATTGTTATTAGACTTCAGAAAAATAAGCTCAAGAATATTTTTCATTGATATTTATGCTAAGGCACAAACATCCTTCTGCTCCTTTGAACACCAACATGAAAAATCAGCAACTGACAGGATACAGAGGCTCCCAAACACAACAGAATGTGTGCTCCACTGGCCTGCTGCAAAAAGAGGAATTCAGCATAAATTTCACACAGTAATGACAATTACATATTTTAACCTTTATAGTTATTTTTTACACAAGGAGAAATGAAGTAAGTGAAGAACAACATTACTATTTAAAATCTGAGGAGTGGTATCTGTCTGCGTTTTAAGAGTTCTCTTTAAGATGGTGGAAAGAAAGTCATAAACTTATGAGATAACTTCATTGCATGAGCTGAATTTTCCCAGATAACTACATTCAAGTAGATGAAATTAAGTTTCTTTTCACTTTTTCAGAAAATAAAAAAGTAATTATTATTTTAAAAATAGGTATATTTTTAATCTAAATATTCTTTTCTAGAATAGGAATGCAAAGTACAGAATGCCTAATGCAATACACACTTAAAAATCTAATTGTCCAACCAATATGTCAGAAGTGACTTGGTTTTTAAAGGCAAGGAGATGCTGAACCTGATCCAAGTTTGTTAATTAATAGCCTCCCTAGATAAATTCTTTTTTACTGTTGTACTTGATTACTAAATCTCTCTGTTTCAAGGCAACAGATGGCTTAAGTTCCCCCAAAACCAAAAAGTCCATAACTCTCCATACTACAGCAGTCTAAACTTAGTTAGATGCTTAAATATTAGTATTATTTTTAATTGAATAATGAAACAGCCATGGATAGATGAAAAATTCACTCTTGAAATTTTCTGGACAATTACAAGTTCAGAAAATTATTTATACATTACTCTTGTTTAGTGAATCCTTGATCAGCACTAGGAATGTAAAAAAAATTTTAAAAGCACCAAATCCTTGACAGCAAATCTGGAACCACTATGAGAAGAACAGTGAATCACACCGTTCTGTCAAGACTGTCAGTCAAACATTCTGTGTCATAAGAAAATCAAAACACAGTACACACTCTCAAGCTTTCAGTTCTCTCTCTCCAATAGTTCCTTCCACTTTTAAGTCCTCCCCAAGAGCAGGGGACAGCCTTTGCAGCTGACCTACGATTACTGAATCATTTAAATGAAGCCTACAGTAACCACTCTCTTTCAGTGACCAAACACACGAAGACTCCAAACACAAACACCACTTATTTCCTCCTATTTCTATGGCATCACAACCTAAGGGCTACCAAAGTGCAGAAACCTTTTAATTGATTTGAAAATATGTCCTCTGACCCTGGTGTTGCAAAGATCTGCACAGACAGATCCTTGCTTCAGTGATTCTGTACCTCTTTGTAGAATCAGGGCTACTAAAATACAGTGGCTGGTTCTTTGCAGCAATTTTGGATTTCACAGCATTCCAGTTACTGAAAATGCTGTGGAGTTTCTTTATCAAATTGCACTAACGCCCGTAAAAGGAAAAATCAAAACTTCTGACATCGTATGAATGTGTGTATCTGAATTCTGGAGAGAAACAAACAGGTCTGTCAGACACAAAATGAACATTCTGAATAGGTCCTGTCTAGCCATTTATTAATGCTTTTACAATAACATTTTCAATCTATATTATTAAAATAACTATTTTAAATTTCACCCCAACTATGTTCATTTTCTTCCTCCAGAGTTCATTGTATCTCATGCTTAATACCTCATGCATTGAAATGTTTTCAAAACACTGAGGTTGAAAACTTTGAGATAATTTCATTTTTCAGTACACCACTGCTTGTTGGTGCACTCTGCTTTTTCCAAAATCAAGCGAAAGAGAAAAATTCATCTTCATTCCCAATACACTAACTTTTGAGGTTTTTTTAAACTTAAAAATTTTAATCCATTTGTAAGAGTCTGCTCTATTTAGAATTTAAAAGAAAGAATGTCAAACCTCAGGGAAATGGAATTCAATTAATATGTATGTGTCCACTGGTGCTGGGGGAGAAGCTGATCTATATGTGGAAACCACAACACAGAATTCTCATCGGTTTATGTAAGAAAAACAGCTTTTGTCTGCTGAAATGGTCAGTAAAAGAATATAAAACCTCTAATCTGAATTCTAATTAGAAATAGGTCAAGCAAATGCTCTTCCTCTCCCCCTGCACCCCCCAATTTTCCTAGAACAAATCTCATTATTCTGAAAAGGATGGTGTGAAACATATCTTAAAATAAAAATATTAATATACTTTTAGCACCGCTATCAAGATGAATGACAGTTTTCTGTCAGTTTTACAAAACACACACATAAAAAGAATAAAATTTGAGAAACCTTGATTAAAGCAGTTACTCAGAACTATCTGCGTGACTATTAAATACAAAAATAATTTGCATAGAATACTACCAGACTCTCCATATGTAGTTATTTCCTTCCCAGGAGCTCTTAGAAGGCAGAAGTGTGGAGATGTCCTAGATACAAAGGCTACCCCATCAGACACACACTGTAGTCTCACAGGCACCCTGGATTTCATTGCATTGCTACAAGTGGGACAGGCAATGAGACAATTGATTTTCAAGACAATACCACTGCAATAAGCAATCCCAGTTGAGTAACTCCTGCCTGCCTCAAACTGAGCTGAAAGTGACTCTAATATTAAAGGTACTCTAGCACACTGGAGAAGAGTTGAGAACTCATGTTTCTTGTAAGAAAAAAATCATCCCAGTAGCAGGAAGGAAAAGTGCCCAGTCCTGTAGTTATTTACGTGAGCAGCTCCCCTGAAATCTGTGAAATCACAGGAGGCAAATCTACAGGCTCCATCTCACAGTTATCAGACTAATCTGTGAATTTCTGTACATAAAGTTACTTACATAAGTGCATTTAAGTTTTGACCTCATTTGAAAGAATATCAGAACTCTTTGGTCCACAAGGTTTACTACTTAGAACTGTATTTCAATTCAGAAGTCAGTAAATTAGTTTGAGCCAATGAAAGCACCTAATTATTTGATAACAATTCATCCATATATTAGACAGCTGAATTGTTATCAGTTCTGCATAGGTTGTTATAAAATAGAGACTCAAAAACACCAACACGATTTACTTAAATAAATTCTTAAGCACCTACATATAATAAAGTTCGTCATTGGGATTGTTCAGCCTGGAAAAGAGGCTTTAGGGTGACCTAACTGTGGCCTTTCAGTACTTGAAGAGAGCCTACAAGAAAGGTGGAAAGGGCCTTTGGACAAGGGCATGTAGTCGTAAGACATGGGGGAATGGCTTCAAACTGAGAGATGGTTTACACCAGATTTTAGGAAGAAATTCTTTACTGAGAGGGTGGTGCGGCAATGAAACAGGCTGCCCAAAGAAGTGGTGGATGTCCCTGGAAGTGTTCAAGGCCAGGGTGGATGGGGCCTTGAGCAACCTGGTCTGGTGAAAGGTGTCCCTGTCCATGGCAGGGGTGGGTTGAAACCAGCTGATCTTTAAGGTCCCTTCCAACCCAGGCCACTCTATGATTCTATGAATTCAGAGGAAAACTAGATATATTCAATGGCATTATTTTTCACTTCACTTTCTTTTGCTCACATATTTAAAACATACTAACACTTAATTTTTTACTTTATGCCTGCATGCTTAGTTTTCCCAGATAATTACTGCATACAGAACTAGTTTATGTGGAATAACAACAGAATATCATAGTTATTTTGCCATTTATTTGGAAGTACATTATTCCAGGAAGACTCCTCCTTTGCTGAATTTAATTGCCTATGAAGATCCCGCCATTTGAGTCTGTCTTCTGGAACATGCATTTCATCATTATTTTTTAGCCTTGTTACATCAATCACCGCAACTGCTACAGAAGATTTCTGGGCTGTGAAGTGATAATTTGTTCCAGCGATATTAATGAGGCAAGCAGTGGTCTTGAGGGAGGTGACAGCCCACTGCTTTACGGATAGCAGCAGATTAAGGTGTTGTACTATACACTGTTTGAAATGTATCACTGGAGCATTCAAAATATTATTATCTACATCTTAAGGTATTTTTGCCACCCACACTACAAATTATCCATTGAGTAACGTAACATCCCTTGCCACAGTGCATTGTCATTCAAGCAAGAAACACCAATGGTAGGTGGTTCGGAGCTTCTGGGAATGACACTATAGAACCAGGGAAAAAAAAAAAGGAAAAGATTTGTTGATGCTGTAACAGCACTCCCAGTACACTGCTGCAGGAAGCAGTACATCTGGAAACAACAGATGGTCTGTGTTTAAATGGGAGGGAATAGAGGATTTTAATACCCATACATCTCTAATTCAGTTCTACAAGTTTGATTTCTACATATTCTCAGATTAGGAGTGTTACAGGATCTGTATGACAGGCTTTACCCATATTACTGTTACTAACAACATAGCCAGCTAAAGCCCTAATGTTGTACTATCTTTATCTGTGAACTCTGACTTAGCCATATGTGCAATTTCAGAAAAGCAGACTTGGTCTTTAAAAAAAAGCTTCCATCTGAAATCTATATGAACTAAACCACTATTTGTTACAAGACAGATGCTCTACCACCCTGAATAATTCACAATCACCTATTTAGCCTTTTGCACTTGTTTTATGATATACTTTGTACAGGTACACGGTTTTACAGAATATTTTTAACTTGAAGGGAAAAAAAGGAAAAAAATGACAGAGAATACAGGAATTTTTTCCATATATCCTTTCCACATAAATGTCTCAAGCTCTTAACTGATTTATACATAAGAGCTACTTACAGGCATTCTAAAGAATAATCCTAACCACGCACGATTTATATTTACACATTTTAACTCAAACGAGTGGAGGAAAGAGGATATGGCCATCTGCATAGAAAGCCTTCTGCAGATAACAGCTAGTGCTACCAACTCTCCCAGTTCCTAATGCTGGACTGACACATTTGCGACTGGTGCATAGGCAATGCCTGGCTAAGAGCTGGAAGATAAGCTTCTAGAAAAAAAGACCACATACTTTTTTTTTTAAGCAGAAAGAACAATTATCTTCCTGATGTTTAATCTCCGGTAGAAATACAGGATGGTAAAGATTAATGAAGTGAAAATATTCTAAGAACTTTTTGTTTTACATTCTTTTCAACAGCATGTGTTCCAAGTACTGGAATTTTAAGCCTTAGACACACTAAGACAAATTTAACAGGTATGTTACACTGAACTATACCCTTGGAAACATAAACAGGTTCATTATAGGTGGACAAAATTGGAAATTTGTTCAAGAATAATTAGCTCTTATGCCTTTGTAATATAGAGGTCAGCATCTGTTTGAAGTAGGATTTGACATCAGTTGAAGCATATGGATAGGAATCCAAACTCTTTTTCTCATTAAAAATACACCATTTAATTTGGCTCGGTTCAGGACGATTAGCAATATGTGCTCGAAGAGAAGCTTACAATTGGCACAGGAAAAGTTGGCTTGGGCAGAAGACCACAGGCAGAAGAGAACCCAGAGGCTTGTAATGATGGCCTGTATACACTGTGCCAGTCTCTCGTTAATGCTATTAGCTCTTCATTTTCACAAGCACTCAGATATATTAAAAACATTCAGTCAACAAGAAACATACAATAACAATTATATATAAATAAATCAAACAGCATCTCCTTAAAATACCCAGAGACCTGTCTTCCAAGCTTTCTAGAAATAACAGACTTCTAAAACTAAGAAACACCCTGAGGTTATTTACTGCTAAGCATTAATAAAATCAAGTAGACAAAATATACACTTCATGAAAAAATATATAATGCTCCAATTAGTGGTTTAGAAGAATATGCAATCAAATACATTGCTGAGTTTAAGGCTTACACAGTTATTGGACTGTAAGGTTCAAAGAATGTTGCAATGCAAGAAGTATTATGGAGAAGAGGTTTTAAAGCAAGTCCTAGAACTTTCCAGTCTCTGTCCTAGAAATTAAAAAAGAAACAAACAAACCCAGAAATAAATCCAAACTGAAAACGTACACCTGTCATGTTAACATTCTCCTCTCTAGAACTTCTATATATGCACAGAAATTACTGCACAGAAGGATAATACATCAGTTTGTACTGACATACAGAAAGTGCTGGATCCAACATTTTAAAAATACTTAGTTGTTTAATACAGATGAGGCGTTTTCAAAGTTATTCTGAAACCTGCTACTGAAACCTCAACTGGTACCAAATGTAGCAAACTCGGAAAACCAGATCTAGCACACATTTGTGTAAATATCTTTTTTCTTCCCCCCACAGAATTACAGGAAGGAACGAAATACATTGTATTTTTCCACAGTGATGGACAATTTAAAAAAAAATTTGCGGGAAACTCCCTGCTGTAAGTTTACATTTCACTTCCTGTAATTTAACTGAAGTTATCTGGAAGACTGAAGATTTACTGGCTTGAAGTGAACTGACTACAAGAGTGGATTCAGTGCAAACCGCTCAAAAGAAAGCAAGAAACGGATTTCATCTCACCTCCGTGCACGATCTCATTTTATGTGCTTAATATTTTATAATCTTGCTATAAAAACACAACCAAGCCAACAGAGTACACCCATGCCTCCTCCTACCACACAAGTATTTTTTGTCCATCCACTGTTTATCAATTGGATCATCTGTTAACATGAGTCAACCAAACATTTTCAGAAGTGCTATGACTCTGCCATGACATAGTGACAGCACATTTGCTCACAACTCTCCCTGCTCGTACAGAAAGTGACTGAGAAACTACTTTTCACGCACCACACCTATTACTTCTAGCAATGATGCCAGTACAACAGCACACAAATTCTCTCCCTTTGGTCCCAGGAGCACAAGTTCACTTGTGCTTCATGTTTAGGTTTGTTTTAGTAGGACCTCTATCAAAAACCTTGCCTTGTTGCTCTTCATAAAAACCTTTTCTTGTTTCAGGGGCACAGTGTTATGACATAAAAATGCAAACACCCTCACTGCCTTTCTCTTCTTCTTACTAAGAATAAGTAGAAACAGGGTGGACTTCAGTGCACTTTCATATTTACTATTAATGCATTCACTTAGAAGTCACCAAAAAAAATTACCTTTATTATAAATTATGCTTTTTGTTAAAAGGCTCATTAGTTGTGTTTTAATACAGACTCTCCTTTGTCTACTGAAATAACGAATAGTATTTTGGGGAACAAAAAAAAGCTTTGCAGTAAAGCTTGTTTCTGGGTAATTTAAAACCCCATGACAGCCTTCGACTGTCAGACTGAAAAGCAGAATAAGCTAACCAGATCTATCTTCTTTCTTAATAGGACTGACTGCTCTAATCAAATATGTGGAAGAAGAAAGAAAAAGAGGTGCTTATTTTCCTCCCTTGGATTCCTCATCTGGGAGAGAATACACTTAACAAACAGTTTCAAGAATATCAAAGTAAAGCCTAAATCTTCAGCTGCATAATACAGTGATTTTCAAAGGGTATTATTTATTGATGTGCTGAACATAACAGTATTAACACGTACTTAGAGCAGGACTGTGATGTACCATTAGTTTGAAGGAACAATAAAGCAACAGCAATGGCCATCCAACATGGAATTTTAATCTACATAATTCTAAGAATTTTCAAGCTAATAAGCAGGTGCTGATTAAAAACAAAACAAAACCCAAACCAATGACCAAACCCACAAAAATCCCAAACCAAAACACATACCCCCCCATTAGGACTATTATTCTGCAAGATACCTTCATGTCACAACTGCTTCCAAAATTTAATGTATGCAAAATTCTGATAAATGGACATCTATAAGGATTCAAGTAACTTAATATGATATAAAAGAAACACACAATTTGTAAAGAACTGCTGCTATCACAGAGACCCAAACAATCACAGTAATGATCTACTGCATTAGGAGACAGCCCACATGTACTCACTGAGTGGTGTCCTGTAAAGTACGTAAGGCACATTTAAAGATTCCAACATCCATAACTACAACTCTCCCACTGTTTTTCAAAACGGTATATTTGTAAGACTGTCTAAAATAGAAGTATACTAGGTAGAACATGTGTTACACTAATTTTTCAATCCCATAAAGCCCAAATAGATGACTGAATTAATCAATACATAGTCACTGAAACCCGTTTCAACTGCTGGATCTGTACAAAACAACAATAAAAAAAAATTTGAAACTAATCAATATGGTCACATAAGAAAACAAAAAATGGAAAAATCATTGGAGATGACTGTGGAGAAACACATACAGGCATTCCCAAAAGAAAAATATCACACACAGTCAAACTCATGTTTTCCAGTAATTTCTTTGTCCGGCCCAGAGAACAATTCTAATCACAAATGAAGAAGTTTAGTAGTAATATTTGAATAGACTAATTAAACCTTCACCAAGTGCTCTTCTATTAACTATTTCTCATTAGAGTCAAATATTACAAGTCTCACCTAGCACAGGCATGCTGTTATGTGCAGAGGAATCCCGTTTCTTTCATACACAGGAATCCCAAAATTATAGTAGAGTGAATGTCTTAAAGAAAATTTTTTGGACAAGTCTTACAATTTCCAAAACTGCCCTCAACATCTGTGCATAATTATGACCATTGTTCATGCTCAAAGACCAAATCCTCAAGTCTAACACATCACAGCCTTAACTCCTTCTAAAGCAGCTACTTCCAAGAACTGTTTACTGCAGGTAAGGAGAGACTCAACTGTTTGCTTCCTCCTTGCAGTATTCAAGATTTCTTTAAAAGGAAACGGATATATTTTCACAATATGCAACTTCCTAATGCATATTCAGGTTTTGATTCCCCTAAGCACTCTATAATATTAGGTTATAATTCATTACACAAGTTCATACTCACCCAATACTTTTTAATTATATACAATATTAATACACGCCATCCTCTTTATCTTTACTAGTAATACTGAAAAACTGAAAAAATGACTGATATCCTTTTATATCTGAAAGCAGAAAGAAATCAGAATTTTCTATCCATTCTACTGCAAGAGAGAAAAATAATGCAGAAGCCATACTAAGTATGCGTGATTTCACGAGCCAGACAATGCAGGCTCAATTTAAATTACACATGAATTCTGTAATCAAAGAAAGATTTAAATCCTGGCCACATAACTTTTCTGTCTTAAAGGGAGGGGATGGGTGATGGAAAGGAAGTTGCAGCACCTGCCTCTATGGAAAAAAATGACTGTTCCTAGTATAAAAGTCTTGGAATATATTTAAAACTTCATGTGGGAGCCAGGGCACTCTCTTGCAATCAGAAACACCACTTCTATGGAAATGCAAAATACTAAATCTGCACATCTTTTAATCATCTGGTTTCAAAATAGAAGATGTGAATTTTCTGGCTGATGACTTAATTTAATCTATAAATACGAATAAATAGAAAGAGATTCCATTAGTCTACGACGAAACAAATGCTGTGGCTTAACTCCCATAGGCAGCTCAGCCCCTGCACAGCTGATCCCACACTCTCCTCCTGTGGGATGAGGAAGAGAATTTGAAGGGTAAAAGTGTGAAAATGCGTGGGTTGAGATGAAGACAGTTTAATAAGTAAAACAAATGCTGTGTGCACAAGCAAAGCAAAACAAGGAATTCGTTCCCCATGTCCCAAGGGTGGGCAGGTGTTCAGGGGTAGCAGGGCTTGAGTGGGGTGAGGAGCAGGAACGGTGTTTATCACTGTGCAAGCACCACTCAGCAAAAGCATCTGTGTGTTATCAACACTGTTTGCATCACAAATCCAAAACACAGCCCCAAACCAGCTACTCTGAAGAAAAGTAGCCAAAAACCAGTACAACAAATCACACTTTTAATATGAAAGGTTGCAGATAAAGTTAGTTTCAATTTAAGAATTCAGAAAGAATTCCATTTTAACTCTGATAGTTTGGAAATTTTTAACTTAACTGAAAAAGTAAAAAAAAAATGGTTTTGTATCTCAAAATTTCCAACAAACAAAATGGTGCAGATCAAAAGAAAGGAAACACCTAGAAGCACTGGAACCCCTGGAATACCTAGTCCTCTCCAGGCAGGGACCAGGTACCAGGAGGCAGGGAGCAGCAGCAGCACTGTCTGCAGAGTTCCAGCATCCTGCCTGGTAGTTCCTCTTGCAAGAATTAGGACTGTTTTATGTCCTGTCACTGCACAAAGATTTCTCCCTGTGTTTCAACCAATATTTAAAGTTCTGGTTTAATATCTCTTTTTGTAAGTAGAGGCAGTAACTTAGAAAGCATGGGAAGTTTAGAAACTGGAAATCAAAAGTACAATGTTAACTACTTTCAGATATCAACACAAGCCTCATCTCCTTTTAATAATCACAACAGTTTAAACAACTGACGCAAAGCAACAGAAAGAAAACATGCTGATAATTTTTAACAGAAAAAGTTCTCTTATCAAAGAATACAGGAAAATAACTTTGCTTTGAACGACTCTCTCTATTCTCACTACAATAGAGTATTACACACATCCTCTTATAATCACTACAAAAACACTAACATGAATATTCTTTTCCTAAAGACGAATAATTCACCCACAGAAGTTTGTTTAGAGCAGAGTTTTAAGAAATTTACTTTATGAAAAGGATTGTTTTAATTATCTTATGCTGCAGTAAGTATACATGAAAGCTTTACATATCATATTCCTTCAAACCCAACACAAGATTTGGATCATGTCCTCACATTGCCGAGTAGGAGACTTGGTAAAATATGACATCTATAAGAATGTAAAAGAACTACTGCAGTACATTGCCTTCAGCAGAAGTTGGTTTTACCAAAACCTGAACTGAAGATATCTGAAGACAAAAACTTACACCAAAGCCCAGCCAGCATACATGAAGGAGTCAAATCCAACTCCCATCTTCACTTGCAGCCATTTCCTCTGTCACGAACAAAACCAGTGAGGGACCTGTGGAAACTTAAGATGAACAAATACAACAGGTAACAAGCAATAATGACCTGCTCTTCTGCATTCCAGACTACCAGTGATCTGCCTGGCCATATGGTAAAGCTACATCTAGATAATAAGGCATTAGGAACATTTTTCAGTTCACAACTATGAGTCAATCAGAATACTAACCTGGAGAAAATAAACACATTTTTAGTAGAAAAAATTTCCGGATTTATTTTTACTATATTAACCAAACATTAAAATACACAAATATTTTCTCTTCTAGATACAACACACCTACTCGAAAGAATGGGAAATTATTATGATACTAGTCCTAGATTTATCTTAGCTAACATATGTGTAACAAGTATAAATAGCTTTATAGACATATTCCTGCTCAAATCTCCATGTGATCACTATTTCTGAAAAACTACTTTAATTAACTTCATTCTCTGATGAAATCTACAAGGTACTACTCTTTATTAATAAACATCTTAATCATGGACTAGTACAAGAATAAGAAACAAGAAGAACATTGCCACCTAGCTGTTTCAGCAGTGCCCATAAATGATGGCATGTTCAGTTTACATCTCTCAAATACTCCAGAGAAAAATCAGTCCATATAAAAAATACAGAAAGGGCTACCTAAAAACATAGGGCAAGGCTAAGTTTCTGTCACTCTTATCTTATCGGCTCTGGAAGCAGGTGGTCACAAAATACATGAAGTGAAAGCCTTTTCAAAACAACTATTCAACACAATCCTGAATCTGACACCATCTTCCTTTCATCAGTTCTCAGCAGAAGGACAAACAGACCAACATATATGTGTGCACACTGACATCTGGCAATTAAACAACACTGTGAAATTCTTGAAAAATCAAAAATATCCTTAGATAAGGTATCTATATATAAATAAGTAAATACCTCTGATGGAGAGATGTGTTTCTTTAAAACAGATTTCCTGGCTTTTTGTTTAAATATATTTGTTAAAGGCTCCATTTGAAAAGTAGTGCTTGTACAATTTACAAAATGCAGCTGACTACACAAGTCATATAAGGATTTCCCAGAAAAATCAGAATAAAGCAAACCAGCTGAAGCCTGACATTGCAGATGCCCAGACTGGTATTTTCTAAGTAAATGTAAGAAATGCCACAGTAGAAGGGCATCCTGCCCTGCCCCACAATGCAGCAAGAGCAAAGGACAGCATCACAGAACTGGCACATCATCTGCTTGGCATCTGTGTGTTCCAGCTCGGCAGCCTGGAGCTCATGCATTCCAAAAGCATTTGGTAGTTTCTCTGAAGCTCTTCAACCTAATACACTAAATTTAGGGAGCTGTAGTACTGAGCAAACAATCAGAAAAGGGGATAAAGCTCCGTATAGCTTCAATGCTTCAAATGGTGATTTGATTTCCCCTCCTATGAACTTTTTTATCATCTTCTATCTAGATTAATGCCATTTTTTGAAGAATGAAGCTACGCTATGTCTTGTTACGAAGTCATGTGTAACATCCCCATCACTGCAGCTCTCTGGTCATGCTGGTCTGTGGATCTCATCTTGCCGACTGATCCTGTGCAGCTCAGCCCTGAGAAACAAGCTCTGGAGTTCAGGGAGCTCTCCTCTTCAGGCTGGGCCTCCCTCCCCACAGCGCAGGGAAGACAAGAACAGGGTCCCAAGTGCCTCCAGACCCCAAAGGGAACCATCCATTTTGTGACACTGGTGGAGAACATTCAGTTGGGAGCACTTTCCTCCCCAACACCACCATGGCTCAGCCAAGCAGGACTGTAACATTTTCATCTTTAATATGAACACTTTCATTATAATCTAGGGGTAAGTAACAATTTGAGAAAGAACGGGGAGTATTCATTTAGTACTTAACACTTCATCTCAAACACAATAAAACAGAAGACTGACTGGGACTACGTAAGTTTATTACAGGCATCGGTAACTACCAACTCTTCCTACAGTAGAGTATTGAAGACCTGCAGCTTCTTCAACTCCTTCCTTAACCTGGAAATGCAGTGCAGGCAGTAAGAGGATGTGTAGATCTATGCTATATTCTAACATGCACAGAGACTTGGCAAATCCTGACTATTATATACAGGTTGAAGGAAAAATTACTCAAGATAAAGACCACATTTCCACAATGCAGATAAAAACTGTCAATTCACCTGGAATTAGTATGAATTATACTCATCTGCTATAGATATGCCAAATAACTAGTTACTTATTTTAATTGCTAATTATATAGAGACTTTTAGAGATAAAAACCCAGAAATTAATTTAACACAAAATAGCCTAAGCAGACAAAAGAAAAAGCAAAAAGCACACACCAGAGTGTCACTAGTGTCACATCATTGTCTTTTGAAGACCGAACACGTCCAAAGAACTTGAAAATCGAAACCACTAAAAATTAAAGACACACAGTAAAACTATGTTAATCACTTATGCAAGCTCCTTAAAAAGAAAATTTCTTCTTAACATCATTTGATTAAGAAGATTTTACACCTTCACCAATGGAAATGATACAAATTGCTATTAGTACTTAGAAGAATTAACTGCAAATATTACTTTTATGATGACACAACCTCTGCAGAGCTTAGCCTGCAAAATAGACAGAAAATGAAAGCATCATCTCATCCCCACACAAATTTTAGTCAGTCTATTCCCATGAGCATTCAAATTTTGCATTCAGAGGTTTGTTATTCATATTGGCCACCAGATATTCCTCCTGTGCTTATTGGACATTAAACTAGGGTAATAATTTATGCAAATAACGGGAGACCAGCACGACTTCCTAACTCCATCACTCCCAGTCCTCCCTTATCTCTGTCCCATGATTACCAAGATTATAGAGTGAAATTTGCTTAAAATTATTCAAAGGTTTCAAACTGAAATTATTCTATCAGATGTCCAGAACCAGACACAAGATAAAGCTAGCCAGAACTCTAGGAGAAAATGGTCAAGTATTTCACACCTACCCCTTCTCTTTGGCCAGCTTGTCAAGCACATGCATTCAGACCAGCCACAAAAACTGCTGTCACATCTGGCAAGTCAGGGCCAAGACAGATAAAGAACAAAAGAGCAAGGATACCCTGGAGACTACAGGAATAAACTCAGACTGCTCCAGGGTGTTTTCATGATGAATAAAAGATCACAGAGAGAAGATCTGGCATCTCAGATGTAACACTGGATAAGATGTAATCTTCAGGAAATCACCTTTATTTCTTTTGTCTATAGAGAACAAAAAATAAAAATGCTTAACCTGTACTTAAGCCTTCTGCATCTTGACCTGAACCTACAAAAAGCTAAGCAAGCATTACTCTCAGCACAGTACACAGCATTTACCCTCAGAAGAAGAAGAAAGTACCAACCTATTTCTAAAGGATACTGGAAAAAAAAAGTACAGAGCAAAGTTTCCATGTGCAATATGCTTTCAAACAAAGATATATATGTACACATACAAATATCTATACACATTTGTAATAAACAGATTATCATCAACTAAATGCAAAACATTAATGAAGAAGTTTAAACTTCTTTTGTATGATTCCCTTCAACATAAAGGTAAAAGATGGCCATTAAACAAAATCTGACACACTACCACACAATTGCCACGGAATCAGCAATTATGTTTACTATATCTTTAAGGCCAGCCAGGCAGGATGCTACCCTGACTCTTAGTTTCTCTAGGCCAAGTGCCCTTGTTTCTTACTTTTACAACCATGTCAAGGTGGATGAGTCCGAAGGAAAAAATTTCACAGCCTTTAATAAAAGCAACAAAATATATTTTTGTGCTTCAGTCAACTGCCATCAGTATCTATGTGGCATTGACTTTTCCTGATCTGAACATTAAAAATAATATTCTATGTTCCTAGCATATGCTCATGGATCACAATGCAGAAAAAAACCCCAAACAGTGGCACTGTTCAAGCTTTTCCAGAAGAGTGTCCAAGAGAAATAACTGAAATTTTCTTGTGAAAGTATTCTTTTTGCTGGAAACACTGAATTAGTAATAAATCCTTTATTCCAGCAGATCTGATGATCATGTAGTAGCAAATTAGTTTACCTGGATAATAGTTCTATTAAGATTCCTCACAATCATCTAGTGTATAGTTACTTGAACCACTGTATTTTAGATTTGCTGTGATGGTCTTGCTAAATCTGTTCTTCTGGGTTGTTGACTCACATTTTCAAATACTCTGAAAAGTTTGTCTACTTTGCACAGTCCAGCTGTAGGTGAAAGGTAGAAGAAAAATTCTACACTACGTAAGAAAACAGGATTGTGTTATATTTAAGAATGGTTCTTACATATACATTTCAGCTCTTTCATACTAAAACTAGCAGGATTTCACAGCAATTACGCTGTTGCATCAAAAGCAACTATTGCTTCTTCACAGGACTTCAGACTTCTGAAGATCTAAGAAGTACCACAGCTTCAGGCCAGAAATCAAGGCTCATCTTATCCTACAAGCCACACTATGATCCACTACATGGAACGACAGAGAAAGAAACTGCGTTTTCAATATGCTCTGTTTTCCACAGACACCGTGTGCAGTCCTACTTTTCCACATGGCTGCAAGCAAGAAGTCACACAACTGCCAAAGAAACCATTTATCAGCTGAGCAACAGACTGACTTGGCAATGTCCCCATCCATGATACAAAGGCAACAGTGGTCCTACAGATAAACCAGGCAAAAAGAGGAAAACAGCCCAAGCACAAGAAGAGTCAGAAGAGAGATTAATTATTTTGCCATCTGAAGGCATGTAGGTTTCAAACATGCCCTCAATTGTCCATTCTGTGCTTCTGATAATCAGCCGTGAAGAAAAGGCACTTTCTTCACTCCTGATCCCTAGGTATTACACTCAAACCAGACCCCTTGTGAATTGGTTGGGTAATATATGACTGAATTACAAAAAAAAAAGGTTAGAAATTAGGATTTTTATGATAACATGAACACTGGGTAATTATGTTTTTCAATGAAAGGGTGGAGAAAATTATTTCTTCAAGATTTGTAACTTCTGTAATTAATTTTCCTTTCATTTCAGCTCTCTGGATAGTGCTCAAGACTTACCACTGGTCTTCGAACACAAAGTGGCATTACAAACTTAAATGAAAAACCCGAATAGACAAAGCAGCTTCTCAGGCTCAGTGGAAGAAAGGATTTAGATTCCCTGTGTGGGAAGTTATCTACAAAATAAAGCCATTACCAGGTCTTCACACCAATTATTGAGGAGTGATACAGGTTTCATGAGTCTCTTTTCTGCATAAACACTGGCTGTGATACTGCTTTTCAAGACTGTGTTAGAAACTAAAACGAAAGCTGAAAAATAATGCAGAGGAAGCAGACAGAGTTTTTAGTATACAGTCCTGAAATACTGAACATTTTATGGCAAGCAATACCATTTTTTTGTTGTTTCTATTAATGATATAGTCCCACTCCAAGAGAAAAACAGGAATTCACCAGAGACAAATGATCATCAATTACTCATATGCTGTCACTTTAAGGACAGCTGCAAATATTGACAAAGGACAAGGTATTTATACAGCACCGGTTTTGTCAGGAGGGAGTTGGGGGATGAGGGGTGGAAAGTCACATATGTGTACAAACACTTGAAAGGCTTGAAGGCACCACGTGTATACAAGTCTGCATATACAAAGTCTGTCTACTCTTAGAAAAATAAAGCTATTAAATTTAGAATTTGCAAATAATTACAGGAAACCTGAAAGTGATCTAGGGCAGTATTTGATTTATATCTCTACAGCTTCAAAGAGCTGTCTCAGCTTCCTCTGAACTAATGTCCAACTGCTGGTTTTGGGCATCTCTAACTCTGCCTTAAGAATTTTTAAGCACATAAAACATGTTTAAGCACAGCTGCCAGATATTTTCCTCTCAAAAAGCAAACAGTTCTAAATCTCTCCCTAAAACTGCCAGAGTATTAGGGTCTTATGCAGCACCATATTTACAATTTCTCAGTAAGTTCTTTCTTTAAAGATAAAGTTAAATACAATATAACTTAGCTCAGCCATTCAAGACTGAATTTTCATATTAGGATGTTTCACTTAACCAGTAGTCTTAGGAAACCAGTATCTTAGGAAAATGCATTTTGGAGAATTTGCTTTTCCTCAGACCAAAGTACCCAACCTGACTCTAAGACTAGAATGCAAACTATAACTGTCATTGAGGTCTACTACTGCTACATAGTAGCAGACTAAGCAGTAAGTGAAAACCTTAGTATCTAACATGTGCAAAAAGAAAACAGGAATCCTTGTATGAATTCTAACACTTGTGTCCATGAAACACCACATAAAACTCTTCAATGTTTGCAGTGTAGGAGAAAAAAAAACCAACAAAACCAAATGTTGGGAGGAAAAGTGAGGCTTATTACAAAGTTATGAGAATTTATGAAACAAAAAACTGAAACGAACACCAAGTGTGAAAAAAAGTACAAGAAATGTTTTTGTAGAAAAAAAAGTATTATTGCTCAGACAAAACTGAAAAGAATATGAGATGAGAGATGCTTATAAGCAAACAAGCAGAAGGCTAATGAGAATGTGGGCCATTGTCACCTCCATAATGTAAAATTAAAAGCTGATAAAGACTGAGAATACCTTTTACAGTTCTGTAGGAGGGCTTCTACTAATTAAAAGGCACCTACTGTCTGCCAGAAAACAGAACCAAATATTTACTACTTTACTGACATTTTAACAAATTTAAAAGATGACAAACACTTTGCATTTGTGTTCATACATTTCAGTTCTAAAATGCAAATAGAAACAAATGTTTAAGATGTACATAAAGGTTTTTTTTTTTCAGCCTAAAAGAAGTCTGTTACGTTACATTTTTTTCCCACTAGAATCAGGAAATAGGAATGAAAGCTCATATGAAGAACATTGTTTTGCGAAATCTTCAGCCTTTTGAGTTGAAAAGAGAGACTCAAAATGGACTATGGACTAGATGACCTCCACTTAAAAAATCAAAATAGGAGATCTGCGAGCAGGAAAAGTAAAAACTCTTTACTTCCACATCATCCAAATATCTACTATTGAATCACTATAACTTAAACAACAAATACAGTTGGGGAAAGAAAGTCACAGACAACAGATACAACCTGGGGGAGAACGACAGTTGCTAAATTCTCGATTATTTGGTATGGAGAAGCGTATGCACACTCTCCAAAGACACACTGTCCGTGGTAGCTGCCTTCCATTCTGCCAGGCTATGCAGAAGACCAGGCTACCCAGACCTACAGTGCTGTTCTCCGCATCCTAGACTTGACAATCTTGGCTTTTTTTCCTAAATATGAAGTTGCCCTCTGCTCACAAGCTTAAGTTGAAGAGTTGACTTCCAAAACAATAATTGTATTGGTTTCTCTGAAGTGTGTAGAAAGATCTAAAAAATGTGTCATTAAAAACTGTCAATGTAGATTGAATGAAGAAATTGTTGATGTGTTGGTCTTAACCATCTTTTGTGCTGGTTTGTCTATGCCCCATTTGAGAAGGATACCAGGCAAATACCTTGGATAACATTTCAGAGAGAGTTCAAAACTGAAGTCTCTAGATTTCATTTAATGTTTACTGATGGTTCTTAGTAATACTATAACTCAATAAAACACAAAATATACTATTAGAAGTTAGGCACCCAGTATAATGTGGCATTAGCTACTCTTACACACTATTCCTAGTGACCAGCAAACTGTACTGCTCAATGCAAAAGAGTGCCCAAATTAAAAAGCCAAGTATAAGGCAAGAAAAACTTCAGTTTTATGATGGAGCTCAGAGCACAAGCAACACAAAAATAACATCAATCTGATTCAGAAAGAGAGTACAAATTACATTTATCATTGTTGGGTGGTACATTTATTTTAAAGTGGAATATTATGACAACTGAAAATAAAGTCTCTATCCATTTCCAAATGATGCTGAAAAATCACTTCAGCTGTTATATTGTTATAAAAGCAACATATCAATCATTTCACAGTAAAACTGCACTTGATTCAGTACCAATGCCAGCTATATGACTCACGTTAAGTATATCCAAGTACATACAGTTTCACTTTATGATCACTAATTTTCACTATTTAATAGCAGTATATTCAGTGTCTGTGGATATACTGTTTGAATACTGATATAGATACCTCTTTACATATGAGAAAGAACAAGAAAGAAGTTTTACAGGCTTCACTGGTCTTCCACCGGGAAACCTTTCTACTAATAGGAAAGTTAGCCCATGATGAAAAAGAGTTATGTTTGAAGACTTTCCCAGATTTCTGTGAAATAAACAAGGCACCCTTTTAAAGTTAACTGCATGAATGATTTCATGAACAGTAAAAATACGTTGGGAAACAACAGCAGATTCTATTGAGGATGGCACACATATGCAACCAGCACCTCCTGTTGGATACTTCCTCTGCTGAACAAGTACAGTAACATAAGCTGAAGTTTGGGCACAGAAACTATTTTCTTCATAGCATACAAAGTATTAGGTGCTGAAGAAAAATTAGGGGAGTTGTGTCAGGGACCCTCAAAACACAAAGCAATTGTTCTCCTGCATATTTTTAAAGATAGTTAATTAAATGCCTTTTAAAAAAAAATTAAACAGATGTGAGAAGTGTGAGTAGCAATATGATCCAAAATGTGTAATAAACAAATATGATACAAAGACCTGCTGTTTCTCAGTTCTCCTCCCAAAAAAGCTACCACTCCATGGCTGAAGGCTACAAATACTTACTTTTCCCTCTTATCCAAACCTGAAAAATATATCAACATTTTTATATGTAAGAATAACAGCTCGAAAGTCCATTGCCTCAAGAACTATGCAGATAAGACTTTCAAAATTCACTCAGAAAAGGAGCTTTAAACCCCAGTCATTCACCTTATCACTGCAAATTATGGCTTCAGTTCCATTAGGCGAGTTGAAGAAAAGGTGAAATTGTTGTGCAAAAACCAAACTCCAAGTTTGAGTTTTTTTAAATATTCAGAACAACTCGTTGCTAGGTTCCTTTCATCATTCTACAAACACCTTAGAACCTTTTACTACGGAAACAATTTTTATCTGATATCCTTTGAAATTGTTTCATATATATGACTGCAAAGGAGGAATGAACTGATTTTAATTAATTTCTTTTTTTCAGTGAAATAAAATTCCAGCAAGTCCACAGTATCGAGAATTTAAACAGACAATTGTCATCTTGAATGCCATTCATTACAAAGCACTCATTTCTAGGAGAATTATATTCTTTAGCTAATGCTATCCATCCTTAGACTCATAATTTGAATGAATGCTCATTTATTTAGAGGCACATTCTACAAATATACCTATCTTACTCTACAACTATGCCTTTGTTCAGATCAGAGGTACACTAACAACAGGACCTGTACACTAAATTGAGCCTTCCTGTGTCTGGCCACCATCTCTATCGTCAACTGAAAAACATCCAAGTCAACATATCGTTCCTTGTTTATGAGTTTGTTAGAGAACTGCAGTCCAGAACCATGACACTGAACTAGAACATCCATTTTTCTGATCTGGTATAGAAAACCCTATGTCTGACCCCCATATTAGCCCCTTACTCATGTAAAACTTTTAAACTGCTTGTCCGCAGCAAAGAACTTCATCTAAGCTACTCAGGAAATGTCAAGAGAAAGAATTAAAAGGGGTATCTTTAGTCCTTTAGTTGTAACTAAGAAAACGCAGAACTGGATGCATACTTGGCATTGCAGATCTCTGGTTCTAAAAATAATTCCCCATCCACCCACAGTCTTATTGGATAAGTTTACAAATTGACCCAGGAGTTTAAAATTGCTACAGAACATTTATGGGTTTTTAAAAATTCTGTTAATAACGAAAGATTCCGTGTAATAGAAAAACCACGGACTGAGCATAGATTTAGGTAAGTACTGCTGCTTTGAAAGCATAGAAGGATAAGATCCCAAGCAGGACACAGCTGCCTATATATGAATGTGCAACAGGCACTTGGTACTTTACAGTCCCGCCTCAGAAACTGTTCCTGTTCTGCTAGAAAAGTCTGACACCTGACTATTTAGAGCTATCTGACCCTGCTGGTGCTGGCTATCCATCTAAGAGGACCTAAGGGATCTTCCCAAACATCACTGATGAGTATGTGGAAGGAGGGAAGAACTGGAGAGGAGAAACAGGCACCCAAGAGGGAAGAACAGTCCTGCACTGGAGAGAGGGCAATGCACCTTCACAAGTGAGTAGAACAGCTCTCACAGACTTCTAAGACCAAGCCGCAGAAGCAGATAAAACAGAACTGCTTTATTTCCCCATTAACTGTATACCAGAAGGGTAAAAGTGAATTTGGATATAATCTGGGAATCCCCAGAAATTGAAGATAATAAATTACACTTCAGGGAGTATAATCTACATGTTCCCCAAAACAGATGAGTTATTTCAGCAAGCAGGAAAACAACAAATCTTTATTTCTACTAATTCTGTTATCATTGCCCCTTAGGCCTGTACAGCTCATCTACTGTCCAATTTTAGCTGTGTGCTCCCCCAGAAAGATAATCTTTCTGAAACGGTGTCCTTTTCTGCCCTTCTTTTTTAAATATACAAATCTCATTCAGTGTAAGAAAAAGCACTGAAACATTTAAAAGGGCTAAAATAGTAATTCCTGTAAATGATAGATTTTTTAATGAGCACTACTTAGCAGACAGCTCAATTTCAATCGCTATGGTAGAGAAAGCTTGTTTTCTCATCAGTGATGAACTGTGCCTTTGTACTCAAATGTAACAAGATGCTCAGCTCCCAGGGTAACTATCAGGAGAAGAGATCCTGTTTTATTCTGCAGACAAAGCAGATACCATACTTAAGTTTTTGTCCCTTGGAGCTGAAACCATAACAGAAGACCAGTTTTGTTAACAGTTTAAGGAAATAACCTTTTAAAAGTTTCCATACTATAACATTATGACCTAAAGCAATTTTGATACAAGTTTCCTGTGGTCATAATCACCTTCATGGTACATATAGTCGTTTTCTCATCTATTAACAACCTTGTAATCCCACAGCCCTTTTATGATGGAACACTAAATCAGCTTTGGAGGGGAATTTTTGCACAAATGCAAATAACTTCTGTTAACAGGCACAATGCTATTTAAGTCTTTTAGTGCCTATAGACAGCAGGCATCAAGAACACATTTCTGACCCCCAGGCAAAGCACGAGAGAAAAATCAAAACAACTATGAGGTTTATTTCTTAATTACAACGAGCTGTCTGCAAATTCAGGGCATAATAGCCTTGAACTGATCTTACTCATCCTTGGTGTAGGAAATTACTACTGAAGTTGTTTCTGCATATCAGTTAATAGTAGATAAACATTTACTGGAGGGATTTTTGAAAAATGCATTTCTACTTCTAATTTATTTCAAACTTTGTCATTCGTAAGGTTCCCATTAATACATTATCCAAACAATAACGCAGAAAGTTGGTTACAGATTTGTTGTCCTCCTCCACTTCTCTCATGCTCTTCACACAAGAAATCTGTGGAGTGGGTCATAGTTCATTGAAAACAAACAAAACCCGTGCACACACCAAAACACAGTTTCGCCTTACAAATCACAGCAATCTCAGTGGACAATGTGAAGATGGTTCACAGAATCATAGGATATCCTGAGCTGGAAGAGATTTGCAAGGATCACTGAGGTCCAACTCACGGCCCTGCACAGGACACCCCAGTGATCACACCATGGCTCTGAGAACACTGTCTCAACTGTTCCCTTCTTGAACTCTGGCAGACTTGGTGCTGTGACCTGGGGAGCCTGTTCCAGGGCACACCTCCATGCTATTAAGGTGTCCAACATACCTTTATAGTTTTCACTCTAACGGGACACAACAGAGAGACCTGGGAAATCTCAAGCCTTGTTCTACAGAAGACAACCTGAACCACAGAGCACACAGGTGAGCCATCAGCACCCCTTCTTTTCAGCCCAAGAAGACTGCTTTCTTTTTTGGGAGAAAACTGGAAATATTTTTCTAACTACCTCCCAGATCTAAAGTAATTAAGAAAGCTGTTTGGTTTTTTTACAAAATACTTCCAAAAGATGTAGACATACATATATACTAATGATAATCCAGTAACAAAAGAAGAAAAAAACCCAAAACCCTACACTTTCCCTTTTGTCCTCAAGATTCTCAGAACGAAACAGTTGGTTTAAAACCTACAAGAAATAGTGACACCCAAATGAAAGTGGAAAATCCAAGACAAAGCAACACGGTCGAAAGAAGAGAACAGGGAAGTACAGCTCCAAGCTAGAGCAGTTCACTGTTGATTTATCAGTGGATATCATGATTCAGTGCTACTTCCAGAAAAGCTGTGAAGTCAAGGTTTTACTGACTCTGTTGCCATGAATCTTCCCATGAGATTTGACATAAACAGAAAATATACCAGAAGTTAATTATACAGGACCCTGCTGTAGTCTAACACAAGCTCAAGAGGTAGGGGAAGTGCATGTACACGGCACTACAAATATTTAAACAAGAAGTTCAGTGTTTGATTACATCAGTCAAGGCAAATTTAGAATAGTTCACATCTGCCAAAAGCACTTTGCTAACAAGTGGTATCAGTGGCATGAGTCTTCCTGTGGCAGCCTACCTGGAACACGACAGCAAATGGGGAACACCCTTGGCCTTTTTACTGCTCCAGTCACACAGCTTCGTTCTCCTGCTCCACCTCACCTCATCTCCTCGTTCTGCACCATTTTCAAATTACCTTGAGCATACTCAGTTTTGCCTTGGCCTAGAAGTGCAGCTGGTTTCTTTCCCTTCCAATTTATTTCTCACCTATCCTTTCTTCCCAGATCTTCCCTAAATGATGCACAACCTAAACTCTTGAACGCTCAACTTTTCTCTGGTATCATACTATCACATGGAAAGAAACAGGTGCAGGTCTCTCTGTGGAGTGACACCAAACAGTAGCACTCTATTAAGAGCCTTTTCCCTTTGATTTCATTCCATGATTTTTACTCCCATCTCTTACTTCCATTGATATTTCAAAACTAGCTTATAAATTCTGAGGAGAAAAGGTGACAGTATATTTTTCATACTGTATTATAACATGCAATAGAAGAGTGATACTTGGTTGAGGTTTTTCCTTTTAAGAGGTTTTTCCTTTTAAGGATGTAGGCAGTCTGGGTTACTTTTTAGAGGGAGATCCCCTCCAAAAAAGTATATTCATTGTCATACATAGAAAAGTGCTGACATAGAATGTAATTTTTGAAAAACCCCAAAATCTAGATAACATTCAGTTTTATTTGGAGATAAAGACAACTACTAAGAGTATCCTGGTACTGTAACCATGCCCTGTCATACAAAATATTGGGCTCTCAATAGCTTTATTTTATTTAGGAGTACATGCCAGATCTTTAATATTCTTACAATGAAATATTTTTAATGGATATGGTGCTTATGTTTGCAGAATGTTTTGATGCATTTACATCGCATTTTTGATTTAATCTGCAGCCCTACACTTATCCCTTAGGTGTGGTAATCCCTACTGTTAAAAAGGCAGAGCAAAACAAAAAAGCTGAACACACTGTTTAAGCAATCTACTTCAAACAGATGTCAGAGTCATATTTTATTATTTTTAGATCAGACCATTGATCAGCAAGATGATGAGCAAAGAAAAAGATCTGCTAACCTAAAGTGCGTGACTCTTATTTAGTCTGCATTTTCAATCAATAAGGTAAAACATTACTAAAATATGAAGAGTTTTTGATTTGATTTACTGCTGCTTCTCATGTTCTGGTATGAAATCCACCATCATATCATGCTAGATCTGTTTATGCTTCACCCACTATCACTTTGTATTTACATACATATAGATTAGTTATGCAAAAATGGTTCCAGATTTTCAAGCTCTAGTGAAGGTGCTGGACTTCTCTGGCTGACTGACACAGCTGAGCTCTTGGTCCTTATCCTCAGACATTGGCTCATCCTGTAAACACCTTGTACGCTGACTACAACCGTTATGGTGAAATAAGAATTTGCAAACATTTGCTCACAGCTTCTGTTTGTTCTTTAAGAACTGGTACACACTAGAAAGATTTCATGCCCTTTACTTATCTACAAACAAAAGCACATGTGGAGAAGGAGCAGGCAATACACATTTCTCTTGTGTCATTCCTGTATTTGACTTGGAGTAATTTCTTTTAAAAATGAGAACTTAACTTGTCTCCATCTGATAACAATGTAGACAGTACACTTAGCACCCAACATGCTGATGTTTATTGAAATGTCAAAGGTTACTTATTACAAATGGGAGTAGAGTGACCAACACTTCAAGGGCCCTATCTGTGTTAGCTTGATGATTTATGGCACAATAATAGTAAGCAATGATAAAACATAATATAATTGTATGTCTGTTAAAAGTTCTGAACATGGAAAACTTAAGACAGGTTTTTAAATCATAAGCAACATAGACAGCTACGGTCCAGCAATCCTCTTCTGAGACTTATGAAATAAAAATAGCTTTTTATTTAATTTTTGGATCTTGATTATTTTTATTAATTTGAGCATATGGTCTACATTCAGTGTAACAGCATGTATATACATATATACACACACAAGATGACTACCAGCATCACTCAATTTCCATACATCTGCCATTTCTAGATACAGTTACAAGCCTGAAAGCACAAAAGGTTACATGGCAATACCTAACAGGCCTCCAGAAGCTGCTCCATTCAATACCCAATCAAATGAACTCAAGAAATACAACATGTAAGTTCCATATTCAGCAGAGGAGAAAACGCAAGTCTTCAGCATCTCAGTTCTCCAAAATAAATCGCATCCTCATTCCCAGCTGATGAATCTGCTACAATGAGTTTTGACTCTTCAGTTCAAGAGAAAATGGAAACAAGCTGAGTTCAATACAGAAGCTTCAACATCAAGCCACAGAAGAGACAAAGCTTTAGTGCTGTCAGGAAGTGAACTGCTTCTGAAAGCTTGAAAGGAAAAGAGTTTCCTTTTTTTTCAGACTAACTGGAACTTCAACAGAGAAGCTTTGAAAATACCAGTTACTTACTGACACATCATCAAAATCCAGCTAGACTGGCAACAAGAGCGCTCAACTCGTGTGCCCGTTCTGTGGAAAGGGAAGGTAGAGTCAAACACCCTTGGCTTGAGAAAATAAGGGAAAGAAGTACCAAAATGTACCCCATATAAGTAAATAAAGATTACTCAGCAACACGAATATGAGAAATGCCTGATCTCCTTGCACACCAGAATGCTCTTCACAAAGTCATCTGTCTTTTTTTCCCCTTAGGGACATTTTATGGAGATTAATTTTTACGCCTCGTTTCATTATTATTTAAGAAACTGCTTTAGATTTTGTGTTGAAATATAACAGCAACAGTTAAGTTAGAAACTGCAGTTTTAGGATGCATTTCTCCCACCATTTTAGGACTCATTTCAACTTTTAAAACACCTTGAAATTACTCTCAATGTAGAAGTTACAAGTAAAGGAGTTTTCATCCTCTGGATGGTATTTTTTTTCCTGACATTCAATTAACCCTGTATCACTGATATGAATATTTCAATTTCCACTAAAGTTGTATTTCTGGTGTTTTTTTGATTCTCAAACAGGTTTTTAAATCTATTAAAGGTACACTAAGGTAAAACCAATGGCATTTAATACAGTGAATTAAATGAACAGGTAACGCCTACAAGCTATTAAAAAAAGTAAAGAAGCATCTAAATTACTTCTCCTGTCAAGTATAAATACTAGTGACATTATTGTGTTGCATAATGCTAACTACAGCTATAATTTATACACAAAGATTTTCATGTTATAGTATATCAAATTTCAAGAGGTATGAAGGTTTTCAAGCAAATAAACAGAAATCATTTAAACATCAACAAATAAAAAAGATAGTTTTTCTGATGTTAGATGACAATGGCAGACTTTAGCTTCATCCATGTGAACTGATTTTTAAGCCTACCATTAATTTTTTTTTTTTTCAGGAATTAATATTTATGTGGTTTTAGCCATAGGCAAAGATGGATGAGGACTGAAATCTGCTCACTTAAGCATAGTCTCCTCATCATGAAATGCAAGTCTCAAGAACAGGCTTATCAAAGTGTCAAGATAAGAATAAAACTAATACCTCCTTTTTACTTAAACAGCATCAAAATCTTAATTTCCATCCAACAGAAGTACTATTTAACATCATTTCCCTCTTATTTCATTCATAGAGATCAACTGACACTTAGCACACTTATGTCTCTTTCTTAGCTAATTGTTTGATTCATGGAAAGCAGAACAATAGTAAGACACAACACGCTGGATATTCATTTTGAAGGAGGCAGCTACCACCGACAATTCTATCATAGTCTAAAAGTTACAGCTGCAGCTGTACTACAGAATAATTCTGTGCTCAGCCAAATATTACTGTGCTCTGTCCTTGGTCAAGAAACAATAAAAAATAAGTTAGTAAAATGGCAAGTTGAGGGAGGGACAAGTCTAACCGATTTCAATAAACTTTGAATATACTGCTTATCAGTACTGCAGCAAAATGCTCAGTCTTTTAACACAAGTATCTACCTGGTAAAATGATGAAGCTCTTGGTGAGCATCACTGAGAAACTGGGGAGATGCAAAAGCGCTCAATGATGCAGTGCTGGTCTGGCAGAACCATCAGAAAGGTTGATATTCTGGTAGCTGGTTGATCTGTCTGTCACCACAGATGACAGACTTGCACGCTACCTAGACTAAAGTTAGATTCAGAGCTTTTTGTTCTCTAGTGGGGTTTCAATTTAGTCATACCAGTTACAAACCAGCATCATACTCACAGAAACGCAGCACTCATAACAAATGGAAGGTTGGATAACCAGCTGTAACTTTTCTGTATCAATAGAGTGTAGGACTAGATCAACCTCTATAGGAGAGCAACAGCATCACTTTAACACGTGTCCTACTAGGATACAACATAATCTTACATCACAAAAATCAGAAATTTTTTCTAAACGTGGTATTTTTTCCTGAACCTTCACAATTCCTAACTTCAGTGTGGTTTCCCCAAGCACAGTAAGCATTCTAATTTGTGACACAAGATTTATTTTTTATTTATTCATTAGAGAGGACTGTAGTCAAACAGGGATATCAACAATAATGGCTTAAATAGGATAAGGGTTAATGGTTTTCAGCTGAAGGTGAGTCAATTTAGATTAAATATAAGTAAGAAGTTTTTACAGTATAGGTGATGAGACATTGGCACAGGTTGCCCAGAGAGGTGGTAGATGCCCCATCGTGGAAACATTCAAGGTCAGGCTGGACAACCTGAGCAACCTGATCTACTTAAAGATGTTCCTGCTGATGGCAGAGGGGTTGGACTGGATGACCTTTAAAGGTCCCTTCCAACCCAAACTATTCTATGACTTTATGAAATTCTCCTTATGGTTTTAATATTGTGACATTTATTAGTAACTTCTGCATAGGTTTTAGAAACATAAGCTGTCATCAGCTTGTATATGTAATGCACAAAAATCTTGGGAAATCTAAAGTTTGTACACTGGGATTATAACTGAAATTTAAAGGTGAGCAAAGGAAAGGTGACAAAGCAAACACTATTACCTTCTCTTAACTCATATAAAGGGTGCAAAAGTATTACAATACTTCATGCATCTACTACTTTAAAACACTAAAGAAGCTGAACATAATAGTAACTACAATACGTAAAATTGCTTACACCAAGCGTTGCCAAACTACAGTTTGACTTGATCCTCTTTTCACTAACTTTGAAAGCAGAAAATTTTGCACCTCAAATCAGGAGACTCAGGACTGGGCCTTTAGAGAAAAAGCAAAACTATATTAGGTCTGTTTGATCTCATGAAATTCATCATTAACTCAGTTGTGCTGAACTGTGAAACATAATCAACGGGCACATCTAGATGAAGAAGTAGCAGACAAGAAAACAGAAACTCATGAATTTCAGACACAGTTCCATCACCAATTTATACGTGGTCTCTAAAATATTTTAAAATCTAGTCCCACTACAGTCATTGTGAGATACTGGCAGTCATTATGACTGAAGGAAAGAAAGGACACATCGTTCTCAGTCTGTAAAATGGGAACAAAAAATATTCCTAATCAAGTGGAGAGGACTGTTTTCCCATATTCAAAGCCCTGAGATAGTGATAAATTAAGCAGCATTATTCTTCTTACATTTTTCAGATTAAGATAATTTAAAAATTAAACGCATACCATTTAGACCTCATGAATCACATTGAAATAATGTCCTGCCTGCTCCAATTAACATCAGCACCAATCCTCAGAACTTCCTATCTCAGTGGAAAGAAGGAAGTATACATTTACCTATTCCTAAGCCATTACTGCAGAGCATAACATTGCAGACTTCCATACATGACTACAGGCACATGTGTGAGCAGCCAGGTAATTCCTTCAGTTTTCAAAACTACCATTTTAATTATCATGCCACATCAGATGAAGAATAGATTTCCTCTGCTACGGTTTTTCTCAGATTACACTACTGTTATAGAACTCTGAATACATTTCAGTGCTTTTTTACACATAAGCTATCAATACAATATGTTCATTTACTTCCACATCTGACTACTTGAATTGCTGAGAGTAGCAATTTGCATTCCCACATTCTTAAAAGCTGCTTTAAATAAGAATTTTCTCATTGGCTATTTATATAGGTCATTTAAATACTTAAAATTTAGCAACTGAAAGGAATTGTTCTCTTTTAAATGCAGGATTTTTATTTCAGTATTTGAAATTTAATTTTCTTGGGGTCTTACATGGTTTTGACTGTTTGGGGTTTTTTAAAGATCAGATATTTAGAGAAAAATCCTATTGGACGTGTTATTCAGAAAACTTCTAATCATTCTTTGACACAAAACTGAGATGTACCAAAATAAAAAAATAGTAATAAAAAAAAAAGTCAAGACCCATAGAGGTTCCTAAATTCCCCAGTTTAGAGATTTGAGTTCTTGAAACAAACCAACAAGCCAAAATCCCCAAGACAAACAGTTACATTAAAACTACATTATCAACTTCTGATGAATTTATATTATCAGTATGATATCTACAGAGGTAGCAGTTAGGTTATTAAGAAGACTGCATTTTGTCTGTGAAGAAGTGTTTTGAGATCAGCCCAAGCACTAAGGGTCATGTATAAAATAAGCTTTAAAAAGAAACTATGGACAAGAAAGAAGGAAAGCTATCGGGCTGTGTCACCCTCTGATGTACAGCTCTTCCCACACTACAGTTTATCTTGCTATTCGTGATTCACAAAGTGCTCTCTACAACACCAGGAATTCCATACTTCAAATATCAAATCGCTTTACGTTAAGCTTCACAATTAACAGCTAAAATCCAGGCACTAGGAGTGGTGGGGGTTTGTTACTGCAAACCCATTTGGAGACACAGTAGATGTCTGAGATGCTTGCCCCACCACTCGGACAGTTGGTATTTATTTCCATAGTACAGTGTATCTGACTCGTTAATTATCAGGGAAGCATCAGCACAATCAAGATGGGTATCTACAACCTTTGGATATTGGGAAAACAATCAATAAAAGACTATCACTAAGACAGTTACTATACAGCCTAAAAAGGTAGCATATATTTAAGCCAAATAAAGGGGGAGGCGGGGAGTTCCTGCCATTGATTTCAGTATTAGAGCATGTAAAGCCCAGATCTGCTAAGGTAAACGTGTTGACATTCAACACGGTAAGAGCACACAGTTAATACTACAGAGGCAGGTTCCTCTCTATATACCACAACCATATCCATAACTGGTCTAAGCATTCATCAAGCTTAAACCGTCAGTCACGAGCTACAGCTGTAAGGTATTTTAGGCAAAAAACAGCTGGAAGCAGCAGAGCAGTATAACGACTGTGTGTATACACGCCTTGACTAAAAATCCCACAACCAGTGGCAGGAGAATACACCAAATACACGTTTAGCAGATTACGCCTGAGGAGCGGCGAGAAATCAGGCTGCTCCATCCTCCCGCCGGGAGCGCGGTCCCGCTGCCCCGGCGGAGCCACCTCACCCCTGAGCGCACCGGGGATGCGGCTTTTCATGTGAGCGGCCCGGGCGCTCCCGCAACGCCAGCGCGGAGCCGGAGCCCGGCCCCCGGCAGCGCCCCGCCTTTCCCCG